>JAPTMU010000024.1:806870-874484 GCA_028583405.1 Pogonophryne albipinna
TTAAAGAGATGATAGGTCAACTGAAAACCAAAGTGTGTTTACATATACTCAATAGTGAGTTATTTGGAGTTTAAAGTCAATGTAAGCTTCGATGTGAAGCGAACAATGTGGCCAAAGTTGGAACAGGTCATGTGAAACCCACTGAAAGAAAAACGACTTTTTTACAATCAAAGTCATTACAAATGAAACAGCTGTGAATAAAACACATTTAAGATGTGATATTTTTTACTAGCCTTATCTGTACATTGTTTACGTTCCCTCCATGTCGCTGGAGGTCGTGCAATGTGGAAAGCGAACCCCAAAACATGAGCTTAAATAACTTTTCTGTGGAAATGGCGGTATCAGAACCGTAAGTAAATAATACATTGTATTTTATTATATCCAAAATGATATCCTGTGTCCACCAGTGGCGAACCGTCAGGGCCTTCAAGGTATTCAGAGAATACCCTGGAACACTCAGATAAAACAAACAAAAAATCAATTTAATTATATAAATAAAATGTATAGAAAATGAATAAATGAGAATCGTATCTATGTTGTTGATCTGTAATATTACAGTGTTACATTGATTTGTTTGTCCTTCTCGGACCATGCACTACGCATTTCAGTGGTTTTGTGTTAGAAAAGAAAGCAACCAATCAGATCTTGTCCTTCAACCAAGGTATTCTACATCCTTGATCGAATGCCCTGGCCGTTGCACTGAATGAGAGCGTACGTTTGGACTGACAGTTTGATCAACCAATCATATATTGATTTGTAGCCAATCGGCGTATTCTTTCAGAGTTCCCCTCGGTCCCAGGGTATTCTAGAAGGCCCGCTAGTTAACTGGCTCGAGACAGAGGATAGATGAATGCGACGAAGCAATTCATGCCGTTTTATTGTTTTTAACGTTGAAATGGCAAGTGCAACAGGTGAAGATGAAGTTGTTGCGGAATTGTTGTGAGTACCCTTTTCAAGACGACAATTCAGTGAAAAGAGGACATTATAATGCCGCGGCGGGGGGTGTGTGTGTGTCTACAGAAGGTCCAGTTGTGATAGGCACGGTTCGCCACTGGTGTCCACATTCCCCTCAGTGCCAGTTCGTCTTTTTACTTCCATGCGTTCCAGCACTATTTTCAATAATATTTAGCTTCCACGTGATCCTGCACCCAGCTTCGTTTCCTGCCTAATCCTAGTCTGTTTTGGTTGACTTCCTAATTGACCTACCGTGTACCGAACCCTTGCTAGTAAAGACCTTCTTTGTAACTAAAACCTTTGTCCCTGAGACGTGCTAATGAGGCCTCTACTTCACTCAGTCGTTACAGCAACCTCTACCACTGTTGGACACAAATACCGACGCACGTGTCGCGGCCCCCTGCTGCCACACATTTAAAAATAAAAATCCACCGACCGCACCGGATGTGCATCATTCGTTGTCATGGAGGGATAATCTTCAGTGTTGTCAAGGCAACAGCTTGGGGGGCGTCGTCGTTTTGCGGAGCCTGTTGCTCGTCTGCTAAAAAGAGTGCCGATGATTATATGTTTGTTTTTTATGGTGTGTGTGTGTGTGTGTGTGTGTGTGTGTGTGTGTGTGTGTGTGTGTGTGTGTGTGTGTGTGTGTGTGTGTGTGTGTGTGTGTGTGTGTGTGTGTGTGTGTGTGTGTGAGAGAAGTGAAGTGTCTGAATGACAGTAATACAGTAAGTGGGACAGCTGTAGTTATTTTTAATGAGGGACGAATATGTGAATGGATGTGTTTTTTAGATGAAAAGCAGCAGCTAATGAAAAAAAACGTGTGTGTGTGTGTGTGTTGAAGGGTCTGGATGACAGTAATAGAAAAAAGGGCAGTAAGCGGAAAAATGTGATATGTAAAGCAGCAAGATGGAAATACCAATTTAAAAGAAATATATTTGTTGCACGAAACACACACACACACACCTCAACTTTAAAAGTGCCGTTTTATGTCTTTATGTGGTCGTTGAGGAAGAGTTAGAAGTCATTATGTGTGAGTCAGAGAAATAGGAAGCTCTCTGATATCCAAACCCACCGGCACTCGATCCGACGTAGACACGGGATGAAGGGAAAGAGAAAGTAGGACTCAGTTGCCATGGCGATGCAATAAGCTTGTTCATTTGTCTCCTGGGTGCCTGCCAAAATAAGTACATGTATGATCACACACGTACAGACAAGCAGAGGCACATGAAAACACATCTCTGGTTGATGGTCATCGATTCTCACGTATCTGACAGCGGGAGAGATTTATATTTCAACTAAAATGAAGCTTTTATCTTTGCTGCTTCCTTCAGCTCTTACCTCCCTCTCTCTCTCTTTCATCTTCCCTTTCCCCCTAAACTTCATCTTCCTCCATTTCTATTTCTCTCCCCTCCTCTTCCTCCCTTTTAGCTTCTTTCTCTTTTTCTCCTTCTCCTGCCCTATATTCGTACTCTAATCTGGTCCAGTCGGACTTCTTGTTTGACTCCAGTAATCTTGTCAGGACAGATGGCCCACACACACACACACACACACACACACACACACACACACACACACACACACACACACCACACACACACACACACACACACACACACACACACACACACACACACACACACACACACACCACACACACACACACACACACACACACACACACACACACACACACACACACACACACACACACACACACACACACACTCGCTCTTTCTGTGACCCAGATTGGCCTTAAACTCATGTTGCGTCACTAGTTCACACTGCCAAATACTTAGATCCCATTTCCCTCCACACACACACACCCCCCCACACACACGCACCCGAACACACCCACACGGCTGTCGTTCCACTGCCTGACCCGGTCATGTGGACTGTTCAGAGATGGGCTGCTGTTGATCACCAGGTCAGCAGATCAATGTTGAAAGTAACTTGGTGTGAGCGTTTACTTCCTCATGCTTTTTAGCCATACATTGGATTAGAACCTCAGCAAAGGACATTTTTTGGGGAATGTTTGTTGGTTTGTTCATGCGTTTATTCAGGATTACAGAAAAACTACTGACCTGTTTCTCACTAAGCAAACAACAGCAGTTTACTCTTAATTCATGGTGTATACATTGGCCCCCTGCAACTTTGACCATGGATGGTTATAATCTCACCAAAATCACACTAGTGTTTTTTATTACCTTCTTTTTTGACCAAACAAAAGCAATTTATTCTGAGCGTATCAGGTGAAAAATGAAAGGCGTGCTTTTAAATCTGGCAGAAGTGGCGGTATTGCTGCCGTATGTTGCCCCCAACTGTAACTTTGGCCACAATGGTTATAATCTCACAAAATCACACTGGTAATAGTTATTCTAATTTAGTTGAAACTTGGTAGAAGGGTGGTCCAAGGAAGAGGTCATTAAACTTTGGGGTGAATATTCTTCATGGGGCAGATACACAGCCCTTTGGTAGACATTTGCGAAATGAGATCCCTTCTTGTTCTATCTATGGGATCGATGTCAAAGATAATGAGCAGTACGTTTAAAGACCAGTTCCCCAAGTTTTGATTTACTTTAAATAATTGCTGTGCCGAGTAGTAGTGTCTTGAACTTGTTTGTTACCCTTAAGGTATATATTGGTCCTTAAGCTAGTTGAAGATGTCTAAAAAATAAATGTAAGAGTGGAATGTTTTTTCTGCACAGTCAGGCATATGATAAATTATGAAAATAATACCGGAAATACATTTATTACCTGAGGTGAAAAGGTTAGAAGTGGATGATTTACAATACGGAACCATTGTTGGCAAACTTACAGCATTCAACAATCTAACCTGGGTTATGAGAGTAAAGGTTGTGGTATTTGTGTGTCGTTAAGTTACCTGTTTATTGGCAAATGTGTAACGAACGGACACACACATACGCATGATAAAATACTTCCGTCAGAGAGGGGGGAAAGATGGGAGGAACCATACGACTCTCCCATACGGAAGTAGAACCAGAGCTTCAGGGATAAATGATTTGTTATACCCTGCCATTAAAACATTTTTTCAGGCTTTTGATATTGGAAAGATGCGTCTCTGTGTGAGGGGAACAGTAAAGTACGGTAATAATTATGTTTTTAATGTGGTTTATTTGTACGTCTGTCAGCAAGACTGTCACAGGTTTAGGACAAAGAACAAAACAAAGCACAACTCAACAAAGCTAAGTTGTAGTCCGGGGAAAAACATGCAAAGGTCAAAAACATAGACAGAAAGGCAGGGAATGAACCAATGACAAGCTCAGGCTCATGGCACAAAAGACAATCTGGCAGTGAACTGAAGTGACAGGTATATGCTGGGTAGCTGATTAGAGAATGAGGAGCAGGTGAGTGGAGACTATGACCAGGTGGAGTTAATCTACTGAGCAGGTGAATGGGCGTGGCCGGTTGAGAAATGACAGCAGAGTTAGAACAGAACACAAACAAACAAACTAATAGGAATGAAAAGTTAAAAAGAAAAAAGTAATTTCTCATGTAAGTTGAAGGGTGAAGCATGAGCAAACTTATAAAGAGATGATATTTTGTGAGTGAATCAAAATGGGGCCCGTCCACACGGCGGCGTGCGTTGAAGCTTCAACGCTTCTGCCCATTCACTTTGAATGGGGTGACGTCACGCTTTGCCGAACTGCATTGTGGTCGCGTCGCGTCGCTTTGCTCGTGTTGCTCGCTTCAAAAGTTGAGCAATGTTCAACTTTTGAAGCTTCGACGGAAGCGTCAGCCAATCAAATCATATGCCAGTACAAGCTCTAGCCAATCAAACCGTGTGCTTGTGTGTCCGGGGCGGGAGATTCATGTGATTGGTTGTTGGTTCGAGTTTCAGACACGCCCACCGGCAAGCTTCAACGCACGCCGCCGTGTGGACGCTGCGTTAATGGCAAACATTACGACATATGTGTTTTGGCTTTTTGGCTAAGACAGTTTCCATCAAGTTATTTGTGGCTCTGTAATGAAGAGAATACATTTCAAGTCAAAACATCAGCCAAAAAGGAGAACTTGAGTTGGAACAGAAAGAGAGTTGGAAGATGGAAAAACTAAGCAAGTCAAATACCTTTTATAATGAATGACACACTGTTAGTCTTACAGCTAGACAAAGCTAATCAATCTGGGGATCAGCTGTGCATCCTCTGGTGATTTGTCACACATTCCTAGTGAGCTAATCAATTCAGAAAGCCCAGTAAAGGATCCCATGTTGAACCAGTAAGAAAAGATCAACACATGACCGATGTACAATGTATTGCATTGAATATCTTTGCGTGAGAGTGAGGTTGCAACCAAAGCTCTTTAGTCAGATACTGGCTGGACATTTAACAAGTTTTGGTTCTCATAACTGATTTCTTCACCAATCTGAAACAAAACAACTCTAATGGTAACTTAGATCCTTACATTTGATTTGTTGGGTTGGGTCGCAAACATTTCCCAAATTGGCATCAAGTACCTATCTACCTACCTACCTACCTACCTACCTACCTATCTATCTATCTATCTATCTATCTATCTATCTATCTATCTATCTATCTATCTATCTATCTATCTATCCCTAACCCTAACCCTAACCGTAACCCAGGTTGAACATGTTTTGCTGTACGAGGGAGTGAAAAGGTTTTACGGCATTAGGATGCTTCTTGAACCTAATGCACTTTTCAACTGTACCTTCGTCTGCTGGATTCTCTAAAGCCTTCTGGTAGGGGACATGAAAGCAAGGTGGATGTGATGGGGAAAGAGAAGGTGAAAACGCAGATGAAAGTGAAGTGCCAGAGGGTAGCGATAGTCTTTACCATGAACTGTGATGGATCAGGAAGCTTCAACCTAAGCATTAAAATGAACAGGTCAAAGACAGAATGTCAGTACCTTGTAGTTCCTGAGATGACTGAAAATGTCCTTGTTGGCTGCTATATCAGACTATATTAGCAAAAACATCTTTCTATAAATAAGCGGAAAGAAGGAACGTACATTCAGCCAGTTTTCTATTTAGTTTCTGACTGTCAGCAGGATTTTGAAAAACGACTGTTTCGATTTTCATGAAACTTGATGTGCGGGTGTAGCTTTGGATAAAGAAGAACGCATCTCATTACAGAATGGATCACAGAGCAAAGGTATCTGTTATTATGATATTTACATTTATGTAAAAAACGATTTTGATCTCTTAGATTTTTACCACATTTAATGAAGGTCAGAATGATTTATTAAAAAGTTATAGGAATGAGTTTGTAGTGAAACCTGCCTGAGCTGCTTACACGCATGAAAGAGAAGCATTAATCTTGTGTTTTAAGCAGAGGCTTACAGTGATCAATCATATTTTAGGTATTAACACTCATGTCATGACACAAGCATTTTGTTATTGTACAAAAAAACTGGGCTAACAGATGGCCATCATTAGCATAATGTCAGATAAAAATAACCAGCAAGAAATCTGGCTAGTGTAAGAATGAGTACATTACAACATTTTATTTAACCAGCCATATTTTTCATCATTATAATCATATTGCTGAGATAGATATTCCAATCTGTTTCGGCAAGATGGCATAAATGCAAGAATATCTTAATTGTAATCACTTTTTTTTAATACAGGAAGTACTGTACCAAAGTATGATGTACATTCAAATGATTTTTACCATCGTCAAAGCCCAGCATCCATACAAAAGCCTGGTTTAATGTGTAACTGAGTGACGTGCTGACATGCAAATAAAAACCACAGTAAACATCAGGTTGTGCGCCATAAAATAGCAGGAAGACAACACTGGTCAGGGTAAATGAGTATCGGCATGTCATTGAAACAAGGATATCGTCTTTATCATGCTCTTGCTATCATTTTACAATGCAATGGTGAACATTGAATGAGATTGAACACACATTTCAAGTCTTGGTGAAAAAGGGAGAGAATGAAAGCGTGTTGTGGTTCAAGCAAATCTAGCTTTGTTAAGACTTTGAAAGAAAAGGTAACATAATCCATGACCTAATTTTGTAATATTTAAAAGCTAAACAGCAAACTGATGAAGGACCTACATCGTCTGGACATGACAACCAATATTTGCATGTTCATTTTGTTGTAAAAAGGCAAAACAATATGTAAGGAGAGGACAATGCAGCAGCAGAGGCATGGAGGTAAACAAGAAAGGATCACTTCAGAAGGCAGTGTCCTATATTCACCTACATCTATCCCTCGTGTAACAACATAGACCCACGTTTTTCAAATATGAACAAATATGAACAGCATGCAATAGTTTACTGAATAATCTCATGTTGATTCAGTGGACAGAGAAGGAGTAAGCTGCAGAAAGAAAAGGCACGTGTTGCTTGGAGGAGGTGAGTGAGAATAGTGTGATTTCTTGGAAACTATGTGAAGCCTATTTGTACTTTTTTGGGACACAGCCATCATTGTTTTCACTTACAGTTGTGCTTTGCCGACTATGACATGACAAAAGTGCAGGTGTTACTGATAACATTGACTTTGCAAATGTTCCAGTAAGCCATTAGAGAAGGCCAGCACAAACAATAGAAGGACACTGAAGCTAAATCAGCTCAATGAAATTAAGCCATCCATCATGTTTTTGTTTGAACCATTGACAGTATGAATTAACTGGATGTCACTCAATGGTTATTAGATCACCGCTTTGTTTGACATTTTGGTTGAAACTGTTTTATTGGAGTCAGAAATTACCATATTTGGACGAAAGGGAGGTGCTGGAGGAGAGTGTGGTCCTGCAGGACAAGGTAGCATTAGCAGCTAATGGATGTGCTCGCTAGCTAGCTTGGTAAGGGCTTTTTGGCTAGGGAAAAACATTCTTCAAACAAATGTACTTACCGGGCTTATAGTCCAACTGAATGCTCAACAATGCAATGTTAACAACTTATCAATCACAATAGAGAGGTGCAGTGACAACGTGTTTTTGTAGGACAGACCCTGAAGTTAGCATCGCAAGGGATCCCTTGACAAGCAAGCATGGGATTTCCCCATTGCATTTCCATATATGGAAGAAAATAACTTTGTGGCCAACACACATTAATTAAACTTAACATGTTTTGTTCTGCAGGATTGTCTCCATATATTAACACCACTTTGTGATTTTTTTAAGCGTAAATGCAATCGGCAGGAATACAAAGCTAATGTAATGCTAAAAACGAGCTACATCATGTCACAAGGCATCACCACCGCTAAGCTTCGTCACTATGTCTGGGAAAAGCGCTTTATAAATGCATTTGACTTACTTACTTACTTAAAGGTAGGGTATGTAAGTTTGAGAAACCGGCTCGAGATACACTTTTTGTTATATTCCATGGAATGCTCTTAACATCCCGATAGCAATGAATATCTTAAGTGCTTTGACAAAAAATCCATAAGAAAACGTCATCTGTGGAAGCCGTAGTGCTGCAAAAAGCACGACCAATCATCTGAGCCGGCCCGGCTAAAATAACTGGATGGCCTACCTGCCTGTCAGCCTTCCATCTGTTCACAAACTTATCTCGTGCGCTCATTGGTCATGTGCGTTCGTGTGTGTTGGAGGAGGGGCTCTAAGGAAGTGGCAGATTTTTTCCGGTTGTGTATTTTCAAATTCTGGCGCACTTGAGCCGGTTTCTCCAAAATTGCCTACCCCACCTTTAAGTTAAAGATGGCCTCGTTTCTACGTGAAGACTTTTTGTAGTCTATTTTCTAGGGATGTCCCGATCACCTTTTTTTGCTCCCGATCCGATTCTGATCATTTGATTTTGACAATCTGCCGATACCAATTTTTCCCGATCCGATCTTTATGCAATGCATTAAGAGAAAAAAAAGGTAACAGATAACGGCTGGCCATCCAACGCGATGAATTCAGCTATATTGGCTGTTATTTTGTTGGCCTTTTCACTGTTCCGGGGCAGTTTCTCTTTCCTTTTAAAAGTCTCTGAAAGTGTCGGTTGTTTCAGTGCCGTTACCTGAGTGGCCGCTGTGTACTCGTCGTGTTGTTGTTTGTTTCTCAGGTGGCGTATTAGATTGGTCGTGTTGAACGTAGCTCTGTTCTTTCCACCACGCGGAAACTCCTTCTTGCAAACATTGCATATGGCTGTTACACTGCCTTCGCTTTCAATTTTATAATACTTCCAAACTCCTGACATTTTCTCTGTCCCGACTCCCGAGTCACCAGCTGAACGTAGCCTCTCGTTAGCTTACTGCTACTATTAGACACTGCGCCCACAATGTTGCCAGATTTGAGAGAAATAAGCAACCAGGTCTATGAAAACAAGCCCAAAAGAAGCAACACATACATGATGTTGTGTAATTTAAAACCAAAACTAAGGCCTCACTATGACTTTAAGACGTGAACATGGTCATTTTTGTTTTGTAACATTAAATAAAATAATAAAAATATTTTATAAAAAAAAAAATCCCGATCGGCTCCGATCCCCGATCACGTGATCGGATCGGGACATCTCTACTATTTTCGTCACTTGAACAAAACGTGAATTTTTTTTGGAGAAACCGGCAATTTTGGAGAAACCGGCTCAAGTGCGGCAGAATTTGAAAAAAAGGTTGACTTCCAGATAAGGGAACCAGAAGTAGCCTAGTAAAATACTAAGTTATTTATTGGTTTTATGACTAGTTTCTGCACCACTCAATTTAGCCACTGTCTTAACAATACCCTACTAATGAAGCGAGCTAGTGTTAGCTAGTAAAATTGCAATGCTAGTGGTACACGACCCCACCCTGCCTTCCTCTTTTACTGCACCCTACCCTCTCATCCAAACATGTTCACTTTTGGCTGCGAAAAAACAAGATAATGATTGCCTAAAGGCCAAAATCGAGGTTCAAAATGGTTGTCAACCATACTGTGGGCACATTTACAAGAGGAGCTGAAGAAGGTTGCAGGAGGATGAGAAGGCAGGCACTGCTTACTGTGTTCTGCTACACCCCGTATGTTCATACCTGATACGTTGTCATCTAATGATGAATGAAACACAGTATTAATCAGTAACAACATTAATCCAATAAATAAAGTAAAGGTTAAAGTATAATTTTGGGAGAAAGAAACGAGAAAGAGACGATTCTTCTTTGGTGGGTGTGTGATATTTGGGTAATTCATATCACGTTAGCCTGCCTTGCCAACCCATCCCCCATACTCTGCCTCTCTCTTGGATTTGAACTCACACTGTTGGTCTCTTACACACACGCACACACACACACACACACACACACACACACACACACACACACACACACACACACACACACACACACACACACACACACACACACACACACACACGCACGCACGCGCACGCACACACACACAATGGGGGGATACTCTTATGGGAGAACAAAAATATCAAATATGCAATAGTACGAGAGATTGTAAAAAATAGATGGAGAGATTTGGTGCAATTTGATGAGAGTAACAGAGAGTGGGGATATTTTTGGGAAGATGGATGATGTTGGGAATGGAAAACAGAGGAGGAGAAATGGAGAAGCATGTAGACAGGCAACAACAGAGGAGAGAGAAGTGGGGGTGAGTTCATATTGGGGAGGGGGGTGGATGGTGGGAGACTAGGCTGCATGACGTTTGTTTCCATGGTGATGGTCTCTCTGTCTCCCACTCGTATGGAGATGGTGCTTTAATGTGTTTGTATGTTTCTGCACTTGTGTGTAATGGCATTTTTGTCAATAAATAACCAAGCTCTTGTTGTTGGCATAGTGGGCATTTTATTGATACTACAGTAAAACCGTAGCAATAAATGATCCTAGTTTTCCAGTCCAGATGCTACCGTGCTTAACACTGAAGCATATTTCACACCCTTGTTTCCTTTGGCGACGTAAAAAGTGCTTTTTAGTATACAGACGGCGTACAAATCAACGTATAGCAAATTCCTAATAAGGGCGGCTTTTACTTCTCTTGCCACAGGGAGAGGTTCTTGTGCACAAAGTATTTTCCAATTGAACAATGCCCACATCCAATGCCCACATTGTGTCTTAATTGACTATATTTAGCAATCTCTTAAATGGAAATGCTGTTGGAGCAATGAAATCATCATTTAATAAAATCTATGCATCTAAATGTATCCGATGTGTGTATCGGGTTGCAGTTATTTTCAGTTTAAATTGGCAGATCAATTGCAATGCATAAGTCAATATTCCACCTGAGCTCTGGGTTGCTGCCATCGAGCCTTTCACTCACTGTATTAACGGTTAAAAATAGTACTGAGTGGGTTGAAGCCTTAACATTTGGCTTGGAAAATGCTGCGATATGATGGGAGGCTTTTAACTGTATTGAAAATAGACATATACAAGCTGCAGCATGGTGTGGGACCTGGACATGAATTGAATTAGGGGGTTAAAATGCAGGACAGTGTGCAAGCTTTGAGATGTCTGTGTGTGATAAGACAAAGTGCATCTGTGCACGTACAGTATGTGTGTTTCAGTGTTTGTGAGGGATGAGATAGTGTTAGAGAAACAGGCTTATATCTGTGTGGGGCGTGACCGGCATGGCGAAGAGGATCCGACTGTCGCGACGGCTCCACCGAGGAGGGGGAGGAAGAGGAGGAAGAGGAGGGGAATGTGAATGGTCGTGAATCTCGAAGGCTACATCGCCATCTGGTGTAAAATGTAGACATCACATTTGTGAATCAGATGTAAATGTTCAAATTAAACAGACACTAATTGCATGATTAACACCTTTAAATGTGATATTCAACTTCATATCCATCTGCAGAAGACATTTAAACACACACACACACACACACACACACACACACACACACACACACACACACACACACACACACACACACACACACACACACTGTTGGACTGTTTATTTAGTTTTAATATCTCTTATACACTGTCTGTCTGTCTGTCTGTCTGTCTCTCTGTCTCTCTATGTCTCTCTCTCTGTCTCTGTCTCTCTCTCTCTCTCTCTCTCTCTCTCTCTCTCTCTCTCTCTGTCTCTCTCTCTGTCTCTGTCTCTCTCCTCTCTCTCTCTCTCTGTCTCTCTCTCTCTCTCTCCTTCTCTCTCTGTCTCTCTGTCTCTTTCTCTCTGTCTCTCTGTCTCTCTCTGACTGTCTCTGTCTCTCTCTCTGTCTCTGTCTCTCTCTCTGTCTCTCTGTCTCTCTCTGTCTCTCTCTGTCTCTGTCTCTCTCTCTGTCTCTGTCTCTCTCTCCTTCTCTCTCTGTCTCTCTGTCTCTCGCTCTCTGTCTCTGTCTCTCTCTCTGTCTCTCTCTCTGTCTCTGTCTCTCTCTCTGTCTCTGTCTCTGTCTCTCTCTCTGTCTCTCTCTCTCTGTCTCTCTCTATCGGTCTCTCTCTCTCTGTCTCTCTCTCTGTCTCTGTCTCTCTCTCTCTCTCTCTCTCTCTCTCTCTCTCTCTCTCTCTGTCTCTCTCTCTCTCTCTCTCTCTCTGTCTCTGTCTCACACACACACACACACACACACACACACACACACACACACACACACACACACACACACACACACACACACACACACACACACACACACACACACACACACACGTGCACGCACACAGCTTGCCTCCTTCGGAGAGTTTCAATGCCAATGTTGAAAACTGATGACATTATGTTATTATATTCTGATTATGCTGCACTAATAAAACAAACACTGAGGCTAACATCGATTTAAAAGAATATAAAAAGCACTGCCAGGAAAATAATAAGTGAAACATAAAGTCTGTTGGTTGTCAATGTCTTCCTCCTTCGATTCAAATGTAACTTTCTCATATTTATATATATTTTTTAAAGTAATAATAGCAGTATTTGGGGATTTGTATGTTTTATAAAAATGTTTTACGGTTTGCTGTTTTTTGTTGTTGTTCCCCAATAAATAATTATCATTTATTGTAGTTGGTTTTACACATTTTGGTTAAGTGCATAATTGGTTTATAAATAAATGTCTTTTTAAATTAGCATTTCAAAATCTTGTAATTCGGACAATTTACCTGTAAACTCTTGGTCTCTCCTTTTCTTTGAATTGTGAATGTAAATGTATTATTATTTAAAAAATGTTGCTGCTTAAAAGCTATATATTTTCCGGAGTATGTAGTCGAGACCAGAAACAAATTAAAAGTGAAAGGATTATTTACGTTTGGTAGTTTTAATGGGCCGTGTTAGCCTTATCAACTGTGACGTTGTAATGTGACGTGTCCACAAGCAAACAATTCAATATTAAAACACAATGTTTAAAATCACATCCCTTTTCTTTTTGGCACCAATGCAATGGACACTGACATTTGAAAATAGGAAATGTCTGTCTAAATAATAGTGCGATGTTACAGAAACAACTTTGGTTTGCGGGTTTCAAAGTAAAAATGTATCAATCAGTCAGAATAGGGTGGTTGTAGCTCAGGGGTTAAAAAGACATCTATCAATGGTAGGGTCTTTCATAATGATGATGAAGGGCAACATACTGTACATAACTCCAATTTGTACACAGGTCACCAGAACAGAAGAGTCGATTTGGATAAAAGTGTCAGTTTATTATAATGTAATAGAGCAGAGTATGATAATGACCACTAGGGGGAGCACTAAGTTAAACAGTATCAAAATGACACCCCAATCAGAGGCCCCCTTCTCCTCAGAGACCTTTCTGTCCATCTGGTTATTGCCCTTCAACCTTTAGATTGAGAGCATAACTGGAAGCTGTCATCTTTTACTCACTGGATGAATGTTTGATATCACCCAGGAGTTAAAGGTCACTGAAATGTACCATCTGCTCGAGCTCAAGTTCAGACACTATAGACCTGTCCAGCCTGTTTGATGCATATAAAGTAACAGATAATGTCGAACATGCTAATGAAATGCAGTTATGTGGTAGAAGGTTATGATGACTGGTGCTGGTGCAGTGATTGTAGGGGTTGTAAATGATTTGTCCCATTTAGCTTGCTTACATTAATGGTGTGAATGACCCTGGAGCAGAAAGTCCCACGCTTCATTTCACCACCTGATAGTGCAGGAAAATTAAAGTTCACGCTCCGTTCATGCCACCAATGAGAAGAAGAAGTGGGTTTTACATAATTGCTTAGGGATTTCCTAAACCACTCACAGCAACCAAATAGATTTCAGTCAAAGAGAAAAGGCAGATGTTGAGTCAACATGTATCGTCTTTTGTTCACACACACACACACACACACACACACACACACACACACACACACACACACACACACACACACACACACACACACACACACACACACACACACACACACACACACACACACACACACACACACACACACACACCACACACACACACCATGTATACATCACTTCAGGGGACATTACATTGACTTACATGCATTTCCTGGAGACTTATCCTAACCTTAACCAACACATGCCTAACCCTAACCCTAACCCTAACCCTAACCCTAACCCTAACCCTAAACCTAACCCTAACCCTAACCAAGTCTTCACCCTAAAATTAATGATCCCCCTCATGGGGACCTCCAATTTGTCTCCATAAGGGAGGCGAGTCCCCACACGTGACTGTGTAAACAGATTTAGGTCCCTACAAGTATAGTAATGCTAGGCCACACACACACACACACACACACACACACACACACACACACACACACACACACACACACACACACACACACACACACACACACACACACACACACACACACACACACACACATTTAAACCTACACTGAAGCATTGACTTTAATTAAATGTATTATATCAACAGTTTTCACATAACTGTATTAGGTTAGTTGAAAACAAAAATCTTACATTTAAATAGGTTCAACTTCATATTATTGCTTTCAACTAACCTAATACAGTGATGTGAAATCTGTTGATATAAAACATTTAATTAATGTCAATGCTTCAGTTGTTTCACTGCCATACTGTGTATAATAATAAAAATGATGCAATGAAATAACACATAGACCCTTGAGTTTGTTCAGTTGTTTGTTTTTCTGACACTACAGTATATGTTTTTTAGTGATGGCATATAACTGTTGGTATTTACTCAAACATTATATTTTTCATATAAGATAACTCTTCTGAACTAAAGCTTGTTGCTTTCCTGTCGTTGGCCCCTAATGTCCTGACTGACCGAGTGAAAGGTCACACGCTCAATTACACCATCTTGATTTGTATGTTTCTACCTCCTGTACGCTGAAGTCAGGAGCATATTGATGGCATTGGGTTTGCATAATTACTTTAGAGACAGATGGAAGAAGTTGAATAAAAGAAGGATATCTATTGTGTTGGAACAAACTGCTGGAACGAGAGCTGAACCTTTCTGAGCTCCAAGGTAGGACTTTTGGTTGTTGCTTTTATCAAAAGTAATATACAGCAAGTTAAAAACCCCTTGTGTAATTTCTTGACAGATTGTTTTAATATTTATTCTTAGTTTTCAATTAAATACAAGCTTTTTTCAACAGTTGTTTCCGTTGCATATGCTATAACAGTAGAGGTTCACTAGAATTAGGGTTAGCAAAACAACTTGTGTCTACAGCTAAGGGGATTTTCAATCATAAGTATATAATTGTAATGATATACAGTGAGAAAAGACAAGCTCAATAACTAATTGTGACATGTACTCCACATTCAGTTTTTACAACGAAAAGACCAAACCCACAGTTTTTTTAGGTCACTAAAAACGGTACAACAATTATATAAAAGTCTTTCTCAAGTTTCTGCTTCAATGATTAGTTGGATAAAACATGTGGATCATTAAAACAGACATCTGTACTTCTGTTAGTTAAACATCTTTCTAACTAATATGACAAGGCAGAGGGTTTTCCTTTTTGTATGCTCCAGTTTCTCGAAGTTTGTGAAAGACTTAATCGTGCAATTGTTGTGGGTCGTTTTGGAGTCTTTCCACAAGAAGTTTTCCCATTTTTTAATATGTTTTTAATATAACATTTAAAATAGTTTTCAACCTTTATTATCAATATATTTGTGAAGACAACTGCAGCCAATAAATATATTCCATCCTACTCTAGGTGATGCTTGAAAAGGCTTGGGTGCTGCAGATGGCATGATAGGGAAACCCTGATGTGTTCTAGTTTGCAATCAAAACGTTTCACTTGTAGCTGCATATACCGATGCAATTTAGAGTGACTGCTATTCCCTAGTTAGGTGTAGGGTTAACCCTAAATTGCAAAATAATACGATTTAAAGACAATTGACAAATAGTTTGTGTAATAGGGATTATATAATGTTTGAATACATATATTTAACAAACATTTAATGTCGACCTTATTGGTTGTAAAACTGACGTAACAATAAAAAATACAAATGAATAATATTTATTTATAACATATATGGTTCCAAAAACTATTGATAGGGGTGTGAGAGCTATGGCACTCAAAATGTTTGATTGGTTCTTTGTAACTTATACAAACAATGATTAGAACTTTTCATCTATAACATATTTAGTTGTTAAGTTAGATTTGATATCATTTTTCTTTCCACGTAGAGCACATGTTAAGTTACTTTTAGGCAAAACTTTATTAATAAAAATGAGAGTTTTTTATGTTTCTTATTCCAGGATGAAGAGGACGCTGCTGTTTGTGCTCACTCTTTCAGGTCAGAGAAAGGACTGTGTTTAACTTGTATGTACACACATTTCAGAGAGCAACGCAACATCACCTGAAACGATTGCATCAAATTTATTTTACAGAGTTCAATCATTCTCATTAAAAATGTCATTATATACATTTTACATTGCTTGGATTTGGTGTATGGTTATTGCGTTGTGTGTGTAAATAAAAAAACAGTGCTTTCTCCATCAGGGTTGTCAGCTGTGTCTACAAACATCATCAAAGAGTACCACTATGTAAGCGACTCCAAGACCTGGGCTGACGCTCAGAGTTATTGCAGAGAGAACTTCGATGACCTTGCCACCATAAACAACGAAGATGAAAACGTCAAGCTGATGAGTGTGTCGCAGAGCACAACAGGAAACGCATGGATAGGGCTTTATGATAACTTTGAGACATGGAAGTGGGCACTGGGAGACACAGACATCAACAATGAGTTCAGTTACTGGAAAACGGATAATCCAAACGTTAATAACGTCCCTGAGAGCTGCACTGTGATGGAAAAATCAGGGCGTTGGAATGACAAACAGTGTTTCAGTCAGCGTCATGCAGTCTGCTATCATGGTAAGAAAGATTTTTACTGAGGTCATCTACAGATTTAGATTCTTAGATCTGGATAACCAGAAAACACCTGCCTTTATTCTCTTTATTTCTATGGTGTTGTTCTTTTTACTGAATTATGTTGCCGGGCAAACCACTCTAAATAACATTAAATTACCATTTACAATAATTCGTATTAACATCTCTTAACACCTAGTACTTTACATATATATATATATGCTGAGTAAACACATTTTGATCCAAAAGCACAACTCAAAGAAAAGTAGATGAGGTAAAAACTCATATTTATTTGGAGTCAAAGCCAGATCAAGACAGGCTATCTTATCTAAAAAGGGGTAATAAGGAACAAAATATATACCAGATAATCTGGCAAGAAAATATTGTAAAATAATCAGTATATTTGCTGCAGGGCAGAAAGTGGGAACATGTGTTCAGGTAGGCAGGTAACTCAGAGGATGGTGGGTAAAGGGTTACTGCAGCGCAGGAGGGGAGTGTCTGAATTTAGCCAGTGGCCGGTAAAATGTAGAGACGTATGCATTAAAGGTCACCTATTATGCAAAATCCACTTGTTCATGTCTCTTCTACATCAACATGTGTCCCCTCTGTGGAAAGAGACTCTGAAAGTTTCAGGAACAAAGATTCTCTCACTTTTTGTCCTGATCCATTTATTTAAAAACCTGTCTGAAAATGAGCTGATCAGATTTTGGCCACTTTATGATGTCATAACGATTTTTTGGCTTGTGTAACCATTAGCCAATCAGCAGTGGTGTAGTGGTTGTTGGACACGGGGGATCGCCTTTCCCCAACTTTGGAGCCCCCTCTTTTTTGAAGGGTGTTTTTTTTTTAAGAGTCTAATAAATATAAAATCATTGCTAGTAATTATAATAAAAAATAAAAACGATTTCCTTAAAAGATTATGATTCGTCATCACGCACGTGACCCCAGGATCCGTTTATTCCCCATGCATATAGGCTTCATCAGAATCATTTCAAGACCAGATTCAATGTTATTTGCATACTGTAAGTAGGCTATATTTTTCGTTTCGTTTATTTAATAAGTTAATTTTCAGGACAACTTTGGAAATTTTGTTTGTTTGTTATGAGTTTTAAATAGATTTGAGAGAGAGAGAGAGAGAGAGAGAGAGAGAGAGAGAGAGAGAGAGAGAGAGAGAGAGAGAGAGAGAGAAGCAGCGCTGTCTGTTGCAATATTGTAGCTCAGGCATTTATGTAATTTAGGCCTATAAATTGTTTATGTAACTTATGTGTCCATGGTTTTGAGTCTGTGTGTGTGTTGAGCGCAGCGCCGTCTGCTTTTTGCAGTACAGTAACTAAAGTAAGACTAAGCATACCGGTAGTTTCTGTAGACCTGTCTGCCCGTTTTGCGCGCGTGCGCACTTGTGGCATTGTTTGGGATGACCTAATTAAAATAGCGTCCACCCAGTAAAAAAATCCCCACCACACCACTGCCAATCACCAACCAAGGTAACCCCCCCCCCCACACCTTATCACCTACATCTCCTCCTAGAGCACCATTGTGTTCTTTGTAACCAAATCTCTCTCAGAGGGGCGTGGGGAGGGGCTCCTTATTTTCATCTAAAGTAACAGACAGAGAATCAGCACTTTGGAAACAGGGCTGAAACAGAGGGGATTATGGGATGCTGCAATGATCTGTTGGGGATTGGAGCCAAACACTTCAAAGACATGTTTTGTATATATCTGAGACCTATAATATATTGATGAAAACAGACACCTTTAAGACACACCTGTAAGAGTTGGCAGGAGTTGTCACGATATAGAATACAATGTCTTTCTAAATGCCAGTAGGGACTTGTCTTAGGAGCCGGAGGTTAGCGGGTTGAAGTCCCTGAAGCAGCAAATTAAGGAAGTATGGACTGGTTCTTTGAGACGCCCTCTAAACCACCTGACCCCAACATTGCTCCCATGGCGCTGTATATTAGCTTCCCACTGCTACTTATACTAGGATGGGTTTAATTGAGAGACTATACATTATTTCCCTGTGTGTACGGTGCTTTGGACATGTGCGTGATGAATTATAGGAGGTGTCCATGTTGTCTCTCTGTTTTCTTTCAGAACCAGGTCATACCAAGTATATTTTAGTGAGAACACTCATGACCTGGCACGAGGCGGTGGCATTTTGTAGGTCCAAATACACAGATATTGCCAGTGTGAGGAACCTGTCTGAGAACAACCAAATCTCCCCACTGCTGTCTGGAAACACCTGGATTGGTCTCCACCGAAAGACTTGGCCTTACTGGTCTGACAAGAGCCCCAATATCTTCACCAAGTGGGCCACGGACCATCCAGTGCACACAATGAGAACTCAACAATACTGTGCATCAGTCAGTACAGCATCAGGGAAGTGGGTTGATAGTGTCTGTGGGAGTACTCACCATTTTTTCTGTCAGTCTTTTCCCCCTCATCAGCACGAAGCAAGGTTCAAGTTGAAGTTCCAGTCTGAAGCTGACCTGAATGATCCTGCTGTTCAACAGCAGATTCTAGAGCAGGTACAGTAAGTTGAAATGTATCACTGCTAAGGACTTTAGCTAGCGTTGTCGGAGTGAAAACTTCCTGAGAATTGATAGCTAAGCTCTCATATCAGCATCTGAATGGACTTTTTCTATTGTAACCTGTAACCCCTCAAATAACGATCTTTGGTTCTTTGGTTCCTTCAGCGGCAAGCTAGTTAGCTGGCCATGCTAACTGTAAGCGTTCGTTAGAGCATGACGTTAACAGACTGTTTAATCAATGACTTTGGAGTTTTGTTTCTTTTGTTAAGATTTGTTTCTTGTCAAAAGAAGGAGAAGATGTGTTTTTCAAATTATTTGTAACTGTGTTTGTTTCCAGCTGCATGCTAAACTGGAGAAACATGGAGTCGCAGACTTTAAGCTCCGCTGGACTCAGACTGATGGGCTGACGTTTCACAAGGAAAAAAAGACAAAGGAGTAGGAAGGTATTCCCTTTTTGTGTTTTATTTGCATTATTATTGTACTTGCTGATTGTTAGAACATCTCTTAGCAGAATTAGCATTCAAATTAGCAGCTTGTGACATTATTTTAGCACAAACAGTGGAAACAGCTAGCATGACAAATTAAACAAACACATATGAATCTCCACAAGAAAGCCAATAGGTCAATCTACAGTATTTCTGTCCCACAAATATGTGACTGTCTTCTCTTTTGCCGTTTCTTAGGGTTGGACTGATGGACGGTCATTGTGCACAGGATATCATGGTGTTCTTACACATTTACACTCATAACACTGCAGCTGTAGCACAATGTTATGCAGCAGTGATACATGGCTTTTGTTTCTTAATGTGTTTGGTAGCATGCTGTGTAGCTACAGTACATCATATATCATATGGTTTTGTTTTTACATTAATTGCAGTTGAGTTGAAAATGAAATGGAGGTTTTTGTCACTTTAAATGATTATTCTGCGGGATTTGAAAATGGTAATTTCTGTTTGTTATTGTAGAGCATGAAGTTAGGTTTGAAATCAGTTTGACATTTTTGTTATCTCATATGTAAATCTTATCTTTCCTTTTTGTGGCCTTCAATTGTGTCACTCTGTTTAGGAGTAGCATTAGAGATAATCACTTGTGTTTGCAATCATTGATTACAGTGGATTATACCTTTTATAGCAACGTTATATGTTCTTGTGTGATAATTTATTAAATTTGGAAAATTAAAAACGACTATTTACTCGTATGAAAACACACACACGAAGGGGGGTTGAAATTGCACTTTTGGCACAATGAGGATTCACTATAATCATCACTTCTGGTCATGACGAATTCAGTTCCTGTGTGTGAATGAGCTGCATGACTAGTTTCCCCAAAAAAGAGAAATATTATATTTGTAACATACAACAGTGTATTTGAAGACATACAGTACATAGAACATATAAAGGAAAAGTTTAAATAAATAAAATGTTTTTAAATCTAAAATATAAGAAACTAGCCTTCACAAGACAGTTACAAAACGTACAGTACAAAGTCAGGTGACAGTGGTCGAGCCTTGAGTCAGCAAGTCAACTAAGAACAGCAAAGGTATAAATGGTAAAGTAAATAAAACGTCCGATAAAACAAGCTTTGCTGCTTTCAAAATGTCCTTCAGCGCAGTATGTGTTGAGATGACTTGTGCTCTGTCAGGGGTTGCTGGTGGGGGGCATGAGCTTTCTCTACAGAGAGCAACACTGGAATAAAACAAAAAAAATGAACTTGTTAGAACCAAAGTAAATTATGTTTTAATGAAAATTGAGTTCAATAGAGTTGGTCTATTGGGCAGAAATGTAATAACCTGGCATCACATTTGTGGTGCATCACTTCAATTCATTCAACAGTAATTGTGACAGCCTGATATTTTTTTCTTCACAGTAGAGCGGATCTGAGGCCTATGAATATACATATATATATATTTACAATGATATTTACTTTCTTTAATTGGCCAGTGCAGGATACTCTAGGTACATTTTGATGATAAGATTTGTCCTTAAGTAAGCAGGACTTACTTGTAGCATAGTGTTTGTAGACTGTGGTATTACTACTTTAACTTTAGTAAAAGATGTGAGTACTACAGTACATCACACTAACCATTGGTCAATTATACATACTGATACACCATAGAGTGGGCTTTTCTGTTTCAAAAACACTACTTTAAATTAAATGTTCCACTTTCCAATACACTTACATATAGTATATGATAACTCATCCGTACAATGAAACTTGTTGCTTTCCTTTCGTTGGCCCTTAATGTCCTTAATGACCGAGTTAAAGGTCGAACGCTCAATTACACCATCTTGATTTGTTTGTTTCTACCTCCTGTAGCTAAAGTCAGGAGCAAATTATTGGTAATAGGTTTGCATAATTACTTAGAGACAGACGGGAGGAATTGAAAGAAAGTAGGTGAATATCTACTAAAGGTTTCGATGTGTCGAAACAAACTGCGCAGTGACGTGCGGTGAGGTTCATGGCTGCTGAGGCACTGACTCTTTCAGAGTCAGATTTACAAATATTATATTTGGACCGTAATCGAAATATTCTGTTATTTTCAAACGCTTTTTTAGTCTGATGTCCTGACGCACGCACGCACCACGCACGCACGCACCACGCACGCACGCACCACGCACGCACCACGCACGCACCACGCACGCACGCACGTACACACACACACACACACACACACACACACACACACACACTTAAACCTACACTGAAATCACTGAAGCATTGACTTTAATTAAATGTATTATATCAACAGTTTTCACATAACTGTATTAGGTTAGTTGAAAACAAAAATCTTACATTTAAATAGGTTCAACTTCATATTATTGCTTTCAACTAACCTAATACAGTGATGTGAAATCTGTTGATATAAAACATTTAATTAATGTCAATGCTTCAGTTGTTTCACTGCCATACTGTGTATAATAATAAAAATGATGCAATGAAATAACACATAGACCCTTGAGTTTGTTCAGTTGTTTGTTTTTCTGACACGACAGTATATGTTTTTTAGTGATGGCATATAACTGTTGGTATTTACGCAAACATTATATTTTTCATATAAGATAACTCTTCTGAACTAAAGCTTGTTGCTTTCCTGTCGTTGGCCCCTAATGTCCTGACTGACCGAGTGAAAGGTCACACGCTCAATTACACCATCTTGATTTGTATGTTTCTACCTCCTGTACGCTGAAGTCAGGAGCATATTGATGGCATTGGGTTTGCATAATTACTTTAGAGATAGATGGAAGAAGTTGAATAAAAGAAGGATATCTATTGTGTTGGAACAAACTGCTGGAACGAGAGCTGAACCTTTCTGAGCTCCAAGGTAGGACTTTTGGTTGTTGCTTTTATCAAAAGTAATATACAGCAAGTTAAAAACCCCTTGTGTAATTTCTTGACAGATTGTTTTAATATTTATTCTTAGTTTTCCATTAAATACAAGCTTTTTTCAACAGTTGTTTCCGTTGCATATGCTATAACAGTAGAGGTTCACTAGAATTAGGGTTAGCAAAACAACTTGTTTCTACAGCTAAGGGGATTTTCAATCATAAGTATATAATTGTAATGATATACAGTGAGAAAAGACAAGCTCAATAACTAATTGTGACATGTACTCCACATTCAGTTTTTACAACGAAAAGACCAAACCCACAGTTTTTTTAGGTCACTAAAAACGGTACAACAATTATATAAAAGTCTTTCTCAAGTTTCTGCTTCAATGATTAGTTGGATAAAACATGTGGATCATTAAAACAGACATCTGTACTTCTGTTAGTTAAACATCTTTCTAACTAATATGACAAGGCAGAGGGTTTTCCTTTTTGTATGCTCCAGTTTCTCTAAGTTTGTGAAAGACTTAATCGTGCAATTGTTGTGGGTCATTTTGGAGTCTTTCCACAAGAACTTTTTCCATTTTTTAATATGTTTTTAATATAACATTTCAAATAGTTTTCAACCTTTATTATCAATATATTTGTGAAGACAACTGCAGCCAATAAATATATTCCATCCTACTCTAGGTGATGTTTGAAAAGGCTTGGGTGCTGCAGATGGCATGATAGGGAAACCCTGATGTGTTCTAGTTTGCAATCAAAACGTTTCACTTGTAGCTGCATATACCGAAGCAATTTAGAGTGACTGCTATTCCCTAGTTAGGTGTAGGGTTAACCCTAAATTGCGAAATAATACAATTTAAAGACAATTGATAAATAGTTTGTGTTATAGGGATTATATAATGTTTGAATACATATATTTAACAAACATTTAATGTCGACCTCATTGGTTGTAAAACTGACGTAACAATAAAAAATACAAATGAATAATATTTATTTACAACATATGGTTCCAAAAACTATTGATAGGGGTGTGAGAGCTATGGCACTCAAAATGTTTGATTGGTTCTTTGTAACTTATACAAACAATGATTAGAACTTTCAATCTATAACATATTTAGTTGTTAAGTTAGATTTGATATCATTTTTCTTTCCACGTAGAGCACATGTTAAGTTACTTTTAGGCAAAACTTTATTAATAAAAATGAGAGTTTTTTTATGTTTCTTTTTCCAGGATGAAGAGGACGCTGCTGTTTGTGCTCACTCTTTCAGGTCAGAGAAAGGACTGTGTTTAACTTGTATGTACACACATTTCATAGAGTAACGCAACATCAGATGAAACGATTGCATCACATTTATTTTACAGAGTTCAATCATTCTCATTAAAAATGTCATTATATACATTTTACATTGCTTGGATTTGGTGTATGGTTATTGCGTTGTGTGTGTAAATAAAAAAACAGTGCTTTCTCCATCAGGGTTGTCCGCTGTGTCTACAAACATCATCAAAGAGTACCACTATGTAAGCGACTCCAAGACCTGGGCTGACGCTCAGAGTTATTGCAGAGAGAACTTCAATGACCTTGCCACCATAAACAACGAAGATGAAAACGTCAAGCTGATGAGTGTGTCGCAGACCACAACAGGAAACGCATGGATAGGGCTTTATGATAACTTTGAGACATGGAAGTGGGCACTGGGAGACACAGACATCAACAATGAGTTCAGTTACTGGAACACGGATAATCCAAACGTTAATCACGCCCCTGAGAGCTGCACTGTGATGGAAGTATCAGGGCGTTGGAATGACAAACAGTGTTTCAAGCCGCGTCATGCAGTCTGCTATCATGGTAAGAAAGATTTTTACTGAGGTCATCTACAGATTTAGATTCTTAGATCTGGATAACCAGAAATCACCTGCCTTTATTCTCTTTATTTCTATGGTGTTGTTCTTTTTACTGAATTATGTTGCCGGGCAAACCACTCTAAATAACATTAAATTACCATTTACAATAATTCTTATTAACATCTCTTAACACCTAGTACTTTACATATATATATATATATATATGGTGAGTAAACACATTTTGAACCAAAAGCACAACTCAAAGAAAAGTAGATGAGGTAAAAACTCATATTTATTTGGAGTCAAAGCCAGATCAAGACAGGCTATCTTATCTAAAAAGGGGTAATAAGGAACAAAATATAAACCCAATAATCTGGCAAGAAAATATTGTAAAATAATCAGTATATTTGCTGCAGGGCAGAAAGTGGGAACATGTGTTCAGGTACGCAGGTAACTCAGAGGATGGTGGGTAAAGGGTTACTGCAGCGCAGGAGGGGAGTGTCTGAATTTAGCCAGTGGCCGGTAAAATGTAGAGACGTATGCATTAAAGGTCACCTATTATGCAAACATTTTTTTTTTTAAGAGTCTAATAAATATAAAATCATTGCTAGTAATTATAATAAAAAATAAAAACGATTTCCTTAAAAGATTATGATTCGTCATCACGCTCGTGACCCCAGGATCCGTTTATTCTCCATGCATATAGGCTTCATCAGAATCATTTCAAGACCAGATTCAATGTTGTTTGCATACTGTAAGTAGGCTATATTTTTCGTTTCGTTTATTTAATAAGTTAATTTTCAGGACAACTTTGGAAATTTTGTTTGTTTGTTATGAGTTTTAAATAGATTTGAGAGAGAGAGAGAGAGAGAGAGAGAGAGAGAGAGAGAGAGAGAGAGAGAGAGAGAGAGAGAGAGAGAGAAGCAGCGCTGTCTGTTGCAATATTGTAGCTCAGGCATTTATGTAATTTAGGCCTATAAATTGTTTATGTAACTTATGTGTCCATGGTTTTGAGTCTGTGTGTGTGTTGAGCGCAGCGCCGTCTGCTTTTTGCAGTACAGTAACTAAAGTAAGACTAAGCATACCGGTAGTTTCTGTAGACCTGTCTGCCCGTTTTGCGCACGTGCACACTTGTGGCATTGTTTGGGATGACCTAATTAAAATAGCGTCCACCCAGTAAAAAAATCCCCACCACACCACTGCCAATCACCAACCAAGGTAACCCCCCCCCCACACCTTATCACCTACATCTCCTCCTAGAGCACCATTGTGTTCTTTGTAACCAAATCTCTCTCAGAGGGGCGTGGGGAGGGGCTCCTTATTTTCATCTAAAGTAACAGACAGAGAATCAGCACTTTGGAAACAGGGCTGAAACAGAGGGGATTATGGGATGCTGCAATGATCTGTTGGGGATTGGAGCCAAACACTTCAGAGACATGTTTTGTATATATCTGAGACCTATAATATATTGATGAAAACAGACACCTTTAAGACACACCTGTAAGAGTTGGCAGGAGTTGTCACGATATAGAATACAATGTCTTTCTAAATGCCAGTAGGGACTTGTCTTAGGAGCCGGAGGTTAGCGGGTTGAAGTCCCTGAAGCAGCAAATTAAGGAAGTATGGACTGGTTCTTTGAGACGCCCTCTAAACCACCTGACCCCAACATTGCTCCCATGGCGCTGTATATTAGCTTCCCACTGCTACTTATACTAGGATGGGTTTAATTGAGAGACTATACATTATTTCCCTGTGTGTACGGTGCTTTGGACATGTGCGTGATGAATTATAGGAGGTGTCCATGTTGTCTCTCTGTTTTCTTTCAGAACCAGGTCCTACCAAGTATATTTTAGTGAGAACACTCATGACCTGGCACGAGGCGGTGGCATTTTGTAGGTCCAAATACACAGATATTGCCAGTGTGAGGAACCTGTCTGAGAACAACCAAATCTCCCCACTGCTGTCTGGAAACACCTGGATTGGTCTCCACAGAAAGACTTGGCCTTACTGGTCCTGACAAGAGCCCCAATATCTTCACCAAG
Organism: Pogonophryne albipinna; assembly: GCA_028583405.1. NCBI lineage: Eukaryota > Metazoa > Chordata > Actinopteri > Perciformes > Artedidraconidae > Pogonophryne > Pogonophryne albipinna. The sequence goes on from JAPTMU010000024.1 coordinate 833,704, forward strand.
TGGGCCACGGACCATCCAGTGTACACAACGAGAACTCAACAATACTGTGCATCAGTCAGTACAGCATCAGGGAAGTGGGTTGATAGTGTCTGTGGGAGTACTCACCATTTTTTCTGTCAGTCTTTTCCCCCTCATCAGCACGAAGCAAGGTTCAAGTTGAAGTTCCAGTCTGAAGCTGACCTGAATGATCCTGCTGTTCAACAGCAGATTCTAGAGCAGGTACAGTAAGTTGAAATGTATCACTGCTAAGGACTTTAGCTAGCGTTGTCGGAGTGAAAACTTCCTGAGAATTGATAGCTAAGCTCTCATATCAGCATCTGAATGGACTTTTTCTATTGTAACCTGTAACCCCTCAAATAACGATCTTTGGTTCTTTGGTTCCTTCAGCGGCAAGCTAGTTAGCTGGCCATGCTAACTGTAAGCGTTCGTTAGAGCATGACGTTAACAGACTGTTTAATCAATGACTTTGGAGTTTTGTTTCTTTTGTTAAGATTTGTTTCTTGTCAAAAGAAGGAGAAGATGTGTTTTTCAAATTATTTGTAACTGTGTTTGTTTCCAGCTGCATGCTAAACTGGAGAAACATGGAGTCACAGACTTTAAGCTCCGCTGGACTCAGACTGATGGGCTGATGTTTCACAAGGAAAAAAAGACAAAGGAGTAGGAAGGTATTCCTTTTTGTGTTGTATTTGCATTATTATTGTACTTGCTGATTGTTAGAACATCTCTTAGCAGAATTAGCATTCAAATTAGCAGCTTGTGACATTATTTTAGCACAAACAGTGGAAACAGCTAGCATGACAAATTAAACAAACACATATGAATCTCCACAAGAAAGCCAATAGGTCAATCTACAGTATTTCTGTCCCACAAATATGTGACTGTCTTCTCTTTTGCCGTTTCTTAGGGTTGGACTGATGGACGGTCATTGTGCACAGGATATCATGGTGTTCTTACACATTTACACTCATAACACTGCAGCTGTAGCACAATGTTATGCAGCAGTGATACATGGCTTTTGTTTCTTAATGTGTTTGGTAGCATGCTGTGTAGCTACAGTACATCATATATCATATGGTTTTGTTTTTACATTAATTGCAGTTGAGTTGAAAATGAAATGGAGGTTTTTGTCACTTTAAATGATTATTCTGCGGGATTTTAAAATGGTAATTTCTGTTTGTTATTGTAGAGCATGAAGTTAGGTTTGAAATCAGTTTGACATTTTTGTTATCTCATATGTAAATCTTATCTTTCCTTTTTGTGGCCTTCAATTGTGTCACTCTGTTTAGGAGTAGCATTAGAGATAATCACTTGTGTTTGCAATCATTGATTACAGTGGATTATACCTTTTATAGTAACGTTATATTTTCTTGTGTGATAATTTATTAAATTTGGAACATTAAAAACGACTATTTACTCGTATGAAAACACACACACGAAGGGGGGTTGAAATTGCACTTTTGGCACAATGAGGATTCACTATAATCATCACTTCTGGTCATGACGAATTCAGTTCCTGTGTGTGAATGAGCTGCATGACTAGTTTCCCCAAAAAAGAGAAATATTATATTTGTTACATACAACAGTGTATTTGAAGACATACAGTACATAGAACATATAAAGGAACAGTTTAAATAAATAAAAGGTTTTTAAATCTAAAATATAAGAAACTAGCCTTCACAAGACAGTTACAAAACGTACAGTACAAAGTCAGGTGACAGTGGTCGAGCCTTGAGTCAGCAAGTCAACCAAGAACAGCAAACCTATATATGATAAAGTAAATAAAACGTCCGATAAAACAAGCTTTGCTGCTTTCAAAATGTCCTTCAGCGCAGTATGTGTTGAGATGACTTGTGCTCTGTCAGGGGTTGCTGGTGGGGGGCATGAGCTTTCTCTACAGAGAGCAACACTGGAATAAAACAAAAAAAATGAACTAGTTAGAACCAAAGTAAATTATGTTTTAATGAAAATTGAGTTCAATAGAGTTGGTCTATTGGGCAGAAATGTAATAACCTGGCATCACATTTTTGGTGCATCACTTCAATTCATTAAACAGTAATTGTGACAGCCTGATGTTTTTTTTCACAGTAGAGCGGATCTGAGGCCTATGAATATACATATATATATATTTACAATGATATTTACTTTCTTTAATTGGCCAGTGCAGGATACTCTAAGTACATTTTGATGATAAGATTTGTCCTTAAGTAAGCAGGACTTACTTGTAGCATAGTGTTTGTAGACTGTGGTATTACTACTTTAACTTTATTAAAAGATGTGAGTACTACAGTACATCACACTAACCATTGGTCAATTATACATACTGATACACCATAGAGTGGGCTTTTCTGCTTCAAAAACACTACTTTAAATTAAATGTTCCACTTTCCAATACACTTACATATAGTATATGATAACTCGTCCGTACAATGAAACGTGTTGCTTTCCTTTCGTTGGCCCTTAATGTCCTTAATGACCGAGTTAAAGGTCGAACGCTCAATTACACCATCTTGATTTGTTTGTTTCTACCTCCTGTAGCTAAAGTCAGGAGCAAATTATTGGTAATAGGTTTGCATAAATACTTTAGAGACAGGCGGGAGGAATTGAAAGAAAGTAAGTGAATATCTACTAAAGGTTTAGATGTGTCGAAACAAACTGCGCAGTGACGTGCGGTGAGGTTCATGGCTGCTGAGGCACTGACTCTTTCAGAGTCAGATTTACAAATATTATATTTGGACCGTAATCGAAATATTCTGTTATTTTCAAACGCTTTTTTAGTCTGATGTCCTGACACACACACGCACGCACTCACGCACGCACGCACGCACGCACACACGCACGCACGCACGCACACACACACACACACACACACACACACACACACACACACACACACACACACACACACACACACACACACACACATTTAAACCTACACTGAAATCACTGGCATTGACTTTAATTAAATGTATTATATCAACAGTTTTCACATAACTGTATTAGGTTAGTTGAAAACAAAAATCTTACATTTAAATAGGTTCAACTTCATATTATTGCTTTCAACTAACCTAATACAGTGATGTGAAATCTGTTGATATAAAACATTTAATTAATGTCAATGCTTCAGTTGTTTCACTGCCATACTGTGTATAATAATAAAAATGATGCAATGAAATAACACATAGACCCTTGAGTTTGTTCAGTTGTTTGTTTTTCTGACACTACAGTATATGTTTTTTAGTGATGGCATATAACTGTTGGTATTTACTCAAACATTATATTTTTCATATAAGATAACTCTTCTGAACTAAAGCTTGTTGCTTTCCTGTCGTTGGCCCCTAATGTCCTGACTGACCGAGTGAAAGGTCACACGCTCAATTACACCATCTTGATTTGTATGTTTCTACCTCCTGTACGCTGAAGTCAGGAGCATATTGATGGCATTGGGTTTGCATAATTACTTTAGAGACAGATGGAAGAAGTTGAATAAAAGAAGGATATCTATTGGTTTCGGATGTGTTGGAACAAACTGCTGGAACGAGAGCTGAACCTTTCTGAGCTCCAAGGTAGGACTTTTGGTTGTTGCTTTTATCAAAAGTAATATACAGCAAGTTAAAAACCCCTTGTGTAATTTCTTGACAGATTGTTTTAATATTTATTCTTAGTTTTCAATTAAATACAAGCTTTTTTCAACAGTTGTTTCCGTTGCATATGCTATAACAGTAGAGGTTCACTAGAATTAGGGTTAGCAAAACAACTTGTGTCTACAGCTAAGGGGATTTTCAATCATAAGTATATAATTGTAATGATATACAGTGAGAAAAGACAAGCTCAATAACTAATTGTGACATGTACTCCACATTCAGTTTTTACAACGAAAAGACCAAACCCACAGTTTTTTTAGGTCACTAAAAACGGTACAACAATTATATAAAAGTCTTTCTCAAGTTTCTGCTTCAATGATTAGTTGGATAAAACATGTGGATCATTAAAACAGACATCTGTACTTCTGTTAGTTAAACATCTTTCTAACTAATATGACAAGGCAGAGGGTTTTCCTTTTTGTATGCTCCAGTTTCTCGAAGTTTGTGAAAGACTTAATCGTGCAATTGTTGTGGGTCATTTTGGAGTCTTTCCACAAGAACTTTTTCCATTTTTTAATATGTTTTTAATATAACATTTCAAATAGTTTTCAACCTTTATTATCAATATATTTGTGAAGACAACTGCAGCCAATAAATATATTCCATCCTACTCTAGGTGATGCTTGAAAAGGCTTGGGTGCTGCAGATGGCATGATAGGGAAACTCTGATGTGTTCTAGTTTGCAATCAAAACGTTTCACTTGTAGCTGCATATACCGAAGCAATTTAGAGTGACTGCTATTCCCTAGTTAGGTGTAGGGTTAACCCTAAATTGCAAAATAATACGATTTAAAGACAATTGACAAATAGTTTGTGTAATAGGGATTATATAATGTTTGAATACATATATTTAACAAACATTTAATGTCGACCTCATTGGTTGTAAAACTGACGTAACAATAAAAAATACGAATGAATAATATTTATTTATAACATATATGGTTCCAAAAACTATTGATAGGGGTGTGAGAGCTATGGCACTCAAAACGTTTGATTGGTTCTTTGTAACTTATACAAACAATGATTAGAACTTTTCATCTATAACATATTTAGTTGTTAAGTTAGATTTGATATCATTTTTCTTTCCACGTACAGCACATGTTAAGTTACTTTTAGGCAAAACTTTATTAATAAAAATGAGAGTTTTTTATGTTTCTTATTCCAGGATGAAGAGGACGCTGCTGTTTGTGCTCACTCTTTCAGGTCAGAGAAAGGACTGTGTTTAACTTGTATGTACACACATTTCATAGAGCAACGCAACATCACCTGAAACGATTGCATCAAATTTATTTTACAGAGTTCAATCATTCTCATTAAAAATGTCATTATATACATTTTACATTGCTTGGATTTGGTGTATGGTTATTGCGTTGTGTGTGTAAATAAAAAAACAGTGCTTTTTCCATCAGGGTTGTCCGCTGTGTCTACAAACATCATCAAAGAGTACCACTATGTAAGCGACTCCAAGACCTGGGCTGACGCTCAGAGTTATTGCAGAGAGAACTTCGATGACCTTGCCACCATAAACAACGAAGATGAAAACGTCAAGCTGATGAGTGTGTCGCAGAGCACAACAGGAAACGCATGGATAGGGCTTTATGATAACTTTGAGACATGGAAGTGGGCACTGGGAGACACAGACTTCAACAATGAGTTCAGTTACTGGAAAACGGATAATCCAAACGTTAATCACGCCCCTGAGAGCTGCACTGTGATGGAAAAATCAGGGCGTTGGAATGACATACAGTGTTTCAATCAGCGTCATGCAGTCTGCTATCATGGTAAGAAATATTTTTACTGAGGTCATCTACAGATTTAGATTCTTAGATCTGGATAACCAGAAAACACCTGCCTTTATTCTCTTTATTTCTATGGTGTTGTTTTTTTTACTGAATTATGTTGCCGGGCAAACCACTCTAAATAACATTAAATTACCATTTACAATAATTCTTATTAACATCTCTTAACACCTAGTACTTTACATATATATATATATGCTGAGTAAACACATTTTGAACCAAAAGCACAACTCAAAGAAAAGTAGATGAGGTAAAAACTCATATTTATTTGGAGTCAAAGCCAGATCAAGACAGGCTATCTTATCTAAAAAGGGGTAATAAGGAACAAAATATAAACCAGATAATCTGGCAAGAAAATATTGTAAAATAATCAGTATATTTGCTGCAGGGCAGAAAGTGGGAACATGTGTTCAGGTAGGCAGGTAACTCAGAGTGGGTAAAGGGTTACTGCAGCGCAGGAGGGGAGTGTCTGAATTTAGCCTGTGGCCGGTGAAATGTAGAGACGTATGCATTAAAGGTCACCTATTATGCAAAATCCACTTGTTCATGTCTCTTCTACATCAACATGTGTCCCCTCTGTGGAAAGAGACTCTGAAAGTTTCATGAAAACTTATTTGCTCACTTTTTGTCCTGATCCATTTCTATAAAAACCTGTCTGAAAATGAGCTGATCAGATTTTGGCCACTTTATGATGTCATAACGATTTTTTGGCTTGTGTAACCATTAGCCAATCAGCAGTGGTGCAGTGGTCGTTGGACACGGGGGATCGCCTTTCCCCAACTTTGGAACCCCCACTTTTTTGAAGGGTGTTTTTTTTTTAAGAGTCTAATAAATATAAAATCATTGCTAGTAATTATAATAAAAAATAAAAACGATTTCCTTAAAAGATTATGATTCGTCATCACGCTCGTGACCCCAGGATCCGTTTATTCACCATGCATATAGGCTTCATCAGAATCATTTCAAGACCAGATTCAATGTTGTTTGCATACTGTAAGTAGGCTATATTTTTCGTTTCGTTTATTTAATAAGTTAATTTTCAGGACAACTTTGGACATTTTGTTTGTTTGTTATGAGTTTTAAATAGATTTGAGAGAGAGAGAGAGAGAGAGAGAGAGAGAGAGAGAGAGAGAGAGAGAGAGAGAGAGAAGCAGCGCTGTCTGTTGCAATATTGTAGCTCAGGCATTTATGTAATTTAGGCCTATAAATTGTTTATATAACTTATGTAACTTATGTGTCCATGGTTTTGAGTCTGTGTGTGTGTTGAGCGCAGCGCCGTCTGCTTTTTGCAGTACAGTAACTAAAGTAAGACTAAGCATACCGGTAGTTTCTGTAGACCTGTCTGCCCGTTTTGCGCGCGTGCGCACTTGTGGCATTGTTTGGGATGACCTAATTAAAATAGCGTCCACCCAGTAAAAAAATCCCCACTACACCACTGCCAATCACCAACCAATGTAACCCCCCCCCCCCCACACACACCTTATCACCTACATCTCCTCCTAGAGCACCATTGTGTTCTTTGTAACCAAATCTCTCTCAGAGGGGCGTGGGGAGGGGCTCCTTATTTTCATCTAAAGTAACAGACAGAGAATCAGCACTTTGGAAACAGGGCTGAAACAGAGGGGATTATGGGATGCTGCAATGATCTGTTGGGGATTGGAGCCAAACACTTCAAAGACATGTTTTGTATATATCTGAGACCTATAATATATTGATGAAAACAGACACCTTTAAGACACACCTGTAAGAGTTGGCAGGAGTTGTCACGATATAGAATACAATGTCTTTCTAAATGCCAGTAGGGACTTGTCTTAGGAGCCGGAGGTTAGCGGGTTGAAGTCCCTGAAGCAGCAAATTAAGGAAGTATGGACTGGTTCGTTGAGACGCCCTCTAAACCACCTGACCCCAACATTGCTCCCATGGCGCTGTATATTAGCTTCCCACTGCTACTTATACTAGGATGGGTTTAATTGAGAGACTATACATTATTTCCCTGTGTGTACGGTGCTTTGGACATGTGCGTGATGAATTATAGGAGGTGTCCATGTTGTCTCTCTGTTTTCTTTCAGAACCAGGTCATACCAAGTATATTTTAGTGAGAACACTCATGACCTGGCACGAGGCGGTGGCATTTTGTAGGTCCAAATACACAGATATTGCCAGTGTGAGGAACCTGTCTGAGAACAACCAAATCTCCCCACTGCTGTCTGGAAACACCTGGATTGGTCTCCACAGAAAGACTTGGCCTTACTGGTCTGACAAGAGCCCCAATATCTTCACCAAGTGGGCCACGGACCATCCAGTGCGCACAACGAGAACTCAACAATACTGTGCATCAGTCAGTACAGCATCAGGGAAGTGGGTTGATAGTGTCTGTGGGAGTACTCACCATTTTTTCTGTCAGTCTTTTCCCCCTCATCAGCACGAAGCAAGGTTCAAGTTGAAGTTCCAGTCTGAAGCCGACCTGAATGATCCTGCTGTTCAACAGCAGATTCTAGAGCAGGTACAGTAAGTTGAAATGTATCACTGCTAAGGACTTTAGCTAGCGTTGTCGGAGTGAAAACTTCCTGAGAATTGATAGCTAAGCTCTCATATCAGCATCTGAATGGACTTTTTCTATTGTAACCTGTAACCCCTCAAATAACGATCTTTGGTTCTTTGGTTCCTGGTTCCTCTTCAGCGGCAAGCTAGTTAGCTGGCCATGCTAACTGTAAGCGTTCGTTAGAGCATGACGTTAACAGACTGTTTAATCAATGACTTTGGAGTTTTCTTTCTTTTGTTAAGATTTGTTTCTGGTTAAAATAAGGAGAAGATGTGGTTTTCAAATTATTTGTAACTGTGTTTGTTTCCAGCTGCATGCTAAACTGGAGAAACATGGAGTCGCAGACTTTAAGCTCCGCTGGACTCAGACTGATGGGCTGACGTTTCACAAGGAAAAAAAGACAAAGGAGTAGGAAGGTATTCCCTTTTTGTGTTTTATTTGCATTATTATTGTACTTGCTGATTGTTAGAACATCTCTTAGCAGAATTAGCATTCAAATTAGCAGCTTGTGACATTATTTTAGCACAAACAGTGGAAACAGCTAGCATGACAAATTAAACAAACACATATGAATCTCCACAAGAAAGCCAATAGGTCAATCTACAGTATTTCTGTCCCACAAATATGTGACTGTACTTCTCTTTTGCCGTTTCTTAGGGTTGGACTGATGGACGGTCATTGTGCACAGGATATCATGGTGTTCTTACACATTTACACTCATAACACTGCAGCTGTAGCACAATGTTATGCAGCAGTGATACATGGCTTTTGTTTCTTAATGTGTTTGGTAGCATGCTGTGTAGCTACAGTACATCATATATCATATGGTTTTGTTTTTACATTAATTGCAGTTGAGTTGAAAATGAAATGGAGGTTTTTGTCACTTTAAATGATTATTCTGCGGGATTTGAAAATGGTAATTTCTGTTTGTTATTGTAGAGCATGAAGTTAGGTTTGAAATCAGTTTGACATTTTTGTTATCTCATATGTAAATCTTATCTTTCCTTTTTGTGGCCTTCAATTGTGTCACTCTGTTTAGGAGTAGCATTAGAGATAATCACTTGTGTTTGCAATCATTGATTACAGTGGATTATACCTTTTATAGTAACGTTATATTTTCTTGTGTGATAATTTATTAAATTTGGAACATTAAAAACGACTATTTACTTGTATGAAAACACACACACGAAGGGGGGTTTAAATTGCACTTTTGGCACAATGAGGATTCACTATAATCATCACTTCTGGTCATGACGAATTCAGTTCCTGTGTGTGAATGAGCTGCATGACTAGTTTCCCCAAAAAAGAGAAATATTATATTTGTTACATACAACAGTGTATTTGAAGACATACAGTACATAGAACATATAAAGGAAAAGTTTAAATAAATAAAATGTTTTTAAATCTAAAATATAAGAAACTAGCCTTCACAAGACAGTTACAAAACGTACAGTACAAAGTCAGGTGACAGTGGTCGAGCCTTGAGTCAGCAAGTCAACTAAGAACAGCAAACCTATATATGATAAAGTAAATAAAACGTCCGATAAAACAAGCTTTGCTGCTTTCAAAATGTCCTTCAGCGCAGTATGTGTTGAGATGACTTGTGCTCTGTCAGGGGTTGCTGGTGGGGGGCATGAGCTTTCTCTACAGAGAGCAACACTGGAATAAAACAAAAAAAATGAACTAGTTAGAACCAAAGTAAATTATGTTTTAATGAAAATTGAGTTCAATAGAGTTGGTCTATTGGGCAGAAATGTAATAACCTGGCATCACATTTGTGGTGCATCACTTCAATTCATTAAACAGTAATTGTGAAAGCCTGATGTTTTTTTCTTCACAGTAGAGCGGATCTGAGGCCTATGAATATACATATATATATATTTACAATGATATTTACTTTCTTTAATTGGCCAGTGCAGGATACTCTAAGTACATTTTGATGATAAGATTTGTCCTTAAGTAAGCAGGACTTACTTGTATTATAGTGTTTGTAGACTGTGGTATTACTACTTTAACTTTAGAAAAAGATGTGAGTACTACAGTACATCACACTAACCATTGGTCAATTATACATACTGATACACCATAGAGTGGGATTTTCTGTTTCAAAAACACTACTTTAAATTAAATGTTCCACTTTCCAATACACTTACATATAGTATATGATAACTCATCCGTACACTGAAACGTGTTGCTTTCCTTTCGTTGGCCCTTAATGTCCTTAATGACCGAGTTAAAGGTCGAACGCTCAATTACACCATCTTGATTTGTTTGTTTCTACCTCCTGTAGCTAAAGTCAGGAGCAAATGATTGGTAATAGGTTTGCATAAATACTTTAGAGACAGACGGGAGGAATTGAAAGAAAGTAAGTGAATATCTACTAAAGGTTTAGATGTGTCGAAACAAACTGCGCAGTGACGTGCGGTGAGGTTCATGGCTGCTGAGGCACTGACTCTTTCAGAGTCAGATTTACAAATATTAAATTTGGACCGTAATCGAAATATTCTGTTATTTTCAAACGCTTTTTTAGTCTGATGTCCTGACACACACACACACACACACACACACACACACACACACACACACACACACACACACACACACACACACACACACACACACACACACACACACACACACACACACACACACACACACACACACACATTTAAACCTACACTGAAATCACTGAAGCATTGACTTTAATTAAATGTATTATATCAACAGTTTTCACATAACTGTATTAGGTTAGTTGAAAACAAAAATCTTACATTTAAATAGGTTCAACTTCATATTATTGCTTTCAACTAACCTAATACAGTGATGTGAAATCTGTTGATATAAAACATTTAATTAATGTCAATGCTTCAGTTGTTTCACTGCCATACTGTGTATAATAATAAAAATGATGCAATGAAATAACACATAGACCCTTGAGTTTGTTCAGTTGTTTGTTTTTCTGACACGACAGTATATGTTTTTTAGTGATGGCATATAACTGTTGGTATTTACGCAAACATTATATTTTTCATATAAGATAACTCTTCTGAACTAAAGCTTGTTGCTTTCCTGTCGTTGGCCCCTAATGTCCTGACTGACCGAGTGAAAGGTCACACGCTCAATTACACCATCTTGATTTGTATGTTTCTACTCCTGTACGCTGAAGTCAGGAGCATATTGATGGCATTGGGTTTGCATAATTACTTTAGAGACAGATGGAAGAAGTTGAATAAAAGAAGGATATCTATTGTGTTGGAACAAACTGCTGGAACGAGAGCTGAACCTTTCTGAGCTCCAAGGTAGGACTTTTGGTTGTTGCTTTTATCAAAAGTAATATACAGCAAGTTAAAAACCCCTTGTGTAATTTCTTGACAGATTGTTTTAATATTTATTCTTAGTTTTCCATTAAATACAAGCTTTTTTCAACAGTTGTTTCCGTTGCATATGCTATAACAGTAGAGGTTCACTAGAATTAGGGTTAGCAAAACAACTTGTGTCTACAGCTAAGGGGATTTTCAATCATAAGTATATAATTGTAATGATATACAGGTGAGAAAGACAAGCTCAATAACTAATTGTGACATGTACTCCACATTCAGTTTTTAAAAGGAAAAGACCAAACCCACAGTTTTTTTAGGTCACTAAAAACGGTACAACAATTATATAAAAGTCTTTCTCAAGTTTCTGCTTCAATTATTAGTTGGATAAAACATGTGGATCATTAAAACAGACATCTGTACTTCTGTTAGTTAAACATCTTTCTAACTAATATGACAAGGCAGAGGGTTTTCCTTTTTGTATGCTCCAGTTTCTCTAAGTTTGTGAAAGACTTAATCGTGCAATTGTTGTGGGTCATTTTGGAGTCTTTCCACAAGAACTTTTTCCATTTTTTAATATGTTTTTAATATAACATTTCAAATAGTTTTCAACCTTTATTATCAATATATTTGTGAAGACAACTGCAGCCAATAAATATATTCCATCCTACTCTAGGTGATGCTTTGAAAAGGCTTGGGTGCTGCAGATGGCATGATAGGGAAACCCTGATGTGTTCTAGTTTGCAATCAAAACGTTTCACTTGTAGCTGCATATACCGATGCAATTTAGAGTGACTGCTATTCCCTAGTTAGGTGTAGGGTTAACCCTAAATTGCAAAATAATACGATTTAAAGACAATTGACAAATAGTTTGTGTAATAGGGATTATATAATGTTTGAATACATATATTTAACAAACATTTAATGTCGACCTTCATTGGTTGTAAAACTGACGTAACAATAAAAAATACAAATGAATAATATTTATTTATAACATATATGGTTCCAAAAACTATTGATAGGGGTGTGAGAGCTATGGCACTCAAAATGTTTGATTGGTTCTTTGTAACTTATACAAACAATGATTAGAACTTTCAATCTATAAACATATTTAGTTGTTAAGTTAGATTTGATATCATTTTTCTTTCCACGTAGAGCACATGTTAAGTTACTTTTAGGCAAAACTTTATTAATAAAATGAGAGTTTTTTTTATGTTTCTTTTTCCAGGATGAAGAGGACGCTGCTGTTTGTGCTCACTCTTTCAGGTCAGAGAAAGGACTGTGTTTAACTTGTATGTACACACATTTCATAGAGTAACGCAACATCAGATGAAACGATTGCATCACATTTATTTTACAGAGTTCAATCATTCTCATTAAAAATGTCATTATATACATTTTACATTGCTTGGATTTGGTGTATGGTTATTGCGTTGTGTGTGTAAATAAAAAAACAGTGCTTTCTCCATCAGGGTTGTCCGCTGTGTCTACAAACATCATCAAAGAGTACCACTATGTAAGCGACTCCAAGACCTGGGCTGACGCTCAGAGTTATTGCAGAGAGAACTTCAATGACCTTGCCACCATAAACAACGAAGATGAAAACGTCAAGCTGATGAGTGTGTCGCAGACCACAACAGGAAACGCATGGATAGGGCTTTATGATAACTTTGAGACATGGAAGTGGGCACTGGGAGACACAGACATCAACAATGAGTTCAGTTACTGGAACACGGATAATCCAAACGTTAATCACGCCCCTGAGAGCTGCACTGTGATGGAAGTATCAGGGCGTTGGAATGACAAACAGTGTTTCAAGCCGCGTCATGCAGTCTGCTATCATGGTAAGAAAGATTTTTACTGAGGTCATCTACAGATTTAGATTCTTAGATCTGGATAACCAGAAATCACCTGCCTTTATTCTCTTTATTTCTATGGTGTTGTTCTTTTTACTGAATTATGTTGCCGGGCAAACCACTCTAAATAACATTAAATTACCATTTACAATAATTCTTATTAACATCTCTTAACACCTAGTACTTTACATATATATATATATGGTGAGTAAACACATTTTGAACCAAAAGCACAACTCAAAGAAAAGTAGATGAGGTAAAAACTCATATTTATTTGGAGTCAAAGCCAGATCAAGACAGGCTATCTTATCTAAAAAGGGGTAATAAGGAACAAAATATAAACCCAATAATCTGGCAAGAAAATATTGTAAAATAATCAGTATATTTGCTGCAGGGCAGAAAGTGGGAACATGTGTTCAGGTACGCAGGTAACTCAGAGGATGGTGGGTAAAGGGTTACTGCAGCGCAGGAGGGGAGTGTCTGAATTTAGCCTGTGGCCGGTAAAATGTAGAGACGTATGCATTAAAGGTCACCTATTATGCAAACATTTTTTTTTTTAAGAGTCTAATAAATATAAAATCATTGCTAGTAATTATAATAAAAAATAAAAACGATTTCCTTAAAAGATTATGATTCGTCATCACGCTCGTGACCCCAGGATCCGTTTATTCTCCATGCATATAGGCTTCATCAGAATCATTTCAAGACCAGATTCAATGTTGTTTGCATACTGTAAGTAGGCTATATTTTTCGTTTCGTTTATTTAATAAGTTAATTTTCAGGACAACTTTGGAAATTTTGTTTGTTTGTTATGAGTTTTAAATAGATTTGAGAGAGAGAGAGAGAGAGAGAGAGAGAGAGAGAGAGAGAGAGAGAGAGAGAGAGAGAGAAGCAGCGCTGTCTGTTGCAATATTGTAGCTCAGGCATTTATGTAATTTAGGCCTATAAATTGTTTATGTAACTTATGTGTCCATGGTTTTGAGTCTGTGTGTGTGTTGAGCGCAGCGCCGTCTGCTTTTTGCAGTACAGTAACTAAAGTAAGACTAAGCATACCGGTAGTTTCTGTAGACCTGTCTGCCCGTTTTGCGCACGTGCACACTTGTGGCATTGTTTGGGATGACCTAATTAAAATAGCGTCCACCCAGTAAAAAAATCCCCACCACACCACTGCCAATCACCAACCAAGGTAACCCCCCCCCCACACCTTATCACCTACATCTCCTCCTAGAGCACCATTGTGTTCTTTGTAACCAAATCTCTCTCAGAGGGGCGTGGGGAGGGGCTCCTTATTTTCATCTAAAGTAACAGACAGAGAATCAGCACTTTGGAAACAGGGCTGAAACAGAGGGGATTATGGGATGCTGCAATGATCTGTTGGGGATTGGAGCCAAATACTTCAGAAACATGTTTTGTATTATCTGAGACATGTAATATATTGTTGAACAAGAGTATAATAGGGGACCTTTAAGAATGACTGTTATGTGTTGTGTCCCGTCAATTATGTTAGTTTGTTATGTATTTGTCACGTTCATGTTTGTTTTGTTTGTTTCACTTCCTGTTTTATTTTGTACTCCTTGTCTCATTCCAGGTGCCTTTACTTCCTTGGTTCTTGTTTCCCGCCATCGTCAGCGTCTGCCCCGCCCCTGATTGTTTCCACCTGTTCCCACTTACCTCTTGTATATATTGTCCTGTCTCCCCTTGTCTGTTGTCAGTTCGTCTTGTTCGTCATGCCAAGAAGTCAGATCCAAGCAGCCATAGAGAGACCAAGTACCTTTTGTGATATCCTCCATGAGAGCGTTTTGTTTTGTGACCGTTTTGTCACTACCTCTGTAAAGAGTGTTTCTTTGTTTTTGATCCATTAAAGTTTATTTTTCTTCAAACCTTTTCGTCTCCAGGTTGTGCAATTGAGTCCTCATATCAGTGAGTCACGGTTCCTAACAGAACAAACTGACCAAAATATGGACTGAGCCAACCCCAAGACGCTGCAGACCGCCCTGTCCGTACAGGGTAACGTCATCCATCAACACCAGGAGCAGTTAAAGAATATTAGCCAAGGAGTTAAGGAGCTTTCAGATCGCCAGGAGGGTTTCCAGACCTCCGTCACTTCACAGGTGAACCATCTGGCAACACAGCTCCACGGGCTTCTCTCTCATCTGGAGGCAGCTCCCACAGCTCTGATTCCTGCTACTCCACCTGATGCCAATCCTGCTGTGAATCATGCCTCTCCTGTTCCACTGCGGTTGGCAGCACCGGAGAAATACTCAGGAGAATCGAGCAACTGCAGAGCCTTCTTAGTCCAGTGTGATTTACATTACCAACTTAATCCAGCAGCTTTTGTATCTGATGAGGCTAAGATAGCGTTTATGATCTCCCACTTAACCGGCAGAGCTGCCGCATGGGCCACTGCGGAGTGGTCTAGAAATTCCAATATCTGTAGATCCTTCATAGCGTTCAAAGACACTATGAGCCGCATATTTGATATTACCTCACCTACCGGTGACGCCACTCGGGCTCTCATGCAGCTCAAACAGCACTCAAGGCCCGTAGTAGATTATGCCATAGAGTTCCGTACCTTAGCCATAGACAGTGGCTGGAACACTCCAGCATTAATAGATGCCTTCCGCAATGGACTCTCAGAGACGATTAAAGATCACCTGGCTCCATTAGAGTTACCACAAGACCTCGAATCACTCATTTCCACGTCTCTCCGAATTGACAATCGCATCAGGGAAAGAGAGAGAGAACGACGCCGAGTCGCAACAAGACCTCCCAGCCACCAGGGGCGCTCTCTGGGTAGGCAGTCCTCATGGGATTCCTTGTTCGCCTCTTCATCAGGCCCAGCAGTGACAGCGCCACCACAGGCACCGGAGGAACCTATGCAGCTCGGGAGAACGAGGATTTCTCCAGAGGAACGACGGCGCCGCCTGCAGGAGGGATGCTGCTTCTACTGTGGTCAATGGGACACCAGCAGGCGACATGTCCGGGAAAAGGGCATGCTCACCAACCATGAGGAGGGCGTTGGTGAGCAAAATTTCATCTGATTATCCTCCTCGCACACTCACCCAGGTAGATATCACTGCCAATAGTCAGACACACACTATGGGGGCCTTAATTGACTCTGGGGCTGATGAAAGTCTCATAGACTGGGGTCTAGCGAAACGTCTCAATATTAAGACTGTTCCGCTCAAACATCCCGTCAATGCCAGTGCCCTAGACGGCAGACTTATGTGTAGAGTCACTGAATGTACAGAACCCATGCAAGTGACTATTGACAATAATCATGTGGAAATGATGCAATTTCATCTGTTCGATTCTGCACAGCATCCGCTGATTTTGGGGTTTCCCTGGTTAAAACACACAACCCACATATAGACTGGTGTTCAGGACAAATTAAGGGATGGGGAGAGAATTGTGAACAGTCATGTAAAGCTCCACGTACTGTTGCAGTGGCTGATAGTAGCTCAGACTTTCCTGACCTTTCCAAGGTCCCCTCTTGCTACAATGACATTAAAGAGGTTTTTAACAAAACCAAAGCACTATCATTGCCTCCTCATCGTCCGTTTGACTGTGCCATCGACCTGTTACCTGGCGCACCCATCCCTAGGGGGCGCTTATATTCTATCTCAGGAACAGAGCGGGCGGCCATGGATGACTACATCTCCTCCTCACTGAAAGCGGGGATAATCCGTCCCTCTTCTTCACCTGCGGGCGCAGGATTCTTCTTTGTGGGGAAGAAGGATGGGTCTCTAAGACCATGCATTGACTACAGCCCATTAAATGACATTACGGTGAAAAACCGCCACCCACTCCCGCTGATGTCTTCAGCTTTTGAACTACTTCAGTCAGCTAAGGTGTTCACCAAGCTCGATCTGAGAAATGCCTACCACCTCGTCAGGATTAGAGAGGGTGACGAGTGGAAAACGGGGTTCAACACACCTAGCGGACATTACGAATACAGGGTTATGCCTTTTGGACTATGCAATGCTCCTGCTGTTTTTCAAACTATGGTCAATGACATTTTGAGAGAATTTTTGAATGTGTCTGTTTTCGTGTATTTGGACGATATTCTGATTTTCTCTCCAGATATTCAGTCTCATGTCAGGCATGTCCGCCAAGTCCTCCAGAAGCTTCTGGAGAATCAGTTGTATGTGAAAGCTGAGAAGTGCGATTTCCATGCAACCACTGTCTCTTTCCTGGGCTACATTATCACCGCCAATCAGGTCCAGATGCGGTGACCGACTGGCCTACTCCAGATAGCCGCAAGAGAGTCCAACAGTTCCTGGGTTTGCCAACTTTTACCGAAAGTTTATACGCAACTTCAGTTCTGTAGCCGCTCCTCTACATGCTCTCACCTCTTCTAAAGTTTCCTTTCAGTGGACCCCCCAGGCCGAGTCTGCTTTCCAGTGCCTCAAGAAAGGATTCACCACGGCCCGTACTCACTGTTCCGGATCCCCAGAGACAGTTTATGGTTGAGGTCGACGCGTCCAACGAGGGCATAGGGGCTGTGTTGTCCCAGAGGTCCTCCAAGGATAACCGGATGCACCCCTGCGCTTATCTATCGCGCAAGTTGACCTCAGCTGAAAAGAACTATGATGTGGGGAACAAGGAGTTACTAGCTGTCAAAGCAGCTTTGGAGGAGTGGAGACACTGGCTCGAAGGGGCGGAGCAACCGTTTGTTGTGTGGACAGACCACACTTAGAGTATGTCAGAAAAGCCAAGAGACTCAATTCACGTCAGGCCCGGTGGACTCTGTTCTTTAGTAGGTTTAACTTTACGTTATCCTTTAGACCCGGGATGCAAATGTATGTCCGGTATGTCCCTAATGCTAAGAAACTTGAATCAATCCTTCCACTAAACTGTGTGGTTGGGTCGGTAACTTGGCAGATAGAAACAGATGTGAAGCAGGCTAATGTTGTGAGCCCGGCACCTAGTGAGTGTCCAGACCAACCGTTTTGTTTGTCCCTGTGTCTTTACGCTCTCAGGTAAATCCACTGGGTTCACACGTCCAAGCTCACATGCCATCCGGGGGTCCGGCGAACTATGTTTGCCATAAAGCAGCGTTTCTGGTGGCCGGCCATGAGAAAACAGGTCTCTGAATATGTGGCGGCCTGTCCAGCGTGCGCCCGGAATAAGACTTCTTACCCAGGCCCAGGTGGGTCTGCTCCAGCCCCTCCCAGTGCCTCAACCGACCATGGTCGCATATCTCCATGGACTTTGTGACTGGATTCCCACCTTCCAAAGGTAACACTACCGTCCTTACAGTGGTGGATCGGTTCTCAAAGATGGTACATTTCATTCCTCTGCTCAAACTTCCCCTCTGCCAAGAAAACGGCAGAGGTCATGCTTACTCATGTGTTCAGAATTCATGGTTTTCCCAGCGACATAGTTTCAGACAGAGGTCCTCAGTTCACTTCCATCTTCTGGAAGGAGTTTTGCCAGCTCCTCGGCGCCACCGTCAACCTTGTCCTCCGGTTATCACCCGCAGTCCAACGGTCAGACAGAACGCCTGAATCAGGACCTCGAAACCTGCCTCATGTGTCTCGTGTCCCAGAAGCAATCCACTTGGAGCGATCATCTGACCTGGGTAGAGTACGCTCACAACACTCTTCTATCGGCTTGCCACTGGTCTCTCCCCGTTCCAGTGTGCGAACGGATATCAGCCCCCTCTCTTCCCTGCCAATGAAGAAGTCAAGGTGCCATCCGCGCACGCTACGGTTCGACGCTGTCAGCGGGTCTGGGCCTCGACCCGGATGAAGTCAGCGGCGGATCGTCACAGACGTGCGGCCCCCCTCTACTAGCCGGGACAGAAAGTCTGGCTCTCTACCAAGGACCTACCTCTTTATGTTCATTCCAAGAAGTTGGCACCGAGGTTTGTGGGTCCTTTCCCAGTCTCAAGAATCATCAACCCTGTCTCTGTGCGCCTCAAACTCCCCAGGTCCTTGAAGATTCATCCTACGTTTCATGTCAGCAAACTCAAGCCAGTTCAAGAGAGCACTCTGGTTCCCCCCTCTAAACCCCCCCCTCCCCCCGGAATCATTGATGGTGGCCCAGGTGTACACGGTCAGGAAACTTCTGTCGGTCCGCAAACGGGGCCGAGGACGCCAATTCTTGGTCGATTGGGAGGGATACGGGCCTGAGGAACGTTTGCTGGGTCTCCTCGACTTTCGTGGTGGATAAAAGCACTCATAAATGACTTCTACTGATCGTCCACCCTGAGCAGCCTGGGCCGTCGGGAGTCGACCCTAGAAGGGGGTGGTACTGTTGTGTCCCGTCAATTATGTTAGTTTTGTTATGTATTTGTCACGTTCATGTTTGTTTTGTTTGTTTCACTTCCTGTTTTATTTTGTACTCCTTGTCTCATTCCAGGTGCCTTTACTTCCTTGGTTCTTGTTTCCCGCCATCGTCAGCGTCTGCCCCGCCCCTGATTGTTTCCACCTGTTTCCCACTTACCCTCTTGTATATATTGTCCTGTCTCCCCTTGTCTGTTGTCAGTTCGTCTTGTTCGTCATGCCAAGAAGTCAGATCCAAGCAGCCATAGAGAGACCAAGTACCTTTTGTGATATCCTCCATGAGAGCTGTTTTGTGACTGTTTGTCACTCCCTCTGTAAAGAATGTTTTCTTTGTTTTTGATCCATTAAAGTTTATTTTTCTTCAAACCTTTTCGTCTCTCGGGTTGTGCAATTGAGTCCTCATATCAGTGAGTCACGGTTCCTAACAAAAAGGCAGTCAAGTCTTTCAAGTCTATGCCCTCCTGGACCCTGGTTCCACCGCTACCTTCTGCTCCGAAGCGCTGATGTCTAAACAAGGTGACTTCCTTTTGATTTCCTGCTTCTTCACACAAACTCTCTCCAGCACAGGTTAGCTCTGAGTGTTAGCATGCTAATGTAAACACAGACCATATTACTTCCAGAACACGTCTCATTGTTTCTGACTGGCCCGTGGGCGTAAAGCCCGCCCACATTTTAGTAATGTCGTCATGAAGGGGCAAATCTGGATCAGCTCCGTTGTTCCCCCGTTTTTAGAGATGTGGGTACGGAGGAAAAGAGAGAGGGGTTTATTTGCTGACACTTAGTGAGTCTCCTGACACACCGGGGACACACCAGGGACACACTGGGGACACACCGGGGACACACTGGGGACACATGGTGATGTAGAAAAGACATCACTTTGTGAGTCTCCGGGACACACCGGGGACACATGTCCAACCATGAGCTCTATGAACCCTTTCAATCTGCCTACTGGACCCACCACAGCACCGAGACCGCCCTGATCAAAATCACAAATGACCTCCTCATCGCAGCTGACTCAGGCTCCATCACTACACTAATTCTCCTAGACCTCTCTGCAGCCTTTGACGCCATCTCCCATAATATCCTCCTCACCCGCCTGTCTGAACTCCTTGGCCTCACTGACTCCGCCCTCTCCTTCTTCCACTCATACCTCTCGGAGCGGACGCAGTTTGTCACACACGCTGGCTGCAGCTCCCCCTGTGCCTCTGTCAACCATGGAGTCCCCCAAGGCTCGGTGCTCGGTCCCCTTCTATTCACAATATACATCCTTCCAATTGGTGATATCATCCGCAGCCACGGTTGTCAGAGAATAATTCTTCCTTACTCCTAAGATATTTAACCTTATGTTGACGTTAAGAACCAACTCTGACTCTGTTATCTACTTTAAAGAATGTGCTGCTGCACTTATTCTCAGTTTTATGACCGGTCAACTCTCGGTCACAGAGCCTAAGAGTCAGGCAAGTGATTCAGTGTCTCCAGATGTTGGGGATATCTCCAGTGTTCCCAGCTGTTGATTAACTCTCTGTAAACTAGTTAAAAGGTCTATCGAGAGAGAGGCTGGGCAGAATTGACATGGCAACCCACCAGGGCAGTCAGAATCTCTGGCTGCTGTGACTTGTGATGTGAATTTTCCGACCGATACTTGTAATAAACTACCAGTGTTTGACATCAAAGCTCCAACTCTCCTCGTGTCTCTCTGAGTCCTGACTCTCCATTGCTGCAGAAGTTTCCCTTACAATGGTCTCTGTTTCCACCCCTAGGCCGACGACACCCAACTGTATATCAGCACAAAACCCTCTGCCCATCTCCCCCCTCAGTCACTAATCAACTGCCTACACGAAATTAACACCTGGATGACCACCAACCTACTCAAACTAAACAGTGATACAACTGAGCTCATGGTTGTGGCCCCCACGGCACTTGGAGATCTGCTCCTCAACATTGACGGTTCCATCATCTCCCCATCCCCTCAGGTCCGCAACCTTGGAGTTGTCTTAGATTCAACCCTCTCATTTCAAAACCACATCAAGTCCGTTTCAAAATCAGCCTTCTTCCACCTCAGAAATATATCCAGACTCCGGCCATCACTGTCCGACTCTGTTGCAGAGAAGCTCATTCATTGTTTCATTACCTCACGCCTGGACTACTGCAACGGACTCCTGTCCGGGGCTCCCAGCAAAACCCTGAACAGGCTCCAGTACATCCAGAACTCGGCTGCCAGGGTTCTCACACGCACCAAGCCCTGGCAGCACATCACCCCCACTCCCTTCAACCTCCACTGGCTCCCGGTCGAGTCCCGCATCACCTACAAACTCCTCCTCACCTACAAGTCCCTCGAGGCCCTCTCCCCTCAGTCCCTCACAGATCTCCTCCACCCTTACATCCCGTCCTGCACCCTTCCATCCTTAGACTCCGGCCTGCTCTCCATTCCACCTTCACGCCTCCGCACCTTCGGGGACCGTCCCTTCAGTGTCGCAAAAAATAAATAAAGTGTGTGTCGATGCTGATAAAGAAAAATGCTCAGTGAAGAGTTTAAAAAACAGTCAGTACGGACACACTGTACACACACTGTACACACTGTACACACACTGTACACACTGTACACACACTGTACACACTGTACACACTGTACACACACTGTACACACTGTACACACTGTACACACACTGTACACTCACACTGTACACACACACACACACACACACACACACACACACACACACACACACACACACACAGTACACACTGTACACACACACACTGTACACACACACTGTACACACTGTACACACACACTGTTCACACACACACACACACACACACTGTACACACTGTACACACACACTGTACACACACACACACACACACACACACACACACACACACACTGTACACCACACACACACACACACACACACACACACTGTACACACACACACACACACACACACACACACTGTACACACTGTACACACACACTGTACACACTGTACACACACACTGTACACACACACACACACACACACACACACACTGTACACACACACACACACACACACACTGTACACACACACACACACACACACACACACACACTGTACACACTGTACACACACACTGTACACACACACTGTACACACACACACACACACACACACACACACACACACACACACACTGTACACACTGTACACACACACTGTACACACACACACACACACACACACACACACACACACACACTGTACACACACACACACACACACACACACACACTGTACACACACACACACACACACACACACACACACACACACACTGTACACACACACACACACACACACACACACACACACACACACACACACACACTGTACACACTGTGTACACACACACACACACACACACTGTACACACTGTACACAATGTACACACACACACTGTACACACACACACACACACACACACACATACACACACACACACACACACATTGTACACAATGTACACACACACTGTACACACTGTACACAATGTACACACACACTGTACACACACACACACACACACACACACACACACACACACACACACACACACACACACACACACACACACACACACACACTGTACACAATGTACATACACACTGTACCAACACACACTCTCACTCCCTAAACGTCCAGGAGCGACGCTTGGTCAGGGTCCCGTGGCGTGCAGGAGCGACGCTTGGTCAGGGTCCCGTGGCGTGCAGGAGCGACGCTTGGTCAGGGTCCCGTGGCGTGCAGGAGCGACGCTTGGTCAGGGTCCCGTGGCGTGCAGGAGCGACGCTTGGTCAGGGTCCCGTGGCGTGCAGGAGCGACGCTTGGTCAGGGTCCCGTGGCGTGCAGGAGCGACGCTTGGTCAGGGTCCCGTGGCGTGCAGTTGGGACGCGCCGAGGCTCCTTCAGCTTCATAAAGGGACGCAAAGAGCTTTCAACTGATTGCAATGTATTCCCATCGGCGGCGGTCTTTGACGCTCAGGGAAGCACCGCATCCATTTATGTTGGCAGCTCTTAAAGGCAATGTGAGCGTCCATTCCCATTGGATAACGGAGAATTGTTCACCCGGAAATAAGTATTCTCATTGCTGTCGATTGATTTGGTTTAAATTGTGTTCAATGCTTTTGTGTTTTTCCCCTTCAATTCTGAGAAACAACTAGTTTTCTCTGAAATGTGGAGCGCCAAAGAGACTACACTACCCACAATCCCCAGCTATTGTTGTGACGACGCCTGTCCGCTTTGCGACAAACCCCGTGATTAATCTTCAAGCTCTGGGATTGGATGTTGGAGTGGCAGTGCGCCAAGGTTACGCCGAGCATCAAGCTCTTTGAAATGGAACGAAACCACGGCAGACTATTCAAAACTGGACTCGAACGCCCCCCCAGAACTACACATGCTGGCTATTGTGTTTCGCAACATGCTCTCTATGGCACGTCTCCACTGGGAATTGTAGTTTTAAAAGACGTTTTCGTTTTTCCCAAAATGAGAAGTTGACAGTATTAAACTGTGTACAGCCCTGGAGGTTTAGGTGATAGGAAACACATTGTGTGTACACATTTAAAACATGTAATTACTACATGGGGGGAAATCGCTTGTATCTATAATGCGCAGCATTAATATATACCCACATGACAGCTCATTGTTACTTTGTAATTCTACTCCACTACAATTCAGAGGTTAACCTGGTATTTTTACTCCACTACATTTATTTGAGTTACTTTGCAGATTCTGATTAATGATGTGAAATATAAACAACCCTTAAATCAGACTTTAGTTACACCTGAGTGAAATGCAGGGAAGGTGATTGTTTGAATCAGGAGAGATGTTTATATGTCCTCTCAGGTGGACGGTATGCGTTCAGGGTTTGAACCGGAGAGATGTACATTTTGAGAAAATGATAAATAAAGATGTGCAAACTTAAAATGACATTAATAATAACATGTTTGATTTACGGCCCAAAAGATACTGCAGATGAAGTATGTTCAAGAATAAACCAGGGGCCAGGGGCCAATTTGAGGCCCCCACGCAGTTATTTGATGAGCGCTAGTGGAGCCTCGCAGCGGCGAAACCGTGCCGCGCCACCCTAATTGCGCCACATAAGCGCATAGGTGCGCCTCAGATGAGGCCCCCCTCCGCAAGGTGAGGCCCCCCCCCTCCGCAAGGTGAGGCCCCCCCCTCCACAAGATGAGGCCCCCTCCGCAAGGTGTGGCCCCCTCCACAAGATGAGGCCCCCTCCACAAGGTGTGGCCCCCTCCACAAGGTGTGGCCCCCTCCACAAGGTGAGGCCCCCTCCTCCACAAGGTGAGGCCCCCATCCACAAGGTGAGGCCCCCTTCTCCACCAAGGTGAGGCCCCCTCCTCCACAAGGTGAGGCCTCCTCCTCCACAACTTTTAAAGGACCCCCCCTCCACAAGGTGAGGCCCCTCCTCCACAAGGTGAGGGCCTCCTCCTCCACAACTTTTAAAGGACCCCCCCCCCTCCACAAGGTGAGGCCCCCTCCTCCACAAGGTGAGGCCTCCTCCTCCACAACTTTTAAAGACCCCCCCCCCCCCATTTAAAAAACAGTTCTTGTTGAGGAGAAACCAGCAGATCTGCCTCTCAGGCCAAACCGGGAAGAAAGGTTTATGAAACATTTGAAAGCAAAATGCTTCAATCTGGTGCACTTTGAGCAGAATGACTAGAGACTAGATCTAGGGGAACTCTAAACACCCAATATGAAAAAGATCGGTTTACATTTTAATAATTAAATAAGTATGTGAGCAATAACCAGTAACCCATAGCCAATAACAAATACATGTAACGTATTTTATATTTGTTGTTCATTCAGATCTTATTTTACTATTTTATTTTATGCATATGTTTGTATCTCTCCAGTTTAAAGGATATGTCCCTGGTTTACTGTCCTATAGTTTACATTGGAATGATTTCAAATCTGTTTTATCCCAATCATTATAAAGGAGAGCCTTGGAAATATGTGTTTACATAAATTGAGATCAAACCGTTTTGAACTTAGACTAAAGTGAACTATCTGAACCCTCAGAGTCCTTTACCTCACTGAGCTGTAGTTATCAGCCTCAGTCTGACTGGAGAGGACTCTCCTCCACATCATTGTAGAAACATCTTCTTCTTCCGTTAGCGCAGCTAGCACCCAGATGCTAATAACAACAGCGCGTACCGGTGCGCCCTCTCTCTCTCTCCCTCGCTCACTCCACTTTGTCTGTGAGCTGCGGGTGCCAGACAGTGGTGTAGTGGGGATTTTTTGACTGGGGGGACGCTATTTTAATTAGGTCCAAACAATGCCACACAAGTGCGCACACGCGCACTTGTGTGGCATTCACAAAACTCACAAAACGGGCAGACAGGTCCACAGAAACCGGTATGTATGCTTAATCCTACTGTAGTTACTGTACTGCAAAAAGCAGACGGCGCTACGCTCAACACACACACAGACTCATGAGTTACATAAACAATTTATAGGCCTAAGTTGCATAAGCTACAGTATTGCAACTAAGCAGACAGCGCTGCTTCTCTCTCTCTCTCTCTCTATCTCCACTTTCAAAATCTATTTAAAACTCATAACAAACAAACAAAATTCCCAAAGTTGTCCTGAAATTAACTTATTAAATAAACGAAACGAAAAATATATAGCCTACTTAAGGCAGACAGCGCTGCTTCACACACACGCACGCACGCACGCACGCACGCACGCACGCACGCACGCACGCTTACATTACATTGCATTTAGCTGACGCTTTTATCCAAAGCGACTTACAATAAGTGCGTTCGACCAACAAAATACAAACTTGAAGAAAACAGAATCATAAAGTACATCAGGTTTCATAGAGCCAAACATTTCAAGTGCTACTCAACTGGCTTTAGGTAAGCCAGTCCTTTGTTAGTATATAAGTGCTTTGTTAATAGTTCTATCGCTGGAAGTGGAGTCGAAAGAGATGAGTTTTCAGTCTGGAAGGTGTGTAAGCTTTCTGCTGTCCTGATGTCAATGGGAGCTCATTCCACCATCTTGGAGCCAGGATAGCAAACCCACGTGTTTCTGCTGATGGGAACTTGGGTCCCCTTGGCAGTGAGGGTGCAGCGAGCCGTTTGGTTGATGCAGAGCGGAGTGCACGTGCTGGGGTGTACGGTTTAACCATGTCCTGGATGTAGGAAGGGCCAGATCCATTCGCAGCATGGTACGCAAGTACCATTGTCTTGAAGTGGATTCTAGCAGTTACCGGAAGCCAGTGGAGGGAGCGGAGGAGCGGAGTGGTGTGGAAACATTTAGGAAGGTTGAAGACCAGAGGAGCCGCTGCATTCTGGATGAGCTGCAGAGGTCGGATGGCACATGCAGGTAGACCAGCCAGGAGGGAGTTGCAGTAGTCTAGGCGTGAGGTGACGAGAGCCTGGACCAGAACCTGCGTGGCTTTCTGGGTCAGCTGGGGACGTATCCTCCTGATGTTGTAAAGCGTGTATCTGCAGCAACGGGTTGTAGCAGCTATGTTTGCAGTGAAGGACAGGTTGTTATCTAGGATCACACCCAGATTCCTTGCAGTCTGAGTCGGGGAAACAACAGAGGTGCCGATGTTGATTGTTAGGTCAAGAGTGGGACAATCTTTTCCCGGAAGGAAAAGCAGTTCAGTCTTGTCAAGGTTGAGCTTGAGGTGATGAGCAGACATCCACTGAGAGATGTGAGCTAGACAAGCAGAGATGCGTGCGACGACCTGGGTCTCTGAGCGGGGAAAGGACAGAATTAATTGGGTGTCGTCAGCGTAGCAGTGGTATGAAAAACCATGCGGGCTAATGACTGATCCGAGCGAGTTTGTGTACAAGGAGAAGAGGAGGGGACCAAGAACAGAGCCCTGAGGGACCCCTGTAGTTAATTGACAAGGGTCGGACTCGGACCCTCTCCAAGTAACCCTGTAGGTACGGTCTTTGAGGTATGAGGTGAGGAGGGAAAGTGCAGGGCCTGAAACTCCAAGTTCTTGGAGAGTGCGAAGGAGGATCTGATGGTTTACCGTGTTGAATGCAGCAGACAGGTCCAGCAGGATGATGACAGAGGAGAGGGAGGCTGCTTTAGCAGTGTGCAGTTCCTCAGTGACAGCAAGGAGGGCAGTTTCTGTGGAGTTTCTTGTGAATGATATTCTTTTTAGAAAATAAGTCAAGTAAAAAATGTTTTTCTGCCATTATAGAGCTTTTTCGTTAGCGTTCTTGAGGGAAAGAGCTGCCGCAAAATCGGCTGGCGGCGAGCTGGGGGTGTGTCACTGACTGGGGTGTGTCACTGACTGGGGTGTGTCACGCCGCGGGGTCACGAGCGTGATCACGAGCGTGATCACGAAGCATAATTTTTTAAGGAAATCGTTTTTATTTTTTATTATAATTACTTACTGTGAAATGTATTATGTTTTCGTCATTATTACAACAAATACACACTGGCAATGATTTTATATGTATTAGACTATTGAAAAAAGATCATGCTCCAAATAAGTGGGGGTACGGCGTACCCCCGCGTCCAACGCCCACTACACCACTGGTGCCAGATAAGCCAACGTCCCCCATGTTCATCACTTGCAGCGCCCATCGTACAGGGCGAATGAAACGTGTAACCGGGGAGAAAAGGGTGTTACATTTACTTAATTATGAATGTTGTTACATCAAGGCCGAACATTAGGTTCTCGGTACCCAACCCTAGAGAGGAGAGAGGAGGCTCTCTGGAGGAGCTCTAACCGAGGAGACACTGATGGTTCCTCCACGGCTCCTTCGTGGATGCATTTCCGGGAACAGAGATGTTTCAAAGAGTCGTGACGCACGGCCGGACTGATCTCAGCCAATCACAGCTCTGCATGCATCCCCTGGATATTATTTTAGTAACTGCTCTCATGGTGACGCGATGTTTCCAGAGAGAACAGCTGAGAGGTCCGTGCAGAAAGCAGAGCAGTGTGTATAATATATATCACTCTGTAGAACAGGCCTACTCTCTTTGCTTTAGTTTAGTAGATATCTACAAACAAAGAGTCCAGATGTTTATAAGACCATTTAGTGCTTCACAAAATAAAATACACAACGGCTGTATCCTGTTTTAGGAACTGTAGGTGTGTGTGTGGTACAGTGTGTAGGTGTGTGTGTGGTACAGTGTGTAGGTGTGTGTGGTACAGTGTGTAGGTGTGTGTGGTACTGTGTGTAGATGTGTGTGTGTGGTACTGTGTGTAGGTGTGTGTGGTACAGTGTGTAGATGTGTGTGTGTGGTACTGTGTGTAGGTGTGTGTGGTACAGTGTGTAGGTGTGTGTGTGGTACAGTGTGTAGGTGTGTGTGGTACTGTGTGCAGGTGTGTGTGGTACAGTGTGTAGGTGTGTGTGTGGTACAGTGTGCAGGTGTGTGTGTGGTACTGTGTGTAGGTGTGTGTGGTACAGTGTGCAGGTGTGTGTAGTACAGTGTGCAGGTGTGTGTGTGGTACAGTGTGTAGGTGTGTGTGGTGCAGTGTGTAGGTGTGTGTGTGGTACAGTGTGTAGGTGTGTGTGGTACAGTGTGTAGGTGTGTGTGTGGTACAGTGTGTGTGTGTGTGTGTGTGTGTGTGTGTGTGTGTGTGTGTGTGTGTGTGTGTGTGTGTGTGTGGTACAGTGTGTA
Source organism: Pogonophryne albipinna (assembly GCA_028583405.1). Lineage (NCBI taxonomy): Eukaryota > Metazoa > Chordata > Actinopteri > Perciformes > Artedidraconidae > Pogonophryne > Pogonophryne albipinna. Next base: position 862,806 of record JAPTMU010000024.1, read on the forward strand.
AGTGCGTGTGTGGTACAGTGTGTGTGTGTGGTACAGTGTGTAGGTGTGTGTGTGTGGTACAGTGTGTGTGTGTGGTACAGTGTGTAGGTGTGTGTGTGGTACAGTGTGTAGGTGTGTGTGTGGTACAGTGTGTAGGTGTGTGTGGTACAGTGTGTAGGTGTGTGTGTGGTACAGTGTGTAGGTGTGTGTGTGGTACAGTGTGTAGGTGTGTGTGTGTGGTACAGTGTGTAGGTGTGTGTGGTACAGTGTGTAGGTGTGTGTGGTACTGTGTGCAGGTGTGTGTGGTACAGTGTGCAGGTGTGTGTGTGGTACAGTGTGTAGGTGTGTGTGGTGCAGTGTGTAGGTGTGTGTGTGGTACAGTGTGTAGGTGTGTGTGTGGTACAGTGTGTAGGTGAAATGCAGTTACACACCATCGTTTCTACACGGACCACTATTGCGGTAAGCATGTTGTAACTTCCGGTTGTTGTTGTCATCTCCGGGTATCCCGTGTGCCTGTTCTGTTGCCGATAGCTTATTATCTTAACTTAATCGATCGTTTTAAAACTCTTGATCACGGCAACTGCCTGACGTTTGTTAGAAATTAAAATCAATGTTTTGATAGCATAATGTAGTTTAAACATACCGTCAGTTTAAAAGCTGTTTTATACTGAAAAACCAGAAGTTCCCGTGCACAACCAGTGGTTAAGCTTTTATTCTGAAAATCCTTCATCTCCGGTTAGCATTTAGCATGAGGCTAATATACCATTTACTATAGAGGTGAATTTAGCAGCGAGATGATATGATGTTGCACACCGAAACCTACTGATTTCAACACTACAATTACAGACGTCGAGATATTATTATTATTGTTGAATATTACATGAAGGTACAGTTTATTTGAGTACGATATTGTTTACAGATGTGAGTAGCATGTGACAACTTCCGGATCGACCGGAAACCTAACTGCTGTGAAGTATTTCCTGTATTTTTTGGAGTATTGATTACAGCGTTTAGAATGTGTTAAATGAAAAGTCATGAAAGAGTTGGAGTCTGTTAGAATAGAGGAGACCTCGCGAGTCAGTTAAAGGCTGAGGAAATTGAAGTGAGAGTTTGTCTAGCAGCAGTTTGAGGCTGTTCTAAAAAAGTCCTTGTAATAGGCCTGAGTAGAGTTGAAGTCTTTATCAGTGTTTATCTGTTCTATTTACAACCAGACATTGCGAGTGGATTACGAAGAGAAGTGCGGCATTCGTGCGTCAGGTAGACGATATTCTCCTGATTGTGTTTGATTAGCGTCTTATTTTGTCCCATTATAGCGTGTCTTAATAGAAACGGATAAAACATAGTGACTTTAAGTCAAATATTACGTAAAAGGGTTTAAAGTCCCATTAACGTAAAGGGTTCAAGTCCTATTTTTAATTGTAAAATACATAGAAGTGTTATAATTTTAAACTAACGGTGTTGGGTTGCGTTGTACGCTCTAGATTACAACATATCTCACCAGTGACTCCTTATGCTACAGTAAAGATCAACCAGTCATTATTTAAACTCCCCTGTGAGAGACACGAGGTGTGTTTTCAAATCCCTTTGTTCTTCAGGTTAAAGGTTGGAAAATCAGTTGCCATCTTGTCTTGCCCTCATGTTGAAAATAAGCCACACGGCAGTCGCCATTTCGTGAGATGCTAATTGAAAGTACTCTGTTTGTTTTTACACACTCAGTCGCACTCACATGAGGCTAGGCACTCCATATTGAGAAGGACAAATCATATTTCTTTGCAGAGTTGGAACTATAAAATAGACAGGTTATCTTACCGTGGGAAGTTTGGTATTTGTCGGAGTCTGGTTTTGGAAGTATTCTTGTTTGCAAGTGCGTATTGGCGGTTTTTTGAATATTCTTGTTTGCAAATGTGTTTTGGCGGTTATGTGCTGTGTTGTTTAACCAAATTCAAATTTTCTTCCAATTTTTAAGGAAATAAGCTTCTTCTTGTTAAAAAAGGTCAGTTTTGCAACAGCTATCCCTAGTGGATTGAGCTGGAAATTACAACAGCGCACTCTGCGGGTAATACAGAATTATTACAAAGATACTATAACATTTTGAAGCTTGATTTTAAGTGTTAAGAATGAACACATGTGCCAATCGCCAGGATAGAATTACAAAGTGGTTTCTAATTAAAAGATGAGAAATTTTACATAATAGACTTTCAAACTAGACTGTAGAATATTCAAACACCAATTTATTGAAGCTAACACAAGTTATGGCATTTGCATAATTCCATACACGTCGGTATGCACTGTACACAGTAGATTTTCACCAGATTTCTATTTTCATATTTCAAAAGTCAAAACCATACACTGTACAATTTTTATTTTAACATTTCAGATTTTAAAATGTGCATAATTTTTATCTTTTAATTTACTTTATTAATATTTTACAAAAAACTTAAATCATAATAAAAAAAAAAAAAACTATAACTTTTAAAAAATGATAAAAAAAAAAAACTTTAAAAAACAAAAAAAACAGATTTAAAGTTAAGTTCGGATGACATAGGATATTATTCATCAGGAACGAAGGTGCTAGTCGGAGGATTAGTGTTTCAATCTTTGATAATTTAATAATATTCATTCGAATAGGAAGAGAGCATGTCACCGAAAGAAACTAAGTTGAGACCAGACGCAGAGCCAGGCTCAACTGCAGATATCAAGGCAAGGGTAAAAATCAGATCAGATGCTTTAACCTTTCCAATTAAAAGACAGAAGACATGGAACAAATAGAGAAACTGTTGGAACAGTGGCAAACAAGAGGACTGGTTCCAGCAGATGATCAACCTGGACCAGCAAAAGCCCATAGAAGAGCAGTACTCGACTATGAGCACGAACAATGCCTACAACAGCTAAGTATATGGAGGGAAGCTGAAGAAAGATATATAAGAGTTACAAGTCTGATACTCCATCTGGAATATGCCAGCCTATTGGCACACAGCATAAATGTGGTCCGAGTAGCAGACCTGCCAGTGAGGGAAGACATAGCAGAAAAAACAAAAGACACCGTAGCTTGTAGGAACAAGACAAGGAGAAGGGAGGGGAAACTTCCAGAGAAGGCAGGGCAGACACCTCCAACAATTCAAGCTCAGGAAGAACCAGAGAATGCAGGGCAGACACCTCAAACAGTTAAATCTCAGATAGTGCCAGAAAATCAGATGCAGAACCAACAAGGAGGCAGAGGGGGATTTCGAGGAAAAAGCAGAGGAAGGGGTTTCCGGAAGGTGGGATGTTACATATGCGGTCAGCTGGACCATTGGTCCAGAGAGTGTCCGCATCAACAAATGCAAAACCCACCACAAGCACTAGAATGTGATCCTACACAATTTCAGCAGCCCCAGACGCAGCAGTATTATCCCCAAGTACAGCAACCACCTGTGTATGCTCCTGTCCAAGTACAGCCGCAAGCACAGGCATACACTCCCATACAGCATCAACAAAAGGGACAATGGAGAGGAGAGCCACGATCAAGACGAAGAACAGATGAAGGCTGCTACAAATGTAGTCAGCTGACACATTGGTCCAGAGAGTGTCCGCAGAACATTGCACCAAACAACGGCCCTCCATGCAGAAAACCAGGGGAGGTTTCCATGATGACAACGGAGGCAGGGGGTCCCAGAGATGTCAAAGACAAACAGGGGTGCCAAACATGACCCAAATGCCACTGACGCCCTGTATCAACCACAACAATGAGGAAGCTCAGAGGGCCAGACCACCAGGTGATGCATCTTCAGCACAAGGGTATTTTGAAATCCAGCTACATTGAGCCATATCTGTCACCACAGGAGGGAGAGGTTTAATGTTTAATGTAAAACAAAATTGAGAGTAGCATTTGCATTTACACATAAAGCATCCACAGAATAGAACATTTAGCAGACTATTTTTGTAATTATGAGAAGGAAAGAGATTACGAGTGATGTTGTTCCCCTACACAGAAAACTATTGTGTCCACACAGCTAGTGAGGTCAAGACGATGGGTTTCCACCCAAAATATGAAGACGGAAACCTAGTACTCGCCCAAGACGGAGGATCCTTACCAAGTCCTCCGTTTACACCGACTGCAGTTCAAGGGGCGGCGATACACCTGACGTGGAGCTGTTGAGACCTGAAAACAGAAACTCGATTCTGCTGTGGTGAAGTCTGGCTACAAAGGGAGGTGTCCGATAGGGTCGCTTGTCTCAAACCAGTGAAGAAGTCAACAAGAACCCAGCAGAACTAGAGAGTGACTGTTAGCGGGAGAACAGTGAAGGAGTGACAGAGACTGGCCCAACATTTTCCAGCCAGTACATAGATAGACCCCGTCAGAAGACCGGGGCTGTGTTTAAAGGGGAACTTCATTTATTGTTAGTGGAAGTGTAGTTTTTAGTCAAACAATTATGTGATTTATGGAGTCAGATTACATTTTTCTCATAAACAAAATTTATAATCAGTCTGAAGTATCTGTTTTAAGGCAATGAGCTGCAGATTAAATAACATAACACTGATTGAGAGCTTGGATGAAGTTGTAGGGTTTTAACAACAGTTTCAAGAATCAGTTTTTATTTATTTATTCTTGAGTAACTTTACTGATTTATAATGTAGTGCGTAAGGCAATATCTCATTTTGAGTGAGGGGCACCAGCCCTTCATGCATGTCACCCTCTGTGAGAATAGTTCGTATTTTCCCTCTAGTTTAGAGAAATATTATTTTATCATATCTTTGTTCAGCAGTATCAACCAATCCTCTAATCCTAGAATTATTGAGACGCATTAGCGACACCAGGGGTATTGTTTTTCACAGCAATGATGCATAACACCAGGACAAAAGCCATTATTGAAACAAGTAAACAATTTTTGTGCTAATGGCAGATTTGAGTTAAAATGTTTTTATACCATCAGAAAACCATACATCATACGATATTTTTTGTACGCCTTATGGGTACACGGAGAGGTTATATTTATTTAATGCAACGTTAGGGGTTTTACATGTCCTGTTCAGAATAGGGTAATCATTGCAATATTAATTGAGCATGTTATGCTCAAAGGAGGGAGTGTCATGATTATACAGATATGTTGATTTCAGTGACGTTGTAGTTATAAATAATAACATGTAGTTAACAATAGGTCTCATAACAACAAGAGGTATGCCAAAGCTTGGGCCTTCTCCAAGGAGGGAGTGGTCCAGTTTTAGATATTAGACGAATAAAAGTAATGAATATGTCAGAACTCTGAGTAATATTATCCAAGTTTTGTCTACACAGGCTAGGAAAGCTACAGAGATACCAGACGAGACACCAGAAGAGACTCCTGTTCGGCCAGGTGATTGGGTGAGGGTGAAAGTTCACAAAAGACAGTGAGCTGATCCCGGTGGACGGAACAGTGAGAAGTTGTAATGAACTTCACACGCGCTCCGGTTTAACGGTAAAGAAAAAGGAGCAAATTGACACCACCTCACACATTGTCACCCTTCACTGGCAACTTCCAGAACATTATTGGGAGTTAGGACTGATTTGGCAGAGCTGGAACAAAACAATAAATATAAATAAGATAAAGATAGAAACAGCTCAAAAGACGAATTGTCTATAGATTTTTATAGATTGTACACTAAAGTGAAAACCTATTTTTTGTTTTACATCTGAAAAAGAGTCCAATTTTTTATACGTTATTATAGTACTCATTATTTAAATTCTGTAACTGACACAACCAGGGATAAAATAGAGATGATGTCAAGAACAAAGCCAAAGCAATTGTGGGGTCCCCTAGGGATAAGAGTCAGAATAGCATTGTTGATTGTGCTCATTACACTTGGCACCTTTCTGGTTGGATGGGGAGTACAATATCAAGTAAGACATGGATCCATTAGTACTCATAGATAATGCCCACATCACTAACAAAACTCCAGCTGTGTTTCAGAGACTTTCACTTATCCCCAGAGCCAAAAGATCAGCTGAGCAACAAGAGGAGGATTTAGAAATACTCGTTCCCAAAGGTGAGGAGGTTACAATCAAGATGATTCACCCCCATATATGCAGTTCTTGTATCAAATGATGAGATGGGTTTAAGTGATCGGGATAATCAGTGATGGGGGTTTACAGATTAGGGGAATCTCCAAATACACTGGATCCATGTTTTAGTCTGTACCAGAAACACCCCCTGTTAAGTTTATGGACAACCGACCGGTGACCTGAGCAAAATTATTGAAAATGATTACAGTAGAAACAGGCTACTAACCCACAAGTACAGCTTTGTACGTACAAACTCTATGAACAAAATTCCCCAGCAGATTGTGGCGACATTGCAGATATGTCCAGTCACAGAAGTTACTTATGTTCTAAATAACAGTGAGATTAAAGTGATGGAGAAAATAGGGGGGCGTTCTTTTATAGTGTGTGAAATATGTGGTGCTTGAAACATGTAGGTATTTTTAATTTATAGAAGAAAATGGTTTCCTGAAAGAGTTATTTGGAGTAGCCATGTTACAGTGGGTGGAAACAATGTTTAGGGATATGGCACAACCATTAGTAGACATTAATTGGGTTTAGATGACATTTAACATCTAAGACAGATAGTAAGATTAGGAAAATAGCGTGGAAAGGATTGGATATATTTTACCTCAGTGTGTTAGAATTAGCTATAGGTAATGCGTCCCGAGATCTCTCTCTCTCTCTCTCTGCCTGTCAGAACGCTACGACCCCATCTTCAGACAAATGACCTCACCACAGGAGACTCCTCCTCCTCCATCGAAAAGACAGAGAACCCGAGCTGAACCAACTCGACCTGAGGCATCCAGAACCATCTCCACCTGAGGCATCCAGAACCAAACCAGCATGCTGACAAAGAGGCAAACTCTCATCGGTCCCATTACAGGACATGAAGTTCCAGCCTGAGCCACGAGATTTGGCACAAGAGCAGAGTGTGGGACATGAGAGCGGAATACGCCCTCCATGCAACAGCATAGAGACTGAAAAGGAGGAGATGAAATGCAAAGCAGTTGGGCCACTGAAAAGAGTTACAGCGGGAGGATCCAAGAGCGGATGGACTGAGGAGAGGACGGAGGAACAGAACCAGGAGTTGGCGTGGTCCAGCAGAACGTGAGGGGGTCGTGGCTTGACAACCAGAGGGGAGAGAAGGAACACGGGAGTGAGTGAGTTTACACATAAACACACTTATTAGAAAAAATCCTAAAAACACACTGAGGGTAGAACATATTATTCAATCTTTTCATCATATAAACAAATTATTCTTATAGAGATTCTTATTCATGTGAGAATTTGGGGAAGATTTAATTTGTTACAATATAGATAGCAGGCAAATCTTTATTTGAATGGAAAATGTTAAAGGTAGAGCTAGAACCAGGCCAAAGAAAGTATTCCAATCTAGCATGGTTATTACCATAGGAGAACTGTTAAGGTGGAAACAACATTTGTTAAGATGTAGAGTTTTAAAAAGACACTAGGCAAAGAGCGATTGAACATTTTAATTTTGAAAAACTAGTATAATTGGGAGTAATACATGCGGGGCCTTGGATCACTCATTTTAATGGTGCATATTTTCGACAACCAATATCGTTCAGGGAGAAGGGGTTGCTCAACCCACCCTGCAGATGTTTTAAATCTTACTTGCAGCTTCAGAGGGAGCGCACAGCACCAGAGTAGGAGTTTTAAAAGACAAGTGCCACCACCTCCTAATGCTCGTCCATTTAGCCAGATGACCTGACATTTAGAGATGTTATTTAAAAGGAGAAACATATCTGCCAAGAGTGAAAATTCCTGAATTGAACTACAAACCATTAATGAAATGACTTCTGTTTTTAAAGTCCTTGTTAAAGGAGGGAGTAATTATCACATGCTCGGGCACCCAAGGTTCCACACACTGTTAAAAGGGCTCAGCATAGTTATTTAAGTAGACCAGAATTGAAAATAAATTAGTGTAATGCGTTATTGATATTACACCGGTTTTCACACCATTTCAGGGACTTTATCACTGCATTAGAACAGACCACCCAAAGCCACCAAGTAGGAACTTTTAAGTGATGAAATTCTACAACTGTTGTAATTGACCAAAATCTTCTCCCAGAAATGACTGTCTAAAGTGCCGTACCCCAGAGTAGATGTTTGGTGGTATCATGGAACTAAAACCTTGTACTCAGTCTTGCCACAGGATTGGGCTGGGACCTGTGCACTAGCACAGCCAGTGATGTTTTTAAACATCCCAAAGCCAGTAGGGCTAAGAGACCAGTCCCAGGGGGAGTTTAGGCTCCAGGGTACAAGGATAGCATAGGGGCGCCCAGGGGAGGCCTAGATGTTGCATTAATTCCATGTCCTAAAATACCGATTGATCACAACGGCCTCTTCTTGAGAACATATTACTTTCATACCTTAAATGGTATGAAAGGAGGGAGGGTAAATTTCTCATGAGGAGACAGTTTCCAGTGCTAGTAGAACAGGACGATCCACCCCATATACAGATGTTGATGAAAATGATGAGTTAGTTTGAATGAGTTTAAATGATATGGATGTTCAGAGATGAGATTGTTCAATGAATGTCCAGCCGATGTGATTCTTTAAATGAAATCATGTGAAGAAGTGAGCAAAATAAAATGCTAAAATAGCGTGAATCCATTTCAATTTACTTATACTATTCCAAGATAGTGTATTTTTATTTTTATTATTACATACACTGGTCCAAGATAATTTATTTCATTTTTATTATTTTTCACGGTTCTATATGATCGATTTCATGCATTTTAGAATCATTACTATTTTAAAATGGGTTGTTTCTTTTCACTTTGTAAAAACAAGTGCCTTAACACTGAGCGTGGTATGAGAACGGTTTCTGTGAAAGGAGGGAGGAAGAAATGTTCTGATACCAAGCCATTGCTGCTATTCTGAAGAACCATATTGAATGTTAACACTAGAAGTTATGCACAAGGGAAAGCTTTTATGTTTGAACAGTCAAAGTATTTTTGTATTTATGTAAAGTTGAGGCTATTCGAAACATTCCATTTTTGATTGTATGTTTTTTATATGAGTTATGTACTATGCAGAGTTCAGATGAAGAACTCATTGATTTCAGTATTATACACACCTTTTAGGTGTGTAAGGAGGGACTGTTAGAAATTAAAATCAATGTTTTGATAGCATAATGTAGTTTAAACATACCGTCAGTTTAAAAGCTGTTTTATACTGAAAAACCAGAAGTTCCCGTGCACAACCAGTGGTTAAGCTTTTATTCTGAAAATCCTTCATCTCCGGTTAGCATTTAGCATGAGGCTAATATACCATTTACTATAGAGGTGAATTTAGCAGCGAGATGATATGATGTTGCACACCGAAACCTACTGATTTCAACACTACAATTACAGACGTCGAGATATTATTATTATTGTTGAATATTACATGAAGGTACAGTTTATTTGAGTACGATATTGTTTACAGATGTGAGTAGCATGTGACAACTTCCGGATCGACCGGAAACCTAACTGCTGTGAAGTATTTTTTGGAGTATTGATTACAGCGTTTAGAATGTGTTAAATGAAAAGTCATGAAAGAGTTAAGGAAGAGAAAAGCCGTGTTTAGATATATTGAATGTACAATGTCTGTATCCTCTGATATGCGAAACAACGGACATTAAGACGTGGAGAGCCGCCCTGGGAGGAGCCAGCAGAGGATATATAAACGCCGGGACCTGGGGGGCTCGGCCTCTTTCTACACCGGCCAAACTCAGAGAAACAGCTGTTTCCTCTCGAACAATATTCTGCTTGTAACATTACCGCGCCTTTCTTTTTAATTAAAGTACCAATTTGACACCATCTCAGAGACTCCATTTAGTCTCCTTTTAAGCTTCTCTCCTGGAGGCGAGAATAACAACACAACATAACACGTTGTAATCACACGTTACTACAGCTTAAGCACTCACAACTCTCCTTCTCTTAGCGACTGTAACTCCACAGTTGCCTACACTCTTTTCGGGTTTGCTAACGGTAGCTACTTTAGCTTGATAGCTAGCCAAGGCTCTTTCCCCACCCTCGGGTGCTATTTCCTGCTCTAACTGTCTCATGTTTGGTTACTTCCCTACCTCCTTTACTGGTACCGATACATGTGTTACATGTAGTATAGTTGTTAGGTTGGAGGCGGGAATCATAGCCATAGAAGCCCGGCTCCGCATCTTAGAAAGTAACTCAGCTACAGTAAAGCCCATGTTAGCCGGTGCGGACCGGCAAAAGGTAGCTCCTATTAGCCGTCCCCCGGCAACTCCCGAGCAGCAGGGAGACTGGGTGACTGTTCAGAAGGGGCATAACGCGAAACCCGCAGGTCCCCACCAACCCGTTCACGTATCTAACCGATATTCCCCACTCAGCGAGACACCCGCTGAGAAGCCAACTCTGGTTATTGGTAGCTCTATTATGAGACACTTGAATTTAGAGACCGAAGCCTCCACAGTCACATGCATTCCGGGGGCCAGAGCGGGCGACGTTGAGGCGCATCTTAAACTGCTGGCTAAAAATAAACGTAAATACAGTAGGATTGTTATTCACGTCGGTGGTAATGATGTTCGTTTACGCCAATCAGAATGCACCAAACTTAATGTGGAGTCGGTGTGTAGTTATGCTAAAACAATGTCAGACACCGTAATCTTCTCTGGTCCCCTCCCCAATCTGATCAATGATGACATGTATAGCCGCATGTCATCATTTCAGCGCTGGTTGTCTTGGTGGTGCCCAGCAAACAATGTGGGCTTCGTAAATAATTGGACCGCCTTCTGGGGAAAACCTGGTCTGATTAAGAGAGACGGCATTCATCCTACTTTGGAAGGTGCAGATCTCATTTCGGCAAACATTTCAGGGCTTTGTGGACGTAATCCATGACAAACTGGAGTTGAGACCTTCTCTGCGCTCTCTCCTAGGCAGTCATCCATAGGAATCCCGAACCCAATAAAATACACAATATTAGCGGTGTGTGTGTCTGCCCAAGGACAATTAAAGGTAAAACCTAATAGAGGTGTCATACATAATAACCTAATCAAAGTAAATGTAACAACTACTACAGTGCAACAAAACAGGAAGATTAAATGTGGTCTCTTAAACATAAGATCTCTAGCATCTAAAGCAATATTGGTAAATGATTTAATATCAGATTATAATATTGATATATGCTGTCTCACTGAAACTTGGTTGAGACATGAAGAATATGTCAGCATAAATGAGGCCACTCCACCCAGCCATATCAATACTCATATTGCCCGAGGCGTGGGCCGAGGAGGTGGAGTTGCAGCAATCTTTGACTCAAGTTTACTTATCAATACTAAACCAAAATTAAATTATACCTCCTTTGAAAGTCTCGTTTTTAGTCTTACGCATCCGACCTGGAAAACTTTGCAGCCAATCTTATTTGTTACAGTGTACCGTGCACCAGGTCCTTATTCAGAATTCTTATCAGAATTCTCTGAGTTTTTATCAACTCTGGTTCTTAAAACAGATAAAGTAATTATCGTAGGTGACTTTAATATTCATGTTGACGATGATAAAAATAGCCTTACTGTTGCATTTAACTCTATATTAGATTCTGTTGGTTTCTGTCAGAGTGTAAATAAACCAACCCACTGCTATAATCACACTCTCGACCTTGTTCTGACTTATGGTATTGAAATTGAGCAACTATTAGTGGAACCGCATAATCCTGCTTTA
>JAPTMU010000024.1:875484-907984 GCA_028583405.1 Pogonophryne albipinna
TAAAGCAGGATTATGCGGTTCCACTAATAGTTGCTCAATTTCAATACCATAAGTCAGAACAAGGTCGAGAGTGTGATTATAGCAGTGGGTTGGTTTATTTACACTCTGACAGAAACCAACAGAATCTAATATAGAGTTAAATGCAACAGTAAGGCTATTTTTATCATCGTCAACATGAATATTAAAGTCACCTACGATAATTACTTTATCTGTTTTAAGAACCAGAGTTGATAAAAACTCAGAGAATTCTGATAAGAATTCTGAATAAGGACCTGGTGCACGGTACACTGTAACAAATAAGATTGGCTGCAAAGTTTTCCAGGTCGGATGCGTAAGACTAAAAACGAGACTTTCAAAGGAGGTATAATTTAATTTTGGTTTAGTATTGATAAGTAAACTTGAGTCAAAGATTGCTGCAACTCCACCTCCTCGGCCCACGCCTCGGGCAATATGAGTATTGATATGGCTGGGTGGAGTGGCCTCATTTATGCTGACATATTCTTCATGTCTCAACCAAGTTTCAGTGAGACAGCATATATCAATATTATAATCTGATATTAAATCATTTACCAATATTGCTTTAGATGCTAGAGATCTTATGTTTAAGAGACCACATTTAATCTTCCTGTTTTGTTGCACTGTAGTAGTTGTTACATTTACTTTGATTAGGTTATTATGTATGACACCTCTATTAGGTTTTACCTTTAATTGTCCTTGGGCAGACACACACACCGCTAATATTGTGTATTTTATTGGGTTCGGGATTCCTATGGATGACTGCCTAGGAGAGAGCGCAGAGAAGGTCTCAACTCCAGTTTGTCATGGATTACGTCCACAAAGCCCTGAAATGTTTGCCGAAATGAGATCTGCACCTTCCAAAGTAGGATGAATGCCGTCTCTCTTAATCAGACCAGGTTTTCCCCAGAAGGCGGTCCAATTATTTACGAAGCCCACATTGTTTGCTGGGCACCACCAAGACAACCAGCGCTGAAATGATGACATGCGGCTATACATGTCATCATTGATCAGATTGGGGAGGGGACCAGAGAAGATTACGGTGTCTGACATTGTTTTAGCATAACTACACACCGACTCCACATTAAGTTTGGTGCATTCTGATTGGCGTAAACGAACATCATTACCACCGACGTGAATAACAATCCTACTGTATTTACGTTTATTTTTAGCCAGCAGTTTAAGATGCGCCTCAACGTCGCCCGCTCTGGCCCCCGGAATGCATGTGACTGTGGAGGCTTCGGTCTCTAAATTCAAGTGTCTCATAATAGAGCTACCAATAACCAGAGTTGGCTTCTCAGCGGGTGTCTCGCTGAGTGGGGAATATCGGTTAGATACGTGAACGGGTTGGTGGGGACCTGCGGGTTTCGCGTTATGCCCCTTCTGAACAGTCACCCAGTCTCCCTGCTGCTCGGGAGTTGCCGGGGGACGGCTAATAGGAGCTACCTTTTGCCGGTCCGCACCGGCTAACATGGGCTTTACTGTAGCTGAGTTACTTTCTAAGATGCGGAGCCGGGCTTCTATGGCTATGATTCCCGCCTCCAACCTAACAACTATACTACATGTAACACATGTATCGGTACCAGTAAAGGAGGTAGGGAAGTAACCAAACATGAGACAGTTAGAGCAGGAAATAGCACCCGAGGGTGGGGAAAGAGCCTTGGCTAGCTATCAAGCTAAAGTAGCTACCGTTAGCAAACCCGAAAAGAGTGTAGGCAACTGTGGAGTTACAGTCGCTAAGAGAAGGAGAGTTGTGAGTGCTTAAGCTGTAGTAACGTGTGATTACAACGTGTTATGTTGTGTTCGTTATTCTCGCCTCCAGGAGAGAAGCTTAAAAGGAGACTAAATGGAGTCTCTGAGATGGTGTCAAATTGGTACTTTAATTAAAAAGAAAGGCGCGGTAATGTTACAAGCAGAATATTGTTCGAGAGGAAAACAGCTGTTTCTCTGAGTTTGGCCGGTGTAGAAAGAGGCCGAGCCCCCCAGGTCCCGGCGTTTATATATCCTCTGCTGGCTCCTCCCAGCGGGCGGCTCTCCACGTCTTAATGTCCGTTGTTTCGCATATCAGAGGATACAGACATTGTACATTCAATATATATCTAAACACGGCTTTTCTCTTCCTTAACTCTTTCATGACTTTTCATTTAACACATTCTAAACGCTGTAATCAATACTCCAAAAAATACTTCACAGCAGTTAGGTTTCCGGTCGATCCGGAAGTTGTCACATGCTACTCACATCTGTAAACAATATCGTACTCAAATAAACTGTACCTTCATGTAATATTCAACAATAATAATAATATCTCGACGTCTGTAATTGTAGTGTTGAAATCAGTAGGTTTCGGTGTGCAACATCATATCATCTCGCTGCTAAATTCACCTCTATAGTAAATGGTATATTAGCCTCATGCTAAATGCTAACCGGAGATGAAGGATTTTCAGAATAAAAGCTTAACCACTGGTTGTGCACGGGAACTTCTGGTTTTTCAGTATAAAACAGCTTTTAAACTGACGGTATGTTTAAACTACATTATGCTATCAAAACATTGATTTTAATTTCTAACAGTCCCTCCTTACACACCTAAAAGGTGTGTATAATACTGAAATCAATGAGTTCTTCATCTGAACTCTGCATAGTACATAACTCATATAAAAAACATACAATCAAAAATGGAATGTTTCGAATAGCCTCAACTTTACATAATACAAAATACTTTGACTGTTCAAACATAAAAGCTTTCCCTTGTGCATAACTTCTAGTGTTAACATTCAATATGGTTCTTCAGAATAGCAGCAATGGCTTGGTATCAGAACATTTCTTCCTCCCTCCTTTCACAGAAACCGTTCTCATACCACGCTCAGTGTTAAGGCACTTGTTTTTACAAAGTGAAAAGAAACAACCCATTTTAAAATAGTAATGATTCTAAAATGCATGAAATCGATCATATAGAACCGTGAAAAATAATAAAAATGAAATAAATTATCTTGGACCAGTGTTATGTAATAATAAAAATAAAAATACACTATCTTGGAATAGTATAAGTAAATTGAAATGGATTCACGCTATTTTAGCATTTTATTTTGCTCACTTCTTCACATGATTTCATTTAAAGAATCACATCGGCTGGACATTCATTGAACAATCTCATCTCTGAACATCCATATCATTTAAACTCATTCAAACTAACTCATCATTTTCATCAACATCTGTATATGGGGTGGATCGTCCTGTTCTACTAGCACTGGAAACTGTCTCCTCATGAGAAATTTACCCTCCCTCCTTTCATACCATTTAAGGTATGAAAGTAATATGTTCTCAAGAAGAGGCCGTTGTGATCAATCGGTATTTTAGGACATGGAATTAATGCAACATCTAGGCCTCCCCTGGGCGCCCCTATGCTATCCTTGTACCCTGGAGCCTAAACTCCCCCTGGGACTGGTCTCTTAGCCCTACTGGCTTTGGGGTGTTCTCCATGTTGTTTAAAAACATCACTGGCTGTGCTAAGTGCACAGGTCCCAGCCCAATCCTGTGGCAAGACTGAGTACAAGGTTTTAGTTCCATGATACCACCAAACATCTACTCTGGGGTACGGCACTTTAGACAGTCATTTCTGGGAGAAGATTTTGGTCAATTACAACAGTTGTAGAATTTCATCACTTAAAAGTTCCTACTTGGTGGCTTTGGGTGGTCTGTTCTAATACAGTGATAAAGTCCCTGAAATGGTGTGAAAACCGGTGTAATATCAATAACGCATTACACTAATTTATTTTCAATTCTGGTCTACTTAAATAACTATGCTGAGCCCTTTTAACAGTGTGTGGAAGCTTGGGTGCCCGAGCATGTGATAATTACTCCCTCCTTTAACAAGGACTTTAAAAACAGAAGTCATTTCATTAATGGTTTGTAGTTCAATTCAGGAATTTTCACTCTTGGCAGATATGTTTCTCCTTTTAAATAACATCTCTAAATGTCAGGTCATCTGGCTAAATGGACGAGCATTAGGAGGTGGTGGCACTTGTCTTTTAAAACTCCTACTCTGGTGCTGTGCGCTCCCTCTGAAGCTGCAAGTAAGATTTAAAACATCTGCAGGGTGGGTTGAGCAACCCCTTCTCCCTGAACGATATTGGTTGTCGAAAATATGCACCATTAAAATGAGTGATCCAAGGCCCCGCATGTATTACTCCCAATTATACTAGTTTTTCAAAATTAAAATGTTCAATCGCTCTTTGCCTAGTGTCTTTTTAAAACTCTACATCTTGGACGACAAACAAATGTTGTTTCCACCTTAACAGTTCTCCTATGGTAATAACCATGCTAGATTGGAATACTTTCTTTGGCCTGGTTCTAGCTCTACCTTTAACATTTTCCATTCAAATAAAGATTTGCCTGCTATCTATATTGTAACAAATTAAATCTTCCCCAAATTCTCACATGAATAAGAATCTCTATAAGAATAATTTGTTTATATGATGAAAAGATTGAATAATATGTTCTACCCTCAGTGTGTTTTTAGGATTATTTTCTAATAAGTGTGTTTATGTGTAAACTCACTCACTCCCGTGTTCCTTCTCTCCCCTCTGGTTGTCAAGCCACGACCCCCTCACGTTCTGCTGGACCACTGCCAACTCCTCTGGTTCTGTCCTCTCTCCGTCCTGCTTCTCCTCAGTCCATCCGCTCTTGGATCCTCCCGCTGTAACTCTTTTCAGTGGCCCAACTGCTTTGCATTTCATCTCCTCCTTTTCAGTCTCTATGCTGTTGCATGGAGGGCGTATTCCGCTCTCATGTCCCACACTCTGCTCTTGTGCCAAATCTCGTGGCTCAGGCTGGAACTTCATGTCCTGTAATGGGACCGATGAGAGTTTGCCTCTTTGTCAGCATGCTGGTTTGGTTCTGGATGCCTCAGGTGGAGATGGTTCTGGATGCCTCAGGTCGTTGTTGGTTCAGCTCGGGTTCTCTGTCTTTTCGATGGAGGAGGAGGAGTCTCCTGTGGTGAGGTCATTTGTCTGAAGATGGGGTCGTAGCGTTCTGACAGGCAGAGAGAGAGAGAGAGATCTCGGGACGCATTACCTATAGCTAATTCTAACACACTGAGGTAAAATATATCCAATCCTTTCCACGCTATTTTCCTAATCTTACTATCTGTCTTAGATGTTAAATGTCATCTAAACCCAATTAATGTCTACTAATGGTTGTGCCATATCCCTAAACATTGTTTCCACCCACTGTAACATGGCTACTCCAAATAACTCTTTCAGGAAACCATTTTCTTCTATAAATTAAAAATACCTACATGTTTCAAGCACCACATATTTCACACACTATAAAAGAACGTCCCCCTATTTTCTCCATCACTTTAAATCTCACTGTTATTTAGAACATAAGTAACTTCTGTGACTGGACATATCTGCAATGTCGCCACAATCTGCTGGGGAATTTTGTTCATAGAGTTTGTACGTACAAAGCTGTACTTGTGGGTTAGTAGCCTGTTTCTACTGTAATCATTTTCAATAATTGTGCTCAGGTCACCGGTCGGTTGTCCATAAACTTAACAGGGGGTGTTTCTGGTACAGACTAAAACATGGATCCAGTGTATTTGGAGATTCCCCTAATCTGTAAATCCCCATCACTGATTATCCCGATCACTTAAACCCATCTCATCATTTGATACAAGAACTGCATATATGGGGGGTGAATCATCTTGATTGTAACCGCCTCACCTTTGGGAACGAGTATTTCTAAATCCTCCTCTTGTTGCTCAGCTGATCTTTTGGCTCTGGGGATAAGTGAAAGTCTCTGAAACACAGCTGGAGTTTTGTTAGTGATGTGGGCATTATCTATGAGTGAACTAATGGATCCATGTCTTACTTGATATTGTACTCCCCATCCAACCAGAAAGGTGCCAAGTGTAATGAGCACAATCAACAATGCTATTCTGACTCTTATCCCTAGGGGACCCCACAATTGCTTTGGCTTTGTTCTTGACATCATCTCTATTTTATCCCTGGTTGTGTCAGTTACAGAATTTAAATAATGAGTACTATAATAACGTATAAAAAAAATTGGACTCTTTTTCAGATGTAAAACAAAAAATAGGTTTTCACTTTAGTGTACAATCTATAAAAATCTATAGACAATTCGTCTTTTGAGCTGTTTCTATCTTTATCTTATTTATATTTATTGTTTTGTTCCAGCTCTGCCAAATCAGTCCTAACTCCCAATAATGTTCTGGAAGTTGCCAGTGAAGGGTGACAATGTGTGAGGTGGTGTCAATTTGC
Source organism: Pogonophryne albipinna (assembly GCA_028583405.1). Taxonomy (NCBI): domain Eukaryota; kingdom Metazoa; phylum Chordata; class Actinopteri; order Perciformes; family Artedidraconidae; genus Pogonophryne; species Pogonophryne albipinna. The sequence continues at coordinate 881,778 of JAPTMU010000024.1, forward strand.
TCCTTTTTCTTTACCTTTAAACCGGAGCGCGTGTGAAGTTCATTACAACTTCTCACTGTTCCGTCCACCGGGATCAGCTCACTGTCTTTTGTGAACTTTCACCCTCACCCAATCACCTGGCCGAACAGGAGTCTCTTCTGGTGTCTCGTCTGGTATCTCTGTAGCTTTCCTAGCCTGTGTAGACAAAACTTGGATAATATTACTCAGAGTTCTGACATATTCATTACTTTTATTCGTCTAATATCTAAAACTGGACCACTCCCTCCTTGGAGAAGGCCCAAGCTTGGCATACCTCTTGTTGTTATGAGACCTATTGTTAACTACATGTTATTATTTATTAACTACAACGTCACTGAAATCAACATATCTGTATAATCATGACACTCCCTCCTTTGAGCATAACATGCTCAATTAATATTGCAATGATTACCCTATTCTGAACAGGACATGTAAAACCCCTAACGTTGCATTAAATAAATATAACCTTCTCCGTGTACCCATAAGGCGTACACAAAATATCGTATGATGTATGGTTTTCTGATGGTATAAAAACATTTTAACTCAAATCTGCCATTAGCACAAAAAATTGTTTACTTGTTTCAATAATGGCTTTTGTCCTGGTGTTATGCATCATTGCTGTGAAAAACAATACCCCTGGTGTCGCTAATGCGTCTCAATAACTTCTAGGATTAGAGGATTGGTTGATACTGCTGAACAAAGATATGATAAAATAATATTTCTCTAAACTAGAGGGAAAATACGAACTATTCTCACAGAGGGTGACATGCATGGAGGGCTGGTGCCCCTCACTCAAAATGAGATATTGCCTTACGCACTACATTATAAATCAGTAAAGTTACTCAAGAATAAATAAATAAAAACTGATTCTTGAAACTGTTGTTAAAACCCTACAACTTTGTCATCCAAGCTCTCAATCAGTGTTATGTTATTTAATCTGCAGCTCATTTCCTTAAAACAGATACTTCAGACTGATATAAAATTTTGTTTATGAGAAAAATGTAATCTGACTCCATAAATCACATAATTGTTTGACTAAAAAACTACACTTCCACTAACAATAAATGAAGTTCCCCTTTAAACACAGCCCCGGTCTTCTGACGGGGTCTATCTATGTACTGGCTGGAAAATGTTGGGCCAGTCTCTGTCGACTCCTTCACTGTTCTCCCGCTAACAGTCACTCTCTAGTTCTGCTGGGTTCTTGTTGACTTCTTCACTGGTTTGAGACAAGCGACCCTATCGGACACCTCCCTTTGTAGCCAGACTTCACCACAGCAGAATCGAGTTTCTGTTTTCAGGTCTCAACAGCTCCACGTCAGGTGTATCGCCGCCCCTTGAACTGCAGTCGGTGTAAACCAGGAGGACTTGGTAAGGATCCTCCGTCTTGGGCGAGTACTAGGTTTCCGTCTTCATATTTTGGGTGGAAACCCGTCGTCTTGACCTCACTAGCTGTGTGGACACAATAGTTTTCTGTGTAGGGGAACAACATCACTCGTAATCTCTTTCCTTCTCATAATTACAAAAATAGTCTGCTAAATGTTCTATTCTGTGGATGCTTTATGTGTAAATGCAAATGCTACTCTCAATTTTGTTTTACATTAAACATTAAACCTCTCCCTCCTGTGGTGACAGATATGGCTCAATGTAGCTGGATTTCAAAATACCCTTGTGCTGAAGATGCATCACCTGGTGGTCTGGCCCTCTGAGCTTCCTCATTGTTGTGGTTGATACAGGGCGTCAGTGGCATTTGGGTCATGTTTGGCACCCCTGTTTGTCTTTGACATCTCTGGGACCCCCTGCCTCCGTTGTCATCATGGAAACCTCCCCTGGTTTTCTGCATGGAGGGCCATTGTTTGGTGCAATGTTCTGCGGACACTCTCTGGACCAATGTGTCAGCTGACTACATTTGTAGCAGCCTTCATCTGTTCTTCGTCTTGATCGTGGCTCTCCTCTCCATTGTCCCTTTTGTTGATGCTGTATGGGAGTGTATGCCTGTGCTTGCGGCTGTACTTGGACAGGAGCATACACAGGTGGTTGCTGTACTTGGGGATAATACTGCTGCGTCTGGGGCTGCTGAAATTGTGTAGGATCACATTCTAGTGCTTGTGGTGGGTTTTGCATTTGTTGATGCGGACACTCTCTGGACCAATGGTCCAGCTGACCGCATATGTAACATCCCACCTTCCGGAAACCCCTTCCTCTGCTTTTTCCTCGAAATCCCCCTCTGCCTCCTTGTTGGTTCTGCATCTGATTTTCTGGCACTATCTGAGATTTAACTGTTTGAGGTGTCTGCCCTGCATTCTCTGGTTCTTCCTGAGCTTGAATTGTTGGAGGTGTCTGCCCTGCCTTCTCTGGAAGTTTCCCCTCCCTTCTCCTTGTCTTGTTCCTACAAGCTACGGTGTCTTTTGTTTTTTCTGCTATGTCTTCCCTCACTGGCAGGTCTGCTACTCGGACCACATTTATGCTGTGTGCCAATAGGCTGGCATATTCCAGATGGAGTATCAGACTTGTAACTCTTATATATCTTTCTTCAGCTTCCCTCCATATACTTAGCTGTTGTAGGCATTGTTCGTGCTCATAGGCGAGTACTGCTCTTCTATGGGCTTTTGCTGGTCCAGGCTGATCATCTGCTGGAACCAGTCCTCTTGTTTGCCACTGTTCCAACAGTTTCTCTATTTGGTTCCATGTCTTCTGTCTTTTAATTGGAAAGGTTAAAGCATCTGATCTGATTTTTACCCTTGCCTTGATATCTGCAGTTGAGCCTGGCTCTGCGTCTGGTCTCAACTTAGTTTCTTTCGGTGACATGCTCTCTTCCTATTCGAATGAATATTATTAAATTATCAAAGATTGAAACACTAATCCTCCGACTAGCACCTTCGTTCCTGATGAATAATATCCTATGTCATCCGAACTTAACTTTAAATCTGTTTTTTTTTTGTTTTTTTAAAGTTTTTTTTTTTTTATCATTTTTTAAAAGTTATAGTTTTTTTTTTTTTTATTATGATTTAAGTTTTTTGTAAAATATTAATAAAGTAAATTAAAAGATAAAAATTATGCACATTTTAAAATCTGAAATGTTAAAATAAAAATTGTACAGTGTATGGTTTTGACTTTTGAAATATGAAAATAGAAATCTGGTGAAAATCTACTGTGTACAGTGCATACCGACGTGTATGGAATTATGCAAATGCCATAACTTGTGTTAGCTTCAATAAATTGGTGTTTGAATATTCTACAGTCTAGTTTGAAAGTCTATTATGTAAAATTTCTCATCTTTTAATTAGAAACCACTTTGTAATTCTATCCTGGCGATTGGCACATGTGTTCATTCTTAACACTTAAAATCAAGCTTCAAAATGTTATAGTATCTTTGTAATAATTCTGTATTACCCGCAGAGTGCGCTGTTGTAATTTCCAGCTCAATCCACTAGGGATAGCTGTTGCAAAACTGACCTTTTTTAACAAGAAGAAGCTTATTTCCTTAAAAATTGGAAGAAAATTTGAATTTGGTTAAACAACACAGCACATAACCGCCAAAACACATTTGCAAACAAGAATATTCAAAAACCGCCAATACGCACTTGCAAACAAGAATACTTCCAAAACCAGACTCCGACAAATACCAAACTTCCCACGGTAAGATAACCTGTCTATTTTATAGTTCCAACTCTGCAAAGAAATATGATTTGTCCTTCTCAATATGGAGTGCCTAGCCTCATGTGAGTGCGACTGAGTGTGTAAAAACAAACAGAGTACTTTCAATTAGCATCTCACGAAATGGCGACTGCCGTGTGGCTTATTTTCAACATGAGGGCAAGACAAGATGGCAACTGATTTTCCAACCTTTAACCTGAAGAACAAAGGGATTTGAAAACACACCTCGTGTCTCTCACAGGGGAGTTTAAATAATGACTGGTTGATCTTTACTGTAGCATAAGGAGTCACTGGTGAGATATGTTGTAATCTAGAGCGTACAACGCAACCCAACACCGTTAGTTTAAAATTATAACACTTCTATGTATTTTACAATTAAAAATAGGACTTGAACCCTTTACGTTAATGGGACTTTAAACCCTTTTACGTAATATTTGACTTAAAGTCACTATGTTTTATCCGTTTCTATTAAGACACGCTATAATGGGACAAAATAAGACGCTAATCAAACACAATCAGGAGAATATCGTCTACCTGACGCACGAATGCCGCACTTCTCTTCGTAATCCACTCGCAATGTCTGGTTGTAAATAGAACAGATAAACACTGATAAAGACTTCAACTCTACTCAGGCCTATTACAAGGACTTTTTTAGAACAGCCTCAAACTGCTGCTAGACAAACTCTCACTTCAATTTCCTCAGCCTTTAACTGACTCGCGAGGTCTCCTCTATTCTAACAGACTCCAACTCTTTCATGACTTTTCATTTAACACATTCTAAACGCTGTAATCAATACTCCAAAAAATACAGGAAATACTTCACAGCAGTTAGGTTTCCGGTCGATCCGGAAGTTGTCACATGCTACTCACATCTGTAAACAATATCGTACTCAAATAAACTGTACCTTCATGTAATATTCAACAATAATAATAATATCTCGACGTCTGTAATTGTAGTGTTGAAATCAGTAGGTTTCGGTGTGCAACATCATATCATCTCGCTGCTAAATTCACCTCTATAGTAAATGGTATATTAGCCTCATGCTAAATGCTAACCGGAGATGAAGGATTTTCAGAATAAAAGCTTAACCACTGGTTGTGCACGGGAACTTCTGGTTTTTCAGTATAAAACAGCTTTTAAACTGACGGTATGTTTAAACTACATTATGCTATCAAAACATTGATTTTAATTTCTAACAAACGTCAGGCAGTTGCCGTGATCAAGAGTTTTAAAACGATCGATTAAGTTAAGATAATAAGCTATCGGCAACAGAACAGGCACACGGGATACCCGGAGATGACAACAACAACCGGAAGTTACAACATGCTTACCGCAATAGTGGTCCGTGTAGAAACGATGGTGTGTAACTGCATTTCACCTACACACTGTACCACACACACACCTACACACTGTACCACACACACACCTACACACTGCACCACACACACCTACACACTGTACCACACACACACCTGCACACTGTACCACACACACCTGCACACAGTACCACACACACCTACACACTGTACCACACACACCTACACACTGTACCACACACACACACCTACACACTGTACCACACACACACCTACACACTGTACCACACACACACCTACACACTGTACCACACACACCTACACACTGTACCACACACACACCTACACACTGTACCACACACACACCTACACACTGTACCACACACACACACTGTACCACACACACACACCTACACACTGTACCACACACACACACTGTACCACACACGCACTTACACACTGTACCACACACACACACACACACACACACACACACACACACACACACACACACACACACACACACACACACACACACACACACACTGTACCACACACACACCTACACACTGTACCACACACACCTACACACTGTACCACACACACACCTACACACTGCACCACACACACCTACACACTGTACCACACACACACCTGCACACTGTACTACACACACCTGCACACTGTACCACACACACCTACACACAGTACCACACACACACCTGCACACTGTACCACACACACACCTACACACTGTACCACACACACCTGCACACAGTACCACACACACCTACACACTGTACCACACACACACCTACACACTGTACCACACACACCTACACACAGTACCACACACACACATCTACACACTGTACCACACACACCTACACACAGTACCACACACACACATCTACACACAGTACCACACACACCTACACACTGTACCACACACACCTACACACTGTACCACACACACACCTACACACTGTACCACACACACACCTACAGTTCCTAAAACAGGATACAGCCGTTGTGTATTTTATTTTGTGAAGCACTAAATGGTCTTATAAACATCTGGACTCTTTGTTTGTAGATATCTACTAAACTAAAGCAAAGAGAGTAGGCCTGTTCTACAGAGTGATATATATTATACACACTGCTCTGCTTTCTGCACGGACCTCTCAGCTGTTCTCTCTGGAAACATCGCGTCACCATGAGAGCAGTTACTAAAATAATATCCAGGGGATGCATGCAGAGCTGTGATTGGCTGAGATCAGTCCGGCCGTGCGTCACGACTCTTTGAAACATCTCTGTTCCCGGAAATGCATCCACGAAGGAGCCGTGGAGGAACCATCAGTGTCTCCTCGGTTAGAGCTCCTCCAGAGAGCCTCCTCTCTCCTCTCTAGGGTTGGGTACCGAGAACCTAATGTTCGGCCTTGATGTAACAACATTCATAATTAAGTAAATGTAACACCCTTTTCTCCCCGGTTACACGTTTCATTCGCCCTGTACGATGGGCGCTGCAAGTGATGAACATGGGGGACGTTGGCTTATCTGGCACCAGTGGTGTAGTGGGCGTTGGACGCGGGGGTACGCCGTACCCCCACTTATTTGGAGCATGATCTTTTTTTTCAATAGTCTAATACATATAAAATCATTGCCAGTGTGTATTTGTTGTAATAATGACGAAAACATAATACATTTCACAGTAAGTAATTATAATAAAAAATAAAAACGATTTCCTTAAAAAATTATGCTTCGTGATCACGCTCGTGATCACGCTCGTGACCCCGCGGCGTGACACACCCCAGTCAGTGACACACCCCAGTCAGTGACACACCCCCAGCTCGCCGCCAGCCGATTTTGCGGCAGCTCTTTCCCTCAAGAACGCTAACGAAAAAGCTCTATAATGGCAGAAAAACATTTTTACTTGACTTATTTTCTAAAAAGAATATCATTCACAAGAAACTCCACAGAAACTGCCCTCCTTGCTGTCACTGAGGAACTGCACACTGCTAAAGCAGCCTCCCTCTCCTCTGTCATCATCCTGCTGGACCTGTCTGCTGCATTCAACACGGTAAACCATCAGATCCTCCTTCGCACTCTCCAAGAACTTGGAGTTTCAGGCCCTGCACTTTCCCTCCTCACCTCATACCTCAAAGACCGTACCTACAGGGTTACTTGGAGAGGGTCCGAGTCCGACCCTTGTCAATTAACTACAGGGGTCCCTCAGGGCTCTGTTCTTGGTCCCCTCCTCTTCTCCTTGTACACAAACTCGCTCGGATCAGTCATTAGCCCGCATGGTTTTTCATACCACTGCTACGCTGACGACACCCAATTAATTCTGTCCTTTCCCCGCTCAGAGACCCAGGTCGTCGCACGCATCTCTGCTTGTCTAGCTCACATCTCTCAGTGGATGTCTGCTCATCACCTCAAGCTCAACCTTGACAAGACTGAACTGCTTTTCCTTCCGGGAAAAGATTGTCCCACTCTTGACCTAACAATCAACATCGGCACCTCTGTTGTTTCCCCGACTCAGACTGCAAGGAATCTGGGTGTGATCCTAGATAACAACCTGTCCTTCACTGCAAACATAGCTGCTACAACCCGTTGCTGCAGATACACGCTTTACAACATCAGGAGGATACGTCCCCAGCTGACCCAGAAAGCCACGCAGGTTCTGGTCCAGGCTCTCGTCACCTCACGCCTAGACTACTGCAACTCCCTCCTGGCTGGTCTACCTGCATGTGCCATCCGACCTCTGCAGCTCATCCAGAATGCAGCGGCTCCTCTGGTCTTCAACCTTCCTAAATGTTTCCACACCACTCCGCTCCTCCGCTCCCTCCACTGGCTTCCGGTAACTGCTAGAATCCACTTCAAGACAATGGTACTTGCGTACCATGCTGCGAATGGATCTGGCCCTTCCTACATCCAGGACATGGTTAAACCTGTACACCCCAGCACGTGCACTCCGCTCTGCATCAGCCAAACGACTCGCTGCACCCTCGCTGCCAAGGGGACCCAAGTTCCCATCAGCAGAAACACGTGGGTTTGCTATCCTGGCTCCAAGATGGTGGAATGAGCTCCCATTGACATCAGGACAGCAGAAAGCTTACACACCTTCCAGACTGAAAACTCATCTCTTTCGACTCCACTTCCAGCGATAGAACTATTAACAAAGCACTTATATACTAACAAAGGACTGGCTTACCTAAAGCCAGTTGAGTAGCACTTGAAATGTTTGGCTCTATGAAACCTGATGTACTTTATGATTCTGTTTTCTTCAAGTTTGTATTTTGTTGGTCGAACGCACTTATTGTAAGTCGCTTTGGATAAAAGCGTCAGCTAAATGCAATGTAATGTAAGCGTGCGTGCGTGCGTGCGTGCGTGCGTGCGTGCGTGCGTGCGTGTGTGTGAAGCAGCGCTGTCTGCCTTAAGTAGGCTATATATTTTTCGTTTCGTTTATTTAATAAGTTAATTTCAGGACAACTTTGGGAATTTTGTTTGTTTGTTATGAGTTTTAAATAGATTTTGAAAGTGGAGATAGAGAGAGAGAGAGAGAGAAGCAGCGCTGTCTGCTTAGTTGCAATACTGTAGCTTATGCAACTTAGGCCTATAAATTGTTTATGTAACTCATGAGTCTGTGTGTGTGTTGAGCGTAGCGCCGTCTGCTTTTTGCAGTACAGTAACTACAGTAGGATTAAGCATACATACCGGTTTCTGTGGACCTGTCTGCCCGTTTTGTGAGTTTTGTGAATGCCACACAAGTGCGCGTGTGCGCACTTGTGTGGCATTGTTTGGACCTAATTAAAATAGCGTCCCCCCAGTAAAAAAATCCCCACTACACCACTGTCTGGCACCCGCAGCTCACAGACAAAGTGGAGTGAGCGAGGGAGAGAGAGAGAGGGCGCACCGGTACGCGCTGTTGTTATTAGCATCTGGTGCTAGCTGCGCTAACGGAAGAAGAAGATGTTTCTACAATGATGTGGAGGAGAGTCCTCTCCAGTCAGACTGAGGCTGATAACTACAGCTCAGTGAGGTAAAGGACTCTGAGGGTTCAGATAGTTCACTTTAGTCTAAGTTCAAACGGTTTGATCTCAGTTTATGTAAACACATATTTCCAAGGCTCTCCTTTATAATGATTGGGATAAAACAGATTTGAAATCATTCCAATGTAAACTATAGGACAGTAAACCAGACATATCCTTTAAACTGGAGAGATACAAACATATGCATAAATAAAATAGTAAAATAAGATCTGAATGAACAACAAATATAAAACACGTTCCATGTATTTGTTATTGGCTATGGGTTACTGGTTATGCTCACATACTTATTTAATTATTAAAATGTAAACCGATCTTTTTCATATGGGTGTTTAGAGTTCCCCTAGATCTAGTCTCTAGTCATTCTGCTCAAAGTGCACCAGATTGAAGCATTTTGCTTTCAAATGTTCAAACCTTTCTTCCCGGTTTGCCTGAGAGGCAGATCTGCTGGTTTCTCTCAACAAGAACTGTTTTTAAATGGGGGGGGGGGGGTCCTTTAAAAGTTGTGGAGGAGGAGGCCTCACCTTGTGGAGGAGGGGGCCTCACCTTGTGGAGGAGGGGGCCTCACCTTGTGGAGGGGGGGGTCCTTTAAGAGGAGTGGAGGAGGAGGCCTCACCTTGTGGAGGAGGGGGCCTCACCTTGTGGAGGGGGGGTCCTTTAAAAGTTGTGGAGGAGGAGGCCTCACCTTGTGGAGGAGGGGGCCTCACCTTGTGGAGAAGGGGGCCTCACCTTGTGGAGGGGGCCTCACCTTGTGGAGGAGGGGGCCTCACCTTGTGGAGGGGGCCACACCTTGTGGAGGGGGCCACACCTTGTGGAGGGGGCCTCATCTTGTGGAGGGGGCCACACCTTGCGGAGGGGGCCTCATCTTGTGGAGGGGGGGGCCTCACCTTGCGGAGGGGGGGGCCTCACCTTGCGGAGGGGGGCCTCATCTGAGGCGCACCTATGCGCTTATGTGGCGCAATTAGGGTGGCGCGGCACGGTTTCGCCGCTGCGAGGCTCCACTAGCGCTCATCAAATAACTGCGTGGGGCCTCAAATTGGCCCCTGGCCCCTGGTTATTCTTGAACATACTTCATCTGCAGTATCTTTTGGGCCGTAAATCAACATGTTATTATTAATGTCATTTTAAGTTTGCACATCTTTATTTATCATTTTCTCAAAATGTACATCTCTCCGGTTCAAACCCTGAACGCATACCGTCCACCTGAGAGGACATATAAACATCTCTCCTGATTCAAACAATCACCTTCCCTGCATTTCACTCAGGTGTAACTAAAGTCTGATTTAAGGGTTGTTTATATTTCACATCATTAATCAGAATCTGCAAAGTAACTCAAATAAATGTAGTGGAGTAAAAATACCAGGTTAACCTCTGAATTGTAGTGGAGTAGAATTACAAAGTAACAATGAGCTGTCATGTGGGTATATATTAATGCTGCGCATTATAGATACAAGCGATTTCCCCCCATGTAGTAATTACATGTTTTAAATGTGTACACACCAATGTGTTTCCTATCACCTAAACCTCCAGGGCTGTACACAGTTTAATACTGTCAACTTCTCATTTTGGGAAAAACGAAAACGTCTTTTAAAACTACAATTCCCAGTGGAGACGTGCCATAGAGAGCATGTTGCGAAACACAATAGCCAGCATGTGTAGTTCTGGGGGGGCGTTCGAGTCCAGTTTTGAATAGTCTGCCGTGGTTTCGTTCCATTTCAAAGAGCTTGATGCTCGGCGTAACCTTGGCGCACTGCCACTCCAACATCCAATCCCAGAGCTTGAAGATTAATCACGGGGTTTGTCGCAAAGCGGACAGGCGTCGTCACAACAATAGCTGGGGATTGTGGGTAGTGTAGTCTCTTTGGCGCTCCACATTTCAGAGAAAACTAGTTGTTTCTCAGAATTGAAGGGGAAAAACACAAAAGCATTGAACACAATTTAAACCAAATCAATCGACAGCAATGAGAATACTTATTTCCGGGTGAACAATTCTCCGTTATCCAATGGGAATGGACGCTCACATTGCCTTTAAGAGCTGCCAACATAAATGGATGCGGTGCTTCCCTGAGCGTCAAAGACCGCCGCCGATGGGAATACATTGCAATCAGTTGAAAGCTCTTTGCGTCCCTTTATGAAGCTGAAGGAGCCTCGGCGCGTCCCAACTGCACGCCACGGGACCCTGACCAAGCGTCGCTCCTGCACGCCACGGGACCCTGACCAAGCGTCGCTCCTGCACGCCACGGGACCCTGACCAAGCGTCGCTCCTGCACGCCACGGGACCCTGACCAAGCGTCGCTCCTGCACGCCACGGGACCCTGACCAAGCGTCGCTCCTGGACGTTTAGGGAGTGAGAGTGTGTTGGTACAGTGTGTATGTACATTGTGTACAGTGTGTGTGTGTGTGTGTGTGTGTGTGTGTGTGTGTGTGTGTGTGTGTGTGTGTGTGTGTGTGTGTGTGTGTGTGTGTGTGTACAGTGTGTGTGTACATTGTGTACAGTGTGTACAGTGTGTGTGTACATTGTGTACAATGTGTGTGTGTGTGTGTGTGTGTGTATGTGTGTGTGTGTGTGTGTGTGTGTGTACAGTGTGTGTGTGTACATTGTGTACAGTGTGTACAGTGTGTGTGTGTGTGTGTGTGTGTACACAGTGTGTACAGTGTGTGTGTGTGTGTGTGTGTGTGTGTGTGTGTGTGTGTGTGTGTACAGTGTGTGTGTGTGTGTGTGTGTGTGTGTGTGTGTGTGTGTGTACAGTGTGTGTGTGTGTGTGTGTGTGTGTGTGTGTACAGTGTGTGTGTGTGTGTGTGTGTGTGTGTGTGTGTGTGTGTGTGTGTGTGTACAGTGTGTGTGTACAGTGTGTACAGTGTGTGTGTGTGTGTGTGTGTGTGTGTGTGTGTGTGTGTACAGTGTGTGTGTACAGTGTGTGTGTACAGTGTGTACAGTGTGTGTGTGTGTGTGTGTGTGTGTGTGTGTGTACAGTGTGTGTGTGTGTGTGTGTGTGTACAGTGTGTGTGTGTGTGTGTGTGTGTGTGTGTACAGTGTGTGTGTACAGTGTGTACAGTGTGTGTGTACAGTGTGTACAGTGTGTGTGTGTGTGTGTGTGTGTGTGTGTGTACAGTGTGTGTGTGTGTGTGTGTGTGTGTGTGTGTGTGTACAGTGTGTGTGTGTGTGTGTGTGTGTGTGTGTGTGTGTGTGTGTGTACAGTGTGTGTGTACAGTGTGTACAGTGTGTGTGTGTGTGTGTGTGTGTGAACAGTGTGTGTGTACAGTGTGTACAGTGTGTGTGTACAGTGTGTGTGTGTACAGTGTGTACTGTGTGTGTGTGTGTGTGTGTGTGTGTGTGTGTGTGTGTGTGTGTGTGTGTGTGTACAGTGTGAGTGTACAGTGTGTGTACAGTGTGTACAGTGTGTACAGTGTGTGTACAGTGTGTACAGTGTGTACAGTGTGTGTACAGTGTGTGTACAGTGTGTACAGTGTGTGTACAGTGTGTACAGTGTGTGTACAGTGTGTCCGTACTGACTGTTTTTTAAACTCTTCACTGAGCATTTTTCTTTATCAGCATCGACACACACTTTATTTATTTTTTGCGACACTGAAGGGACGGTCCCCGAAGGTGCGGAGGCGTGAAGGTGGAATGGAGAGCAGGCCGGAGTCTAAGGATGGAAGGGTGCAGGACGGGATGTAAGGGTGGAGGAGATCTGTGAGGGACTGAGGGGAGAGGGCCTCGAGGGACTTGTAGGTGAGGAGGAGTTTGTAGGTGATGCGGGACTCGACCGGGAGCCAGTGGAGGTTGAAGGGAGTGGGGGTGATGTGCTGCCAGGGCTTGGTGCGTGTGAGAACCCTGGCAGCCGAGTTCTGGATGTACTGGAGCCTGTTCAGGGTTTTGCTGGGAGCCCCGGACAGGAGTCCGTTGCAGTAGTCCAGGCGTGAGGTAATGAAACAATGAATGAGCTAATCTGCAACAGAGTCGGACAGTGATGGCCGGAGTCTGGATATATTTCTGAGGTGGAAGAAGGCTGATTTTGAAACGGACTTGATGTGGTTTTGAAATGAGAGGGTTGAATCTAAGACAACTCCAAGGTTGCGGACCTGAGGGGATGGGGAGATGATGGAACCGTCAATGTTGAGGAGCAGATCTCCAAGTGCCGTGGGGGCCACAACCATGAGCTCAGTTGTATCACTGTTTAGTTTGAGTAGGTTGGTGGTCATCCAGGTGTTAATTTCGTGTAGGCAGTTGATTAGTGACTGAGGGGGGAGATGGGCAGAGGGTTTTGTGCTGATATACAGTTGGGTGTCGTCGGCCTAGGGGTGGAAACAGAGACCATTGTAAGGGAAACTTCTGCAGCAATGGAGAGTCAGGACTCAGAGAGACACGAGGAGAGTTGGAGCTTTGATGTCAAACACTGGTAGTTTATTACAAGTATCGGTCGGAAAATTCACATCACAAGTCACAGCAGCCAGAGATTCTGACTGCCCTGGTGGGTTGCCATGTCAATTCTGCCCAGCCTCTCTCTCGATAGACCTTTTAACTAGTTTACAGAGAGTTAATCAACAGCTGGGAACACTGGAGATATCCCCAACATCTGGAGACACTGAATCACTTGCCTGACTCTTAGGCTCTGTGACCGAGAGTTGACCGGTCATAAAACTGAGAATAAGTGCAGCAGCACATTCTTTAAAGTAGATAACAGAGTCAGAGTTGGTTCTTAACGTCAACATAAGGTTAAATATCTTAGGAGTAAGGAAGAATTATTCTCTGACAACCGTGGCTGCGGATGATATCACCAATTGGAAGGATGTATATTGTGAATAGAAGGGGACCGAGCACCGAGCCTTGGGGGACTCCATGGTTGACAGAGGCACAGGGGGAGCTGCAGCCAGCGTGTGTGACAAACTGCGTCCGCTCCGAGAGGTATGAGTGGAAGAAGGAGAGGGCGGAGTCAGTGAGGCCAAGGAGTTCAGACAGGCGGGTGAGGAGGATATTATGGGAGATGGCGTCAAAGGCTGCAGAGAGGTCTAGGAGAATTAGTGTAGTGATGGAGCCTGAGTCAGCTGCGATGAGGAGGTCATTTGTGATTTTGATCAGGGCGGTCTCGGTGCTGTGGTGGGTCCAGTAGGCAGATTGAAAGGGTTCATAGAGCTCATGGTTGGACATGTGTCCCCGGTGTGTCCCGGAGACTCACAAAGTGATGTCTTTTCTACATCACCATGTGTCCCCAGTGTGTCCCCGGTGTGTCCCCAGTGTGTCCCTGGTGTGTCCCCGGTGTGTCAGGAGACTCACTAAGTGTCAGCAAATAAACCCCTCTCTCTTTTCCTCCGTACCCACATCTCTAAAAACGGGGGAACAACGGAGCTGATCCAGATTTGCCCCTTCATGACGACATTACTAAAATGTGGGCGGGCTTTACGCCCACGGGCCAGTCAGAAACAATGAGACGTGTTCTGGAAGTAATATGGTCTGTGTTTACATTAGCATGCTAACACTCAGAGCTAACCTGTGCTGGAGAGAGTTTGTGTGAAGAAGCAGGAAATCAAAAGGAAGTCACCTTGTTTAGACATCAGCGCTTCGGAGCAGAAGGTAGCGGTGGAACCAGGGTCCAGGAGGGCATAGACTTGAAAGACTTGACTGCCTTTTTGTTAGGAACCGTGACTCACTGATATGAGGACTCAATTGCACAACCCGGAGACGAAAAGGTTTGAAGAAAAATAAACTTTAATGGATCAAAAAACAAAGAAAACATTCTTTACAGAGGGAGTGACAAAACAGTCACAAAACAAAACGCTCTCATGGAGGATATCAAAAAGGTACTTGGTCTCTCTATGGCTGCTTGGATCTGACTTCTTGGCATGACGAACAAGACGAACTGACAACAGACAAGGGGAGACAGGACAATATATACAAGAGGTAAGTGGGAACAGGTGGAAACAATCAGGGGCGGGGCAGACGCTGACGATGGCGGGAAACAAGAACCAAGGAAGTAAAGGCACCTGGAATGAGACAAGGAGTACAAAATAAAACAGGAAGTGAAACAAACAAAACAAACATGAACGTGACAAATACATAACAAACTAACATAATTGACGGGACACAACAGTACCCCCCCTTCTAGGGCCGACTCCCGACGGCCCAGGCTGCTCAGGGTGGCGATCATAGAAGTCATTTATGAGTCTTTTATCCACCACGAAAGTCGAGGAGACCCAGCAACGTTCCTCAGGCCCGTATCCCTCCCAATCGACCAAGAATTGGCGTCCTCGGCCCCGTTTGCGGACCGACAGAAGTTTCCTGACCGTGTACACCGGGCCACCATCAATGATTCGGGGGGAGGGGGGGGGGTTGGAGGGGGGAACCAGAGTGCTCTCTTGAACTGGCTTGAGTTTGCTGACATGAAACGTAGGATGAACCTTCAAGGACCTGGGGAGTTTGAGGCGCACAGAGACAGGGTTAATGATTTTTGAGACTGGGAAAGGACCCACAAACCTCGGTGCCAACTTCTTGGAATGAACATAAAGAGGTAGGTCCTTGGTAGAGAGCCAGACTTTCTGTCCCGGCTTGTAGAGGGGGGCCGCACGTCTGTGACGATCCACTGCTGACTTCATCCGGGTCGAGGTCCGGAGTAGCGCCTGCCGAGCACCGGCCCAGACCCGCTGACAGCGTAGAACCATAGCGTGCGCAGATGGCACCTTGACTTCTTCTACATTGGCCGGGAAGAGAGGGGGCTGATATCCGTTCGCACACTGGAACGGGGAGAGACCAGTGGCAGCCGATAGAAGAGTGTTGTGAGCGTACTCTACCCAGGTCAGATGATCGCTCCAAGTGGATTGCTTCTGGGACACGAGACACCTGAGGCAGGTTTCGAGGTCCTGATTCAGGCGTTCTGTCTGACCGTTGGACTGCGGGTGATAACCGGAGGACAGGCTGACGGTGGCGCCGAGGAGCTGGCAAAACTCCTTCCAGAAGATGGAAGTGAACTGAGGACCTCTGTCTGAAACTATGTCGCTGGGAAAACCATGAATTCTGAACACATGAGTAAGCATGACCTCTGCCGTTTTCTTGGCAGAGGGAAGTTTGAGCAGAGGAATGAAATGTACCATCTTTGAGAACCGATCCACCATTGTAAGGACGGTAGTGTTACCTTTGGAAGGTGGGAATCCAGTCACAAAGTCCATGGAGATATGCGACCATGGTCGTTGAGGCACTGGGAGGGGCTGGAGCAGACCCACCTGGGCCTGGGAAGAAGTCTTATTCCGGGCGCACGCTGGACAGGCCGCCACATATTCAGAGACCTCTTTTCTCATGGCCGGCCACCAGAACCGCTGCTTTATGGCAAACATAGTTCCCCGGACCCCCGGATGGCATGTGAGCTTGGACGTGTGAGCCCAGTGGATTACCTGAGAGCGTAAAGACACAGGGACAAACAAACGGTTGTCTGGACACTCACTAGGTGCCGGGCTCACAACATTAGCCTGCTTCACATCTGTTTCTATCTGCCAAGTTACCGACCCAACCACACAGTTTAGTGGAAGGATTGATTCAGGTTTCTTGGCATTAGGGACAGGCTCAAAGAGACGAGACAGTGCGTCTGGCTTACGGTTTTGCGTACCGGGTCTAAAGGATAACGTAAAGTTAAACCTACTAAAGAACAGAGTCCACCGGGCCTGACGTGAATTGAGTCTCTTGGCTTTTCTGACATTCTTGTGGTCTGTCCACACAACAAACGGTTGCTCCGCCCCTTCGAGCCAGTGTCTCCACTCCTCCAAAGCTGCTTTGACAGCTAGTAACTCCTTGTTCCCCACATCATAGTTATTTTCTGCTGAGGTCAACTTGCGCGATAGATAGGCACAGGGGTGCATCCGGTTATCCTTGGAGGACCTCTGGGACAACACAGCCCCTATGCCCTCGTTGGACGCGTCGACCTCAACCATAAACTGTCTCTGGGGATCCGGAACAGTGAGTACGGGTGCCGTGGTGAATCCTTTCTTGAGGCACTGGAAAGCAGACTCGGCCTGGGGGGGTCCACTGAAAGGAAACTTTAGAAGAGGTGAGAGCATGTAGAGGAGCGGCTACAGAACTGAAGTTCCGTATAAACTTTCGGTAAAAGTTGGCAAACCCCAGGAACTGTTGGACTCTCTTGCGGCTATCTGGAGTAGGCCAGTCGGTCACCGCACTGACCTTGGACGGATCCATCTGGACCTGATTGGCGGTGATAATGTAGCTCAGGAAAGAGACAGTGGTTGCATGGAAATTGCACTTCTCAGCTTTCACATACAACTGATTCTCCAGAAGCTTCTGGAGGACTTGGCGGACATGCCTGACATGAGACTGAATATCTGCAGAGAAAATCAGAATATCGTCCAAATACACGAAAACAGACACATTAAAAAATTCTCTCAAAATGTCATTGACCATAGTTTGAAAAACAGCAGGAGCATTGCATAGTCCAAAAGGCATAACCCTGTATTCGTAATGTCCGCTAGGTGTGTTGAACCCCGTTTTCCACTCGTCAACCTCTCTAATCCTGACGAGGTGGTAGGCATTTCTCAGATCGAGCTTGGTGAACACCTTAGCTGACTGAAGTAGTTCAAAAGCTGAAGACATCAGCGGGAGTGGGTGACGGTTTTTCACCGTAATGTCATTTAATGGGCTGTAGTCAATGCATGGTCTTAGAGACCCATCCTTCTTCCCCACAAAGAAGAATCCTGCGCCCCCAGGTGAAGAAGAGGGACGGATTATCCCCGCTTTCAGTGAGGAGGAGACGTAGTCATCCATGGCAGCCCGCTCTGGTCCTGAGATAGAATATAAGCGCCCCCTAGGGATGGGTGCGCCAGGTAACAGGTCGATGGCACAGTCAAACGGCCGATGAGGAGGCAATGATAGTGCTTTGGTTTTGTTAAAAACCTCTTTAATGTCATTGTAGCAAGAGGGGACCTTGGAAAGGTCAGGAACGTCTGAGCTACTATCAGCCACTGCAACAGTACGTGGAGCTTTACATGACTGTTCACAATTCTCTCCCCATCCCTTAATTTGTCCTGAACACCAGTCTATATGTGGGTTGTGTGTCTTTAACCAGGGAAACCCCAAAATCAGCGGATGCTGTGCAGAATTGAACAGATGAAATTGCATCATTTCCACATGATTATTGTCAATAGTCACTTGCATGGGTTCTGTACAGTCAGTGACTCTACACATAAGTCTGCCGTCTAGGGCTCTGGCATTGACGGGATGTTTGAGCGGAACAGTCTTAATATTGAGACGTTTCGCTAGACCCCAGTCTATGAGACTTTCATCAGCCCCAGAGTCAATTAAGGCCCCCATAGTGTGTGTCTTACTATTGGCAGTGATATCTACCTGGGTGAGAGTGCGAGGAGGATAATCAACTGAAATCTTGCTCACCAACGCCCTCCTCATGGTTGGTGAGCATGCCCTTTTCCCGGACATGTCGCCTGCTGGTGTCCCATTTGACCACAGTAGAAGCAGCATCCCTCCTGCAGGCGGCGCCGTCGTTCCTCTGGAGAAATCCTCGTTCACCCGAGCTGCATAGGTTCCTCCGGTGCCTGTGGTGGCGCTGTCACTGCTGGGCCTGATGAAGAGGCGAACAAGGAATCCCATGAGGACTGCCTACCCAGAGAGCGCCCCTGGTGGCTGGGAGGTCTTGTTGCGACTCTGCGTCGTTCTCTCTCTCTTTCCCTGATGCGATTGTCAATTCAGAGAGACGTGGAAATGAGTGATTCGAGGTCTTGTGGTAACTCTAATGGAGCCAGGTGATCTTTAATCGTCTCTGAGAGTCCATTGCGGAAGGCATCTATTAA
This sequence comes from Pogonophryne albipinna, assembly GCA_028583405.1. Classification (NCBI taxonomy): domain Eukaryota; kingdom Metazoa; phylum Chordata; class Actinopteri; order Perciformes; family Artedidraconidae; genus Pogonophryne; species Pogonophryne albipinna. Next base: position 900,614 of record JAPTMU010000024.1, read on the forward strand.
TGATGGAGTGTTCCAGCCACTGTCTATGGCTAAGGTACGGAACTCTATGGCATAATCTACTACGGGCCTTGAGTGCTGTTTGAGCTGCATGAGAGCCCGAGTGGCGTCACCGGTAGGTGAGGTAATATCAAATATGCGGCTCATAGTGTCTTTGAACGCTATGAAGGATCTACTGATATTGGAATTTCTAGACCACTCCGCAGTGGAACAGGAAAGGCATGATTCACAGCAGGATTGGCATCAGGTGGAGTAGCAGGAATCGGAGCTGTGGGAGCTGCCTCCAGATGAGAGAGAAGCCCGTGGAGCTGTGTTGCCAGATGGTTCACCTGTGAAGTGACGGAGGTCTGGAAACCCTCCTGGCGATCTGAAAGCTCCTTAACTCCTTGGCTAATATTCTTTAGCTGCTCCTGGTGTTGATGGATGACGTTACCCTGTACGGACAGGGCGGTCTGCAGCGTCTTGGGGTTGGCTGAGTCCATATTTTGGTCAGTTCGTTCTGTTAGGAACCGTGGCTCACTGATATGAGGACTCAAATGCACAACCCGGAGACGAAAAGGTTTGAAGAAAAATAAACTTTAATGGATCAAAAAACAAAGAAACACTCTTTACAGAGGGAGTAACAAAACGGTCACAAAACAAAACGCTCTCATGGAGGATATCACAAAAGGTACTTGGTCTCTCTATGGCTGCTTGGATCTGACTTCTTGGCATGACGAACAAGACGAACTGACAACAGACAAGGTGAGACAGGACAATATATACAAGAGGTAAGTGGGAACAGGTGGAAACAATCAGGGGCGGGGCAGACGCTGACGATGGTGGGAAACAAGAACCAAGGAAGTAAAGGCACCTGGAATGAGACAAGGAGTACAAAATAAAACAGGAAGTGAAACAAACAAAACAAACATGAACGTGACAAATACATAACAAACTAACATAATTGACGGGACACAACACTTTTGCTGCCTTAAAGGTCCCATGTCATGGCCATTTCCACTGATCATAATTCCATTGTTGAGTTCTACTAGAATAGATTTATACTGTGCAATTTTCCAAACTCACATTGGTTTCTCATACAGCATCTCTGTAAAGTCTGTGTATTCACTCTCTCCACTAAACGGCTCGTTGCAGCTCTTGCCCCCCCCACCTCCCTGTGAGCCCAGTGTGCTCCGATTGGTTGGGACGTTGTGAATCGCGCTGAGCTCCGTGGAGGTGTGATTTCCTTGTTTAGCGATACACAGCGAAACACAGCCAAACTCATCCTGAGCACACAAAGTCACAGCCGAAGTAAACACAATAAGTGTGCTTGATATTGAGTAAGAAAAAGGTTGATAAAGGCTGTGAGAATGGGTCTGCAGAGAGAATTTCACCGCGATCCCAACTGTCTGTTATCAGCCTGCAGCCAGGGAGGAGAGATCAGCAGAGCTGCACTGAGTGTGTGAGGAAGTCCGTGGATTGGTCCATTTGGACCAATCAGCGGGGGCTTAACGTAACGGCTCCGCGAACGTAACGTAACGGCTCCACGGATTGGTCCATTTCGTTCCGGACACGACATGACATCATGATGTACCCGGAAGAATCAAATGGACAGTGACGTATCTCCAACGAGGCGTTTTGGGGAGGTATTTTCTGTGTTAGAGTTTTACTCGCTACATGGTGTACTTTGAGGGTTTTGACTCTGCAGACCATTTACATGCATAAAAACCTTCATAACACACAAGGGGACGGGTACTAACCGGAAAAGCATGACATGTCACCTTTAACTTGCACTGGGACAATGGACAGCACATTCTGTTGTTCTCCGGCCCCTATGTGGCCACATAACTCTGCTGTGGTTCTGCCTGCTACACCAGAGGGCCTTTCAGTCTGTTTAGTCAGACCATCTTTAACATAGATGTGCAGGGCACTTGGGTGGGCTTGCTTGCAAACTCTACAGGTGAGGCGTTGTTTACAGTCTCTACTAATGTGGACTATAGAGAGACAGCCAAAGCATATGCCCCTGATCTTTACAAAGTTCAGCTTGTTCCTATGTGTTTCCTCAAAGAACCGTTTGCACAGTTCCAATGTGTGCTTGCACCTACAGAAGGGACAGGAGGGTTCAGGTTTCTTTTGGGGAAATAGTGACACCTGTGGCAAAACTGCTGTCATACGCCTTTGAGATCTGCGACTTAACAGGACATCTTTACAGCCACCTTTCCTTTGGCAGCTGAGTGGTCTTGAAGGTCACCAAAAACTGGGTCTGCTGCTATGCGAGCTTGCCTTTCAATGAAATAGACAAGGTCTAAAATCCTTACTCTACGACTGCGCTCCTCTTGCAGTGCGTAAGCTTTGCTGCGCCATCTCTCCCTGAGCTTGTATGGAAGCTTAAGCACAATGCTTCTCATGTTGGACACTGTGTCTAGTTCCTCCAAGTACTCCATTTCCTCCATAGCATTGCAGCAACTCCTTAGAAACATGGCGTAATCCTGCAGCGACCTTGAATCTTCAGATTTCACTAGGGGGCAGGATAGAGCTTTCTCCAGGTAAGCACAAGAGAGTTTGTATTCGTTCCCAAAGTTCTCCTTCAGTAAACGTTTTGCTTTCTGATAGCCTCTGTCTGGAGACATGTATTCACAGCTTTTGACTAGCCGCTGAGCTTGGCCTCTGGTGAACTGTATAAGGAACTGCAACCTGTCTCTGTTGTTGTCTGTTTTGTTTTCAATACAATGTTCAAAGGAGTGAATAAAGGACTTGTACTCCATGATGTGTCCATCAAAGGGTGGAATATCTCCTTGTGGCAGCGTCGAGAGAAGTTGTTGTTTCAAAAGAATCCTCGTCAAGCTGCTTTGATTCTCCAGTATTTGAATCATGTGGTCATCCTTTGCTGTGCTGGGCGTAGGGGGGCTTTGTCCCTGTGGCAGAGTTGGCTTGTGTTTTGGGGTATGACAGGTGGAATATTGTCCACTGAGGTTGGTTGTGGCTGATGCTGATCATTAATGCTGTCTTCATGATGAATATCAGGCCAACTGTGTGTGTTATCTTCACAGACATTCAAAAAGGGAAAGTGAAGTGGGGCGCCTGCCTTGCTCCTAACAACTGGAGCACCTCTGTCATAAGGATGAGCTGAAATACCTGGCTTTGTATCCATCAGTGTGGCAGCTGCTGCTTCAGCCTGTACAGGGCCAAGCCTGGCTAATTCATTGTCTTTAAGATCATTAATGTTGGCTGTGTTGGCTGCTATTTCTGTGTGTAATTCTAGTGTTTCTCTTCTTTTCTGTAACATTTGTTCCTGTTCTTCAATGGCATGTTTTTCTGGTAACATAGAAGCTTTGGCCAATAAGGCTGCTCTCTCTGCCTCAGCATTGATGCGTAGTGAGGAGGAGGAAGAGTGGCTGGATGTTATGGACCTCACTGAGTCCACCTCGCTCAGACCGCCGCCTTCATTTGCATATGCACCTTCTTCAGCTGGCAGACCTTCCACTTGAGTCAAGTTGAGTGAATCAGCATTTTCTATGTCAGTTATCCATTTCGTAACTTTGGCAAGGAATGAGTTTATGTGCGTACATCTCGGCTGATACCATTTATCATCGTCCTCTTTTCTTGCGCTCTCATCCAACATTTGCGCATATGAGACATGCAAGGCTTTAAAATCAACCGAAAGTTTGTTAAACTTCAACATGTTCCCTTTGACTTCATCCAGATATTCCTTATCGGTCATTAGGTTGTTCACAATGTTCATTCTCCGTGTTAAATGCGAAGCTTTTCCTGATCTCGATGAGCGCAGCTGCGCCGCAGCCTCATCTATGTCTTTAACAGGTGGCGATTCCGCCTCATCAGAACTCGCCATTTTAATCCAATATAAACTTCCAAAAAGTCTTCCAAAGGTTTAGAAACAGTTCTTGTGGCTCCGCTATCCTCAGGTTACTTCATACGTTCATTCATCAGAGGCTGTATTTCACCACTGCTCTCTTTTTCTTCGTCACAGCGGTGAAATCTGTTTCTAAACACTTCAGGTATTTCTTCCAAACGAATAATCCTTCAGTGATGTTTGATCTGAAAGCGCATACCTCCTCCGAAGTGTTTCTTTGTTTGGTCCGCCACGCGTCGGGTCGGCGTTTCCCTTGTCTTAGATTCCTACGATCCCTTTGATCCTCCAATAGTCCTCGTGTTTCCAATCACAGCGCGTCATTGACTAATCGTAGTGGCCAAAATCCCAACAGGTTGGTCTTGTAACCTTCACCTCAAAAGTTATTGTTCTTGGCCACATGTAGAGCTTGGGCCTGGGAAGCAGTGTCAGACTCGCAGTACACAACCCACTGGACGTTTCTGTTGCTTTTCAACGTTTATTTCCAGCAAACATAAAACAAAATACGAAACAATATTTAACATAAACTTAAACTGCAGATCCTAATAATCTGTATTTGACTAAGTATAATATAAGTCTGCGTGTCAATGACGGTATTGCTGCTGCCTGCTGCTCTCCCGTCACACAGCGCACCTCCAACTGAAAGCCTTAGCCCCGCCCCCTTCACCTGAGCAAAGCACACCTCCAACTGAAAGCCTTAGCCCCGCCCCCTTCACCTGAGCAAAGCACACCTCCAACTGAAACAGAAAAATGCTTTAATAAAGGTTCCAAATAAATCAGAACAACATAAACTTAAATGCGGCTCCTACACCTGTAGTTACATGTAATCTATTACTCTGTCACCTGTATTCACCTGTAATCTATTACTCTCAGTCACCTGTAGTCACCTGTAATCTATTACTCTCAGTCACCTGTAGTCACCTGTAATCTATTACTCTGTCACCTGTAGTCACCTGTAATCTATTACTCTCAGTCACCTGTAGTCACCTGTAATCTATTACTCTCAGTCACCTGTAGTCACCTGTAATCTATTACTCTGTCACCTGTAGTCACCTGTAATCTATTACTCTGTCACCTGTATTCACCTGTAATCTATTACTCTCAGTCACCTGTAGTCACCTGTAATCTATTACTCTCAGTCACCTGTAGTCACCTGTAATCTATTACTCTGTCACCTGTATTCATCTGTAATCTATTACTCTCAGTCACCTGTAGTCACCTGTAATCTATTACTCTGTCACCTGTATTCACCTGTAATCTATTACTCTCAGTCACCTGTAGTCACCTAAAATCTATTACTCTCAGTCACCTGTAGTCACCTGTAATCTATTACTCTGTCACCTGTATTCACCTGTAATCTATTACTCTCACTCACCTGTAGTCACCTGTAATCTATTACTCTCAGTCACCTGTTGTCACCTGTAATATATTACTCTCAGTCACCTGTAGTTACCTGTAATCTATTACTCTCACTCACCTCTAGTAACCTGTAATCTATTACTCTCAGTCACCTGTATTCACCTGTAATCTATTACTCTCAGTCACCTGTAGTCACCTGTAATCTATTACTCTGTCACCTGTATTCACCTGTAATCTATTACTCTTAGTCACCTGTACTTACCTGTAATCTATTACTCTGTCACCTGTAGTCACCTGTAATCTATTACTCTCAGTCACCTGTAGTTACCTGTAATCTATTACTCTCAGTCACCTGTAGTCACCTGTAATCTATTACTCTCACTCACCTGTATTCACCTGTAATCTATTACTCTCAGTCACCTGTAGTCACCTGTAATCTATTACTCTCACTCACCTGTATTCACCTGTAATCTATTACTCTCACTCACCTGTAGTCACCTGTAATCTATTACTCTCAATCACCTGTAGTCACCTGTAATCTATTACTCTCACTCACCTGTAGTTACCTGTAATCTATTACTCTGTCACCTGTAGTTACCTGTAATCTATTACTCTCACTCACCTGTAGTCACCTGTAATCTATTACTCTCACTCACCTGTAGTCACCTGTAATCTATTACCTGTGCAGAGCCCCTCAACTCTGCGGACAGGAAGCAGCGGCAGCAAATGGCGGAGCTGCAGGAGAGGAGGCGGAGCCTACAGGCGCTGCTGAGCTCACGATTGGCCGAGCTGAGACGCATCTGTCTGCAGGAGGCGGTGAGTGATGTCATCACTGGGATTATCCAATCATTGGTCCTCCACTGAGTCAGATTAAATAAAGGTGTGTTTCCTGCGCTCTCATTGGTCAGGAGCTGACAGGTGCGGTGCCAGGTGATTTCCCCCTGCAGGTGGGGGAGAGACCCCCCTTTGTGCGGAGGAGGGGTGGGGCGTCGCGCCAGGGGAACAGGAAGGGGCGTTCAGAGGTGAGTCATGTGACCTCAAACACCTGAGCTGACAATCACAACACCTGTTTACCTGACCTTTGACCTCTGTATACTGTGTGTCAGGAGGAAGACTCTCAGCGCTCCAAACTGAAGAAAACGTTATTCAGCGCAGCGCTGAGGAAACACAGCGAGTCTGACAACACACACCATGGGAAGAGGACGGTACACAGAGGATGCCACACAGGTACACACACACACACACACACACACACACACACACAGAAACACACACACACACACACAGAAACACACACACACACACACACATGCACACACACACACACACACACACACAAACACACACACACAAACACACACACACACACACAGAAACACACACACAGAAACACACACACAGAAACACACACACACACACACACACACACACACACACACACACACACACACAGAAACACACACACACACATACACACAGAAACACACACACACACACACACACAGAAACACACACATACACACACACGCACACACACACAAACACACACACAGAAACACATACACACACAGGTACACACACACACACATACACACACACACACACACACACAGAAACACACACACAGAAACACACACACACACACACACACAGAAACACACACACACACACACACACACACACACACAGAAACACACACACACACACACACCCATACACAGAAACACACACATACACACACACGCACACACACACACACACACACACAAACACAAACACACACACAGAAACACATACACACAGGTACACACACACACACACACACACAGAAACACACACACACACACACACACACACACAGAAACACACACACACACACGCACACACACACACAGAAACACACACACAGAAACACACACACACACACACACACAGAAACACACACACACACACACACACACACACACACACACAGAAACACACACACACACACACACCCATACACAGAAACACACACATACACACACACGCACACACACACACACACACACACACACACAGAAACACACACACAGAAACACACACACACACACACACACAGAAACACACACACACACACACACACACACACACAGAAACACACACACAGAAACACACACACACACACA
>JAPTMU010000024.1:912984-947984 GCA_028583405.1 Pogonophryne albipinna
CCACCCTCACCTGTTGCCCCCCCGCCCCCCACGGAGCCCCCCCGACGCTCACCTGGAGAACGCCACCCGCAGCCTTCATAAAGCACTCGCTCTGGAAGGTAAGCCCCGCCTCCTACCTGTTCAACACCTCTGTTAACACTGACACTGTAGAGCAGGGGTGCCCAACCTTTTTTGAACCGAGAGCTACTTTTAAAGTTGCCAGTCTGCCGAGATCTACCAGTCCACATAGAGAGGCCATTACTGACAGCCTACTACCAGGTAAATACACACTTCTACTTTTATAAAACTGACCTTTGTACGATTAATACTTAAAATATAAAATATAAAATACTGCTATCCTTCATCTCACCTCTTTCTAATCTACACAAGTATTTAACTGAAGTGACACAACAGTGTTGTTGATACAGAGTTTATGCACACGTCACTACAGTGGGTAATGTTCCAAGAAGCATTGAGCAGTGCTGCCACATATGACACAGGGAGAAAAGACTCTGAACCCTTTCTTTGCCTTTATATAAAAACAGTGTTGCTCCAAAAGTATAAATGAGGCTTCCTAATAAGACGACTCAGATCTGAAGCTCCTCAGGAATCTGCTGCCAACGTGCAATAAAAGAGACAACATGAAGAGAATCAAACACTTTTGTTGTTGTATTTTAGTAGATTATAAAAAGAAGTGCCTTTAAAATAGGAAGCAAGCAACACTAGCTTCTTAACCTGAATTGATGATAGACTATAATCAATTTATGTTTGCATTCTTATACCATTTTGTACAATAATTATAATGAATAAGTTCAAACTCAAACTTACAGCTGATTAATAACGGTATCTAACTTGAGTTTTTATTATATCAAAAACCTGTTGAAATGCTTCTGTTATTTTTACTGTCCCCCAAAAGCGCGTCACAGCCTCCAGGAATGCTTCTTTCACAACGTCTTTGAAAGACTTCATGTGTTTCTCTGGAACGTGACACGATAAGATGCTCTGGAGCATCCTTGCTCTTGTTGTTGGGCCTGGTGAAAATGGACTGCTGTGCATTTAGCTGTCCTTTCAGGCCCCTCCCCTTTTGGAGCGTAGGGCAGAATTAGGAGGGAATTCCGTCTCATAGCGTTTGTGCACTGTTTTGAAATGCCGCTCCTAAATGACCCTTCTTCGATAAAGCCACGCTCGCATTGCAGATGATGAGAGACAGATGAGAGACAGATGAGAGACAGATGAGAGACAGACAGATGAGAGACAAATGAGAGACAGATGAGAGACAGATGAGAGACAGATGAGAGACAGATGAGAGACAGACAGATGAGAGACAGATGAGAGACAAATGAGAGACAGACAGATGAGAGACAGATGAGAGACAAATGAGAGACAGATGAGAGACAGATGAGAGACAGATGAGAGACAGACAGATGAGAGACAGATGAGAGACAAATGAGAGACAGACAGATGAGAGACAGATGAGAGACAGATGAGAGACAGACGAGAGACAGATGAGAGACAGATGAGAGACAGACGAGAGACAGACGAGAGACAGACGAGAGGAGACAGACGAGAGACAGACGAGAGACAGACGAGAGACAGACGAGAGACAGATGAGAGACAGACGAGGAGAGACAGACGAGAGACAGACGAGAGACAGACGAGAGACAGACGAGGGACAGACGAGAGACAGACGAGAGGAGACAGACGAGAGACAGACGAGAGACAGATGAGAGACAGATGAGAGACAGACAGATGAGAGACAGATGAGAGACAGACAGATGAGAGACAGATGAGAGACAGATGAGAGACAGATGAGAGACAGACGAGAGACAGATGAGAGACAGATGAGAGACAGATGAGAGACAGACGAGAGACAGACGAGAGGAGACAGACGAGAGACAGACGAGAGACAGACGAGAGGAGACAGACGAGAGACAGACGAGAGACAGACGAGAGACAGACGAGAGACAGACGAGGGACAGATGAGAGACAGATGAGAGACAGATGAGAGACAGATGAGAGACAGATGAGAGACAGATGAGAGACAGATGGACTTTGAATTGGAATAGATACACAAATAATCATTCTCCCACTCGGAGTGAAAATTATATATTTTGGGCTTTTTTGCTTCTGCCATAATTGCGGTCTTGTGTGTGAGCGGACTGTCACTCCTGTTGCCACGGACAACGTCAGCGAACTAGTGCCCACTGCCCACCAGCCACGCCCCGACACATGGGGTCACGCCGGCCAATCACAAAGCTTTGATGCGTTCAAGTGCATTATTCTGGACAGGAAGATTCTGTTACAGGACATTAACAATAAAACAGAATATTGTTGTTCTATTTTTAGACACATCTCACGATCGACTGGTTGGGCAGCTCTGCTGTAGGGGAAACACACCTGAACACATGCAACCAATTAAACACCTGAACACATGCAACCAATTAAACACCTGAACACATGCAACCAATTAAACACCTGAACACATGCAACCAATTAAACACCTGAACACATGCAACCAATTAAACACCTGAAACACATGAAACCAATTAAACACCTGAACACCTGAAACACATGAAACCAATTAAACACCTGAAACACCTGAAACACATGAAACACATGAAACCAATTAAACACCTGAACACCTGAAACACCTGAAACACATGAAACCAATTAAACACCTGAACACCTGAAACACCTGAAACACATGAAACCAATTAAACACCTGAACACCTGAAACACCTGAAACACATGAAACACATGAAACACCTGAACACATGCAACCAATTAAACACCTGAACACCTGAAACACCTGAAACACATGAAACACATGAAACACCTGAACACATGCAACCAATTAAACACCTGAAACACATGCAACCAATTAAACACCTGAACACATGCAACCAATTAAACACCTGAAACACATGCAACCAATTAAACACCTGAACACATGCAACCAATTAAACACCTGAACACATGCAACCAATTAAACACCTGAACACCTGAAACACATGAAACCAATTAAACACCTGAACACATGCAACCAATTAAACACCTGAACACATGCAACCAATTAAACACCTGAACACATGCAACCAATTAAACACCTGAACACATGCAACCAATTAAACACCTGAACACCTGAAACACCTGAAACACATGAAACCAATTAAACACCTGAACACCTGAAACACCTGAAACACATGAAACACATGAAACCAATTAAACACCTGAAACACCTGAAACACCTGAAACACATGAAACCAATTAAACACCTGAAACACCTGAAACACCTGAAACACCTGAAACACATGAAACCAATTAAACACCTGAAACACCTGAAACACCTGAAACACCTGAAACACATGAAACCAATTAAACACCTGAACACCTGAAACACATGAAACACATGAAACCAATTAAACACCTGAACACCTGAAACACATGAAACACATGAAACACATGCAACCAATTAAACACCTGAAACACCTGAAACACCTGAAACACCTGAAACACATGAAACCAATTAAACACCTGAACACCTGAAACACATGAAACACATGAAACCAATTAAACACCTGAACACCTGAAACACATGAAACACATGAAACACATGCAACCAATTAAACACCTGAAACACATGAAACACCTGAAACACCTGAAACACATGAAACACCTGAAACACATGGAACCAATTAAACACCTGAAACACCCGAAACACATGCAACCAATTAAACACCTGAACACATGCAACCAATTAAACACCTGAACACATGCAACCAATTAAACACCTGAACACATGAAACACCTGAAACACATGAAACCAATTAAACACCTGAACACCTGAAACACCTGAAACACATGAAACCAATTAAACACCTGAACACCTGAAACACCTGAAACACATGAAACACATGAAACACCTGAACACATGCAACCAATTAAACACCTGAACACATGCAACCAATTAAACACCTGAACACCTGAAACACCTGAAACACATGAAACCAATTAAACACCTGAACACCTGAAACACCTGAAATACATGAAACCAATTAAACACCTGAACACCTGAAACACATGAAACACATGAAACCAATTAAACACCTGAACACCTGAAACACATGAAACACATGAAACACATGAAACACCTGAACACATGCAACCAATTAAACACCTGAACACCTGAAACACCTGAAACACATGAAACACATGAACACCTGAACACATGCAACCAATTAAACACCTGAAACACATGCAACCAATTAAACACCTGAACACATGCAACCAATTAAACACCTGAAACACATGCAACCAATTAAACACCTGAACACATGCAACCAATTAAACACCTGAACACATGCAACCAATTAAACACCTGAACACCTGAAACACATGAAACCAATTAAACACCTGAACACATGCAACCAATTAAACACCTGAACACATGCAACCAATTAAACACCTGAACACATGCAACCAATTAAACACCTGAACACATGCAACCAATTAAACACCTGAACACCTGAAACACCTGAAACACATGAAACCAATTAAACACCTGAACACCTGAAACACCTGAAACACATGAAACACATGAAACCAATTAAACACCTGAAACACCTGAAACACCTGAAACACATGAAACCAATTAAACACCTGAAACACCTGAAACACCTGAAACACCTGAAACACATGAAACCAATTAAACACCTGAACACCTGAAACACATGAAACACATGAAAACACATGCAACCAATTAAACACCTGAAACACATGAAACACCTGAAACACCTGAAACACATGAAACACCTGAAACACATGGAACCAATTAAACACCTGAAACACCCGAAACACATGCAACCAATTAAACACCTGAACACATGCAACCAATTAAACACCTGAACACATGCAACCAATTAAACACCTGAACACATGAAACACCTGAAACACATGAAACCAATTAAACACCTGAACACCTGAAACACCTGAAACACATGAAACCAATTAAACACCTGAACACCTGAAACACCTGAAACACATGAAACACATGAAACACCTGAACACATGCAACCAATTAAACACCTGAACACATGCAACCAATTAAACACCTGAACACCTGAAACACCTGAAACACATGAAACCAATTAAACACCTGAACACCTGAAACACCTGAAATACATGAAACCAATTAAACACCTGAACACCTGAAACACATGAAACACATGAAACACATTAAACACCTGAACACATGCAACCAATTAAACACCTGAACACCTGAAACACATGAAACCAATTAAACACCTGAACACATGCAACCAATTAAACACCTGAACACATGCAACCAATTAAACACCTGAACACATGCAACCAATTAAACACCTGAACACATGCAACCAATTAAACACCTGAACACCTGAAACACCTGAAACACATGAAACCAATTAAACACCTGAACACCTGAAACACCTGAAACACATGAAACACATGAAACCAATTAAACACCTGAAACACCTGAAACACCTGAAACACATGAAACCAATTAAACACCTGAAACACCTGAAACACCTGAAACACCTGAAACACATGAAACCAATTAAACACCTGAACACCTGAAACACATGAAACACATGAAACACATGCAACCAATTAAACACCTGAAACACATGAAACACCTGAAACACCTGAAACACATGAAACACCTGAAACACATGGAACCAATTAAACACCTGAAACACCCGAAACACATGCAACCAATTAAACACCTGAACACATGCAACCAATTAAACACCTGAACACATGCAACCAATTAAACACCTGAACACATGAAACACCTGAAACACATGAAACCAATTAAACACCTGAACACCTGAAACACCTGAAACACATGAAACCAATTAAACACCTGAACACCTGAAACACCTGAAACACATGAAACACATGAAACACCTGAACACATGCAACCAATTAAACACCTGAACACATGCAACCAATTAAACACCTGAACACCTGAAACACCTGAAAACACATGAAACCAATTAAAACACCTGAACACCTGAAACACCTGAAATACATGAAACCAATTAAACACCTGAACACCTGAAACACATGAAACACATGAAACACATGAAACACCTGAACACATGCAACCAATTAAACACCTGAACACATGCAACCAATTAAACACCTGAACACCTGAAACACCTGAAACACATGAAACCAATTAAACACCTGAACACCTGAAACACCTGAAATACATGAAACCAATTAAACACCTGAACACCTGAAACACATGAAACACATGAAACACATTAAACACCTGAACACATGCAACCAATTAAACACCTGAACACCTGAAACACATGAAACCAATTAAACACCTGAACACATGCAACCAATTAAACACCTGAACACCTGAAACACATGAAACCAATTAAACACCTGAACACATGCAACCAATTAAACACCTGAACACATGCAACCAATTAAACACCTGAACACATGCAACCAATTAAACACCTGAACACCTGAAACACCTGAAACACATGAAACCAATTAAACACCTGAACACCTGAAACACCTGAAACACATGAAACCAATTAAACACCTGAAACACCTGAAACACCTGAAACACATGAAACCAATTAAACACCTGAACACCTGAAACACCTGAAACACATGAAACCAATTAAACACCTGAACACCTGAAACACATGAAACACATGAAACACATGGAACACATGAAACACCTGAAACACATGAAACCAATTAAACACCTGAAACACATGAAACACCTGAAACACCTGAAACACATGAAACACCTGAAACACATGGAACCAATTAAACACCTGAAACACCCGAAACACATGCAACCAATTAAACACCTGAACACATGCAACCAATTAAACACCTGAACACATGCAACCAATTAAACACCTGAACACATGAAACACCTGAAACACATGAAACCAATTAAACACCTGAACACCTGAAACACCTGAAACACATGAAACCAATTAAACACCTGAACACCTGAAACACCTGAAACACATGAAACACATGAAACACCTGAACACATGCAACCAATTAAACACCTGAACACATGCAACCAATTAAACACCTGAACACCTGAAACACCTGAAACACATGAAACCAATTAAACACCTGAACACCTGAAACACCTGAAATACATGAAACCAATTAAACACCTGAACACCTGAAACACATGAAACACATGAAACCAATTAAACACCTGAAACACATGCAACCAATTAAACACCTGAACACATGCAACCAATTAAACACCTGAAACACCTGTCCTCCTCTCCACCTGTCATCCTCTCCACCTGTCCACCTGTCCTCCTCTCCACCTGTCCTCCTCTCCACCTGTCCTCCTCTCCACCTGTCCACCTGTCCTCCTCTCCACCTGTCCACCTGTCCTCCTCTCCACCTGTCCTCCTCTCCACCTGTCCTCCTCTCCACCTGTCCACCTGTCCTCCTCTCCACCTGTCCTCCTCTCCACCTGTCGTCCTCTCCACCTGTCCTCCTCTCCACCTGTCCTCCTCTTCACCTGTCCTCCTCTCCACCTGTCCTCCTCCACCTGTCCTCCTCTCCACCTGTCCACCTGTCCTCCTCTCCACCTGTCCACCTGTCCTCCTCTCCACCTGTCCTCCTCTCCACCTGTCCTCCTCTCCACCTGTCCACCTGTCCTCCTCTCCACCTGTCCTCCTCTCCACCTGTCGTCCTCTCCACCTGTCCTCCTCTTCACCTGTCCTCCTCTCCACCTGTCCTCCTCCACCTGTCCTCCTCTTCACCTGTCCTCCTCCACCTGTCCTCCTCTTCACCTGTCCTCCTCTCCACCTGTCCTCCTCTCCACCTGTCGTCCTCTCCACCTGTCCTCCTCTCCACCTGTCCTCCTCTCCACCTGTCCTCCTCTCCACCTGTCCTCCTCTTCACCTGTCCTCCTCTCCACCTGTCCTCCTCTTCACCTGTCCTCCTCCACCTGTCCTCCTCTTCACCTGTCCTCCTCTCCACCTGTCCTCCTCTCCACCTGTCCTCCTCTCCACCTGTCCTCCTCTCCACCTGTCCTCCTCTTCACCTGTCCTCCTCTCCACCTGTCCACCTGTCCTCCTCTCCACCTGTCCTCCTCTCCACCTGTTGTCCTCTCCACCTGTCCTCCTCTCCACCTGTCCTCCTCTTCACCTGTCCTCCTCTCCACCTGTCCTCCTCCATCTGTCCTCCTCTCCACCTGTCCTCCTCCACCTGTCCTCCTCTTCACCTGTCCTCCTCTCCACCTGTCCTCTGTTCTCCTCTCCACCTGTCCTCTCTTCTCCTCTCCACCTGTCCTCCTGTCCTCCTCTCCACCTGTCCTCCTCTCCACCTGTCCTCTGTCCACCTGTTGGTTAGCAGACAGCAGGAAGTGTCCTTGCTACCTGTCCTCACATGAACCCCCCCTCTGACTCTGTGATTGACAGGTCTGAGGGACTGGTACCTGAGAAACACCTTAGGCCCCGCCCAGCAGAACCAGGTGAAGGTGAACGGGGGGGTCAAAGGTCAGTGGGGGGGGCGGCGCAGGGTCATCCAGCAGCCGACCAATCGGAAGAAGGCGCTGCCGCACTCAGCAACCTTCAGTGGACAGATGCTGCACACCAGGTAAGAAGCACCTGCAGACAGGAAGCACCAGGTACTCCTCAGCTGCTACTACTAGAATGAATGAACTGACTCCGCCCCTCCCCAGGTGTGCTGACTCCGCCCTCCTCCGGGCCCCGCCCCCTCAGCAAGAGAGGCCGTCTCCTGGGACTCTGGTCTGACTCCTCAACCAATCAGGACGCAGAGGGGCGGAGACAAACAGGACAATCAGTATCAGAGCTGTAAGCCCCGCCCCCATAATTATGTCGCTCACAGGATGATGATGTCACAGTCCAGGTGTTGCTGCTCAGCCCCCAGAGGGATTCTGGGTAAAACTTTTTTACATCCGGAGGTTTTTTACACTTTTCTACGAGTTTCAGAGACAATCAGGATTTTATACGAGGACAGAATCACCAGCCGCACACCAGCAGGTTAAAACCTGATCAGGTGACTCTGATCAGGTGACTCAGACCAGGTGACACAGACCAGGTGACTCTGATCAGGTGACTCAGACCAGGTGACACAGACCAGGTGACTCTGATCAGGTGACTCTGATCAGGTGACTCTGATCAGGTGACTCAGACCAGGTGACTCAGATCAGGTGACTCTGATCAGGTGACTCTGATCAGGTGACTCAGACCAGGTGACTCAGATCAGTTGACTCTGATCAGGTGACTCTGATCAGGTGACTCAGACCAGGTGACACAGACCAGGTGACACTAACCAGGTGACTCTGACCAGGTGACTCAGACCAGGTGACACTGATCAGGTGACTCAGACCAGGTGACTCAGACCAGGTGACTCAGACCAGGTGACTCTGATCAGGTGACACTGACCAGGTGACTCAGACCAGGTGACTCTGATCAGGTGACTCTGATCAGGTGACACAGACCTGGTGACTCTGACCAGGTGACTCTGATCAGGTGACACAGACCCGGTGACTCTGACCAGGTGACTCTGATCAGGTGACTCTGATCAGGTGACACTGACCAGGTGACTCAGACCAGGTGACTCAGATCAGGTGACTCTGATCAGGTGACACTGACCAGGTGACTCAGACCAGGTGACTCAGACCAGGTGACTCAGATCAGGTGACTCTGATCAGGTGACACTGACCAGGTGACTCAGACCAGGTGACTCAGACCAGGTGACTCTGACCAGGTTAAAAACAGATCAGGTGAGATTCAGGTATTCAGTCTCTGCACTAAAATGTTAGGATTAGATGTGATGAGTTTCTTGTGATCACTGGATATTACCTGCTCTATGAGCTCCAGGTGGAGGTGTGTACTGATTGGCTCCAGGTGGAGGTGGAGCTGCAGGTGTGTACTGATTGGCTCCAGGTGAAGGTGGAGCTGCAGGTGTGTACTGATTGGCTCCAGGTGAAGGTGTGTACTGATTGGCTCCAGGTGAAGGTGGAGCTGCAGGTGTGTACTGATTGGCTCCAGGTGAAGGTGGAGCTGCAGGTGTGTACTGATTGGCTCCAGGTGAAGGTGTGTACTGATTGGCTCCAGGTGGAGGTGGAGCTGCAGGTGTGTACTGATTGGCTCCAGGTGAAGGTGGAGCTGCAGGTGTGTACTGATTGGCTCCAGGTGAAGGTGGAGCTGCAGGTGTGTACTGATTGGCTCCAGGTGAAGGTGGAGCTGCAGGTGTGTACTGATTGGCTCCAGGTGAAGGTGTGTACTGATTGGCTCCAGGTGAAGGTGTGTACTGATTGGCTCCAGGTGAAGGTGTGTAATGATTGGCTCCAGGTGAAGGTGTGTACTGATTGGCTCCAGGTGAAGGTGTTTAATGATTGGCTCCAGGTGAAGGTGTGTAATGATTGGCTCCAGGCGAAGGTGTGTACTGATTGGCTCCAGGTGAAGGTGTGTACTGATTGGCTCCAGGTGAAGGTGTGTACTGATTGGCTCCAGTTGAATGTGTGTACTGATTGGCTCCAGGTGAAGGTGTGTACTGATTGGCTCCAGGTGAAGGTGTGTACTGATTGGCTCCAGGTGAAGGTGTGTAATGATTGGCTCCAGGTGAAGGTGTGTAATGATTGGCTCCAGGTGAAGGTGTGTACTGATTGGCTCCAGGTGAAAGTGGAGCTGAAGGTGTGTACTGATTGGCTCCCGGTGCAGGTGTGTACTGATTGGCTCCAGGTGAAGGTGTGTACTGATTGGCTCCAGGTGAAGGTGTGTACTGATTGGCTCCAGCTGAAGGTGTGTACTGATTGGCTGCAGGTGTGTACTGATTGGCTCCAGGTGAAGGTGTGTACTGATTGGCTCCAGGTGAAGGTGTGTAATGATTGGCTCCAGGTGAAGGTGTGTACTGATTGGCTCCAGGTGAAGGTGTGTACTGATTGGCTCCAGGTGAAGGTGTGTAATGATTGGCTCCAGGTGAAGGTGTGTACTGATTGGCTCTAGGTGAAGGTGTGTACTGATTGACTCCAGGTGAAGGTGTGTACTGATTGGCTCCAGGTGAAGGTGTGTACTGATTGGCTCCAGGTGCAGGTGTGTACTGATTGGCTCCAGGTGAAGGTGTGTACTGATTGGCTGCAGGTGTGTAATGATTGGCTCCAGGTGAAGGTGTGTACTGATTGGCTCCAGGTGAAGGTGTGTACTGATTGGCTCCAGGTCCAGGTGTGTACTGATTGGCTCCAGGTCCAGGTGTGTACTGATTGGCTCCAGGTGCAGGTGTGTAATGATTGGCTCCAGGTGAAGGTGTGTACTGATTGGCTCCAGGTGAAGGTGTGTACTGATTGGCTCCAGGTGCAGGTGTGTACTGATTGGCTCCAGGTGAAGGTGTGTACTGATTGGCTCCAGGTGCAGGTGTGTACTGATTGGCTCCAGGTGAAGGTGTGTAATGATTGGCTCCAGGTGAAGGTGTGTACTGATTGGCTCCAGGTGAAGGTGTGTACTGATTGGCTCCAGGTGAAGGTGTGTACTGATTGGCTCCAGGTGCAGGTGTGTACTGATTGGCTCCAGGTGAAGGTGTGTACTGATTGGCTCCAGGTGAAGGTGTGTACTGATTGGCTCCAGGTGAAGGTGTGTACTGATTGGCTCCAGGTGAAGGTGTGTACTGATTGGCTCCAGGTGAAGGTGTGTACTGATTGGCTCCAGGTGCAGGTGTGTACTGATTGGCTCCAGGTGAAGGTGTGTACTGATTGGCTCCAGGTGAAGGTGTGTACTGATTGGCTCCAGGTGAAGGTGTGTACTGATTGGCTCCAGGTGAAGGTGTGTACTGATTGGCTCCAGGTGCAGGTGTGTACTGATTGGCTCCAGGTGAAGGTGTGTACTGATTGGCTCCAGGTGAAGGTGTGTACTGATTGGCTCCAGGTGAAGGTGTGTAATGATCTTTGTTTTTCTGTCAGAGCAATAAGAGAGCAGCGACAAGCACAAGACTGAAAATCGTTTTTACAGAGGACCCTGAACTCAACACTTTATTACTGGATGTTGTTGTTGATGTCTCTGTGTTGTGATGTGTTTATCTTTAACTGTAACCCCCCCCCCCCCCCCCCCTGAGGATTCTGTGGTCACATGACTCATTTAATTACCCACAATGCATTGCACCAGAACACAGTGAATCTGAATGAATAATTAATTAAACACAATAAAGATATCCCATAATGTGATGTCATGTGACCGCAGCTTCAGCTCCCAGCATGCACCTCTTCTACGCCAAAGCAGAAGCACCCCAGGGGACGGTGGTGCGTTCAGGTGCACTCTGAACAGTGGGTGACTCTGTAAAAACACTTTTCTATGTTTTGGACTCTTTGGTGGTTTTGACTGTTTCACGCCCCCTGTTGGATGTTTTCTGTAAATGCTGTCGACACGTTTTAATAAAGACTCTTTGATATCTGAAGATAAACCGTTGTAATGTGTCCCACAGAGCCTGAACGCCACACGAGGGGAATACATGAGTTTCTATTATTATTAAATATTTGTATTAAAACATGCAACCTCAAAGTTTTCAGCACGTTATTGCGTCACAATCAATCATATAATAACCCTAGTTGTTCTAAAATATTGTTTTAATATATAGTTCAATAGTTTTTTATATAAACCAACATGTACCTGTGGATCCTGGAGAAGCTATCAGAAAGTTGTTAAAGCGGAAAAAACGCAGTATTTTTCCGATGTTATACGTAATAACTGTCATAAACCCTGTGTTCTTTTTAGCACTATAAACTGTATACTAAATGTCCCACAATCCATCAACTTAGTAACCTCCACTGAAACCTGTGAGGCGTTTCTACAGTTTTTTATTGACAAGGTCGCCGTCATCAGAGCAAACATCTCACTTCCTTCCCATGATCCATCTGTCATGGACACTTGCTCAGCTGCTATGGATCAATTTGAGCTTGTGTCACTTCCTGCTCTAATAGAAATTGTTGCTCAATTGAAACCCTCAGGTTCTCCCAGCGATGTTGTCCCTGCGCGATTTTTCAAAGAAATCTGGGACATTGTTGGACTTAACGTTCTTCATATAATTAACAGCAGCCTGACTACAGGAAAAGTACCGAAGTGCTAAAACATGCTGTGGTCCAGCCTTTGATTAAAAAAACCTCTGTTTTTGACAATTTTCGACCTATCTCTAAACTTCCTTTTATGTCCACATTTTTGGAAAAAGTGGTACTGAAGCAGTTGCAGTCTTTCTTAAATGTGCATGGCATTCTTGAGGTATTCCAGTCTGGGTTTAAACCCCTCCACAGCACTGAATCTGCTCTTTTAAAAGTTTTAATGACCTGTTTTTAGCTACTGACTCTGGGAACAGTGCTGTTCTTATACTTTTAGACCTGACAGCTGCCTTTGACACTGTAGATCACAGTATTCTCATTTCTCGCCTGCAACATTTTGTGGGAATCAGTGGTACTGCTCTAGACTGGTTTAAGTCGTATCTGTCTGAAAGAAGTTTTAATGTAAATCTTAATGAATTGACTTCCTCCTCTGCTCCTCTCCCATACGGGGTACCCCAAGGCTCCATTCTTGGGCCGATTGTATTTTCCCTGTACCTGCTCCCCCTGGGCGCTATCATTAAAAAATATGGTGTCTCATTTCATTTTTATGCAGATGACTCGCAAATCTACATGCCCCTGAAAATAAATGACCCGAACCCTCAGCAACGCCTGTCTGACTGTCTGCAGGACATCAGAGCCTGGATGGCCTTGAACTTTTTAAAATTCAATGAAAAAAAGACAGAGGTCATAATATTTGGACCCAGCGGTGGCCCCAATGCCCCGCCTGTGCTGGATTCTCTTGTCCCATGTGTGAAACCCATTGTCACAAACCTGGGTGTACGGATTGATCGTGATTTTAAACTAGACAAACAGATTAACTCTGTGGTCAAATCCAGCTTCTTTCAGCTAAGACTTTTAGCAAAGGTCAAGCCTTTCCTTTCTTTTAATGACTTTGAGAAAGTAATACATTGTTTTATATCCACTAAACTGGATTACTGCAATGCTCTTTATATTGGAGTGACCAAGGCTTCCCTGTCACGCCTACAGCTGGTCCAGAATGCTGCTGCACGCCTCCTTACAAGGACCGGCAGGCGTGAACATATTACGCCTGTACTCGCCTCTTTACACTGGCTACCAGTCCATTTTAGAATACAGTTTACAATGTTACTGTTCGCATACAAGGCCCTGAACGCTTTAGCCCCACCGTACCTGGCAGATCTTTTAAAACCATACACACCCACACGGTCACTGAGGTCACTGAGGTCACTGAGGTCACTGAGGTCAGCTGACAGACTCCTTCTGGTAGTCCCTAAATCGAGGTTAGAGCAGCGAGGAGACAGAGCCTTTGCTGTTGCAGCTCCAAAGTTATGGAACGAATTACCCCTCCAGGTTAGACTTGCTCCAACTCTGCCTGTTTTTAAATCTCGTTTAAAAACCCACTTCTTTTCCCTGGCTTGTACTGACCAGGTGACACTTGTGCTTTTAAATGTGGGTTTTTACCTTACTAGTGTTTTGTATTGTTTTTACGTCATGTAGGAGAGTTTTTCAGTCGGTGGTTCTGATCTGGGTTCATTGTCTCGTGTTTTACATTTGTTTCATGTCCTGTCTGTTTTTATGTATTTATGCTGTGTTTTTATACAGTTGTTGATGGACAGCACTTTGTTCAACTCTGTTGTTTTTAAATGTGCTATATAAATAAAATGGATTGGATTGGATGAACATGTTTACATTAGATTGAAAGGGTTAATACTGTGACAGTCATATCTGTTTCCAGGTCAACAGGTTGAACTGAGAGGGAGGAAGGTATTACAATCTAGGGTTAGGAAACTTCTCAATCTGTTCATCATCTCTAAAGAGTTTGGACTTTCAGAAAGTGAGACAAGAGTCAGAGCCAGAAGGAGGAGAGAATGAGGTGAGGAGAGACGGAGGTGAGAGTTCAGAGGAGAGAAGGAGGTGAGGAGAGAAGGAGGTGAGAGTTGAGTGGAGAGAAGGCGGTGAGAGTTGAGAGGAGAGAAGGAGGTGAGAGTTGAGAGGAGAGAAGGAGGTGAGGAGAGAGGAGAGAAGGAGTTGAGAGGAGAGAAGGAGGTGAGAAGGAGGTGAGGAGAGAGGAGAGAAGGAGGTGAGAGTTGAGGCTAGAGGAGAGAAGGAGGTGAGAGTTGAGTATTGGGACGCGTCCTGCTCTCAGGTAAACAGCCTCTCTCAGTTGCTTACCGTTAACCCGGGTTAAAGTGTGTGTAAAGTGTGTTTAAAGAGTGTGTAAAGAGTGCAGCAGGGTGTCTCTGATCAGGGTCCGCTGTTAGGGTGAAGAAGATCAACTTCTATCACTTTATTAACTTTAGAAACTCCGACGGACTTTGAACTGTCCTCCTCTGTTAGCTTAGCTCCGCTAGCATCGGCTCAGAAAACCGGGTTAAACTTAGCTAAACCCGGGTAACACTGTTGGCCCGGGTCGGTACCGGCTGTACCGGACCGGGTCCACCTGTGACGTCAGTCCCCCGGTATTAAACAGTTACCGTTAGATCTGTCCGTTAGCCGCTCAGAGAACGGTACATCCGGGTTCTTTCTGACTGCTTCACTGCTGCTTCATAAACTCTCTTTATCAAATCAAGTTTTATTTATACAACACATTTATAAAGGATGTTTGGTGGAGCCGAAGTGCTGATAATACAAACAGCCTACAGTAGAGACCCTCTGTCCTCAGACCCTCTGTCCTCAGACCCTCTGTCCTCAGACCCTCTGTCCTTAGACCCTCTGTCCTCAGACCCTCTGTCCTTAGACCCTCTGTCCTCAGACCCTCTGTCCTCAGACCCTCTGTCCTCAGACCCTCTGTCCTTAGACCCTCTGTCCTCAGACCCTCTGTCCTCAGACCCTCTGTCCTTAGACCCTCTGTCCTCAGACCCTCTGTCCTTAGACCCTCTGTCCTCAGACCCTCTGTCCTCAGACCCTCTGTCCTCAGACCCTCTGTCCTTAGACCCTCTGTCCTCAGACCCTCTGTCCTCAGACCCTCTGTCCTTAGACCCTCTGTCCTCAGACCCTCTGTCCTCAGACCCTCTGTCCTTAGACCCTCTGTCCTCAGACCCTCTGTCCTCAGACCCTCTGTCCTTAGACCCTCTGTCCTCAGACCCTCTGTCCTTAGACCCTCTGTCCTTAGACCCTCTGTCCTCAGACCCTCTGTCCTCAGACCCTCTGTCCTCAGACCCTCTGTCCTTAGACCCTCTGTCCTCAGACCCTCTGTCCTCAGACCCTCTGTCCTTAGACCCTCTGTCCTCAGACCCTCTGTCCTTAGACCCTCTGTCCTCAGACCCTCTGTCCTCAGACCCTCTGTCCTCAGACCCTCTGTCCTTAGACCCTCTGTCCTCAGACCCTCTGTCCTTAGACCCTCTGTCCTCAGACCCTCTGTCCTCAGACCCTCTGTCCTTAGACCCTCTGTCCTCAGACCCTCTGTCCTCAGACCCTCTGTCCTTAGACCCTCTGTCCTCAGACCCTCTGTCCTCAGACCCTCTGTCCTTAGACCCTCAGACCCTCTGTCCTTAGACCCTCTGTCCTCAGACCCTCTGTCCTCAGACCCTCTGTCCTTAGACCCTCTGTCCTCAGACCCTCTGTCCTCAGACCCTCTGTCCTTAGACCCTCTGTCCTCAGACCCTCTGTCCTTAGACCCTCTGTCCTCAGACCCTCTGTCCTTAGACCCTCTGTCCTTAGACCCTCTGTCCTCAGACCCTCTGTCCTTAGACCCTCTGTCCTCAGACCCTCTGTCCTCAGACCCTCTGTCCTTAGACCCTCTGTCCTCAGACCCTCTGTCCTTAGACCCTCTGTCCTCAGACCCTCTGTCCTCAGACCCTCTGTCCTTAGACCCTCTGTCCTCAGACCCCTCTGTCCTCAGACCCTCTGTCCTTAGACCCTCTGTCCTTAGACCCTCTGTCCTCACCCTCTGTCCTTAGACCCTCTGTCCTTAGACCCTCTGTCCTTAGACCCTCTGTCCTCAGACCCTCTGTCCTTAGACCCTCAGACCCTCTGTCCTTAGACCCTCTGTCCTCAGACCCTCTGTCCTTAGACCCTCTGTCCTCATACCCTCTGTCCTTAGACCCTCTGTCCTCAGACCCTCTGTCCTTAGACCATCTGTCCTCAGACCCTCTGTCCTTAGACCCTCTGTCCTTGGACCCTCTGTCCTTAGACCCTCTGTCCTCAGACCCTCTGTCCTTAGACCCTCTGTCCTTAGACCCTCTGTCCTTAGACCTTCTGTCCTTAGACCCTCTGTCCTTAGACCCTCTGTCCTTGGACCGTCTTTCCTTAGACCCTCTGTCCTCAGACCCTCTGTCCTTAGACCCTCTGTCCTTAGACCCTCTGTCCTTAGACCCTCACATCGTACAAGGAAACACTTCCAGAGAAACCCCACAGTTTAAAGGGAACATGGGAGAAACCTCAGACAGAGCAACAGAGGAGGGATCCCTCTCCCAGGACGGACAGACGTGCAATAGATGCCGTGTGTAAATTCAAGAGACAATACATTTTACAGCATAGAGACCGAATGTTAGGAAATGCATGAGTCTGTAATAAGAAGATGAATCCACGAGGATGTCATACATGTTATACAGTTAGAGCGGGTCGACCCGGGTCACCTGAGAATATAATATAACATATGTACTGTTCTAGTGTAGAGAAAGGAGCATAGGTGAATCTGTCAGAGTGCAGTGTGCTGTGTTCTCCAGCAGAGGGCGCTGTGACACTGTTACAGGAAATAACATCAGAATGAGAAGGAAATCATTAAAATACATTATTAATAATAATAAATAAAAATGACTACATCATTTACAATAATAATATCTCAGGTGATCACCAGGTAAATATCTCAGGTGATCATCAGGTAAATATCTCAGGTGATCACCAGGTAAATATCTCAGGTGATCATCAGGTAAATATCTCAGGTGATCACCAGGTAAATATCTCAGGTGATCATCAGGTAAATATCTCAGGTGATCACCAGGTAAATATCTCAGGTGATCACCAGGTAAATATCTCAGGTGATCACCAGGTAAATATCTCAGGTGATCACCAGGTAAATATCTCAGGTAATCATCAGGTAAATATCTCAGGTGATCATCAGGTAAATATCTCAGGTGATCACCAGGTAAATATCTCAGGTAAATATCAGGTAAATATCTCAGGTGATCATCAGGTAAATATCTCAGGTGATCACCAGGTAAATATCTCAGGTGATCACCAGGTAAATATCTCAGGTGATCATCAGGTAAATATCTCAGGTGATCACCAGGTAAATATCTCAGGTGATCACCAGGTAAATATCTCAGGTGATCATCAGGTAAATATCTCAGGTGATCACCAGGTAAATATCTCAGGTGATCACCAGGTAAATATCTCAGGTGATCACCAGGTAAATATCTCAGGTGATCATCAGGTAAATATCTCAGGTGATCACCAGGTAAATATCTCAGGTGATCACCAGGTAAATATCTCAGGTAATCATCAGGTAAATATCTCAGGTGATCACCAGGTAAATATCTCAGGTGATCATCAGGTAAATATCTCAGGTAATCATCAGGTAAATATCTCAGGTGATCACCAGGTAAATATCTCAGGTGATCATCAGGTAAATATCTCAGGTGATCACCAGGTAAATATCTCAGGTGATCACCAGGTAAATATCTCAGGTAATCATCAGGTAAATATCTCAGGTGATCATCAGGTAAATATCTCAGGTAATCATCAGGTAAATATCTCAGGTGATCATCAGGTAAATATCTCAGGTGATCACCAGGTAAATATCTCAGGTGATCACCAGGTAAATATCTCAGGTGATCATCAGGTAAATATCTCAGGTGATCACCAGGTAAATATCTCAGGTGATCACCAGGTAAATATCTCAGGTAATCATCAGGTAAATATCTCAGGTGATCACCAGGTAAATATCTCAGGTGATCACCAGGTAAATATCTCAGGTGATCATCAGGTAAATATCTCAGGTGATCACCAGGTAAATATCTCAGGTGATCATCAGGTAAATATCTCAGGTGATCACCAGGTAAATATCTCAGGTGATCACCAGGTAAATATCTCAGGTGATCATCAGGTAAATATCTCAGGTGATCATCAGGTAAATATCTCAGGTAATCATCAGGTAAATATCTCAGGTAATCATCAGGTAAATATCTCAGGTGATCATCAGGTAAATATCTCAGGTGATCACCAGGTAAATATCTCAGGTAATCATCAGGTAAATATCTCAGGTGATCACCAGGTAAATATCTCAGGTGATCATCAGGTAAATATCTCAGGTGATCACCAGGTAAATATCTCAGGTAATCATCAGGTAAATATCTCAGGTAATCATCAGGTAAATATCTCAGGTAATCATCAGGTAAATATCTCAGGTGATCATCAGGTAAATATCTCAGGTGATCATCAGGTGGACCCTCGCTCATCATGCTGTCTCTGTGACGACTTCCTGTGACACGCTGCTGTTCCTGTTCTCTGATTGGTCCCGCTCACTTCCTGTCAGAATGCAATGGACCTATCAGCAGCTGAGGCGGAGCTCCAGGATCAGGAAGCTGACGGCCGCGCTGATAACCGCCTACGCCGTGAAGAAGATGTACCTGTACACCTGGAGGAGGGTACAGGTGAAACACACACACACACACACACACACACACACACACACACACACACACACACACACACACACACACACACACACACACACTGTCATCATACACCTGGAGGAGGGTACAGGTGAGACACACACACTGCAGCTAACTGTGTGTGTGTGTGTGTTTTCAGGGGGGCGCAGCAGGTAAACAGCCGGGTGGAGCTCACCTACCTGTGGTCAACACTGTGGACAAGAAGAAGAGAGACAGCAGGTGTGTGTGTGTGTGTGTGTGTGTGTGTGTGTGTGTGTGTGTGTGTGTGTGTGTGTGTGTGTGTGTGTGTGTGTGTGTGTGTGTGTGTGTGTGTGTGTGTGTGTGTGTGTGTGTGTGTGTGTGTGTGTGTGTGTGTGTGTGTGTGTGTGTGTGTGTGTGTGTGTGTGTGTGTGTGTGTGTGTGTGTGTGTGTGTGTGCACACACATGCGTGCGTGAGTGTTCACCTGAGTGTTACTTCCTGTCTGCAGGTCTCCATCAGTGAACAGGGACTTCCTGTTGCGGTTGTCCCGCCTCCTGAAGATCTTGTTTCCACGGTTACTGAGTCCAGAGGTCGGCTTGCTCGCCCTTCATTCTCTCTCCTTGATGAGCAGGACCTTCCTGTCTGTCTACGTATCTACTCTGGAGGGTACCTGTCTGTCTGACTACCTGTCTGTCTGACTACCTGTCTGTCTGACTACCTGTCTGTCTGACTACCTGTCTGTCTGACTACCTGTCTGTCTGTCTGACTACCTGTCTGTCTGACTACCTGTCTGTCTGTCTGTCTACCTGTCTGTCTGACTACCTGTCTGTCTGTCTGTCTACCTGTCTGTCTGACTACCTGTCTGTCTGACTACCTGTCTGTCTGTCTGTCTACCTGTCTGTCTGTCTACCTGTCTGTCTGACTACCTGTCTGTCTGACTACCTGTCTGTCTGTCTGACTACCTGTCTGTCTGACTACCTGTCTGTCTGACTACCTGTCTGTCTGACTACCTGTCTGTCTGACTACCTGTCTGTCTGTCTGACTACCTGTCTGTCTGACTACCTGTCTGTCTGACTACCTGTCTGTCTGTCTGACTACCTGTCTGTCTGTCTGACTACCTGTCTGTCTGACTACCTGTCTGTCTGTCTGACTACCTGTCTGTCTGTCTGACTACCTGTCTGTCTGTCTGACTACCTGTCTGTCTGACTACCTGTCTGTCTGACTACCTGTCTGTCTGACTACCTGTCTGTCTGTCTGACTACCTACCTGTCTGTCTGTCTGACTACCTGTCTGTCTGTCTGACTACCTGTCTGTCTGACTACCTGTCTGTCTGTCTGACTACCTGTCTGTCTGTCTGACTACCTGTCTGTCTGACTACCTGTCTGTCTGACTACCTGTCTGTCTGTCTGACTACCTGTCTGTCTGTCTGACTACCTGTCTGTCTGTCTGACTACCTGTCTGTCTGACTACCTGTCTGTCTGTCTGACTACCTGTCTGTCTGACTACCTGTCTTTCTGACTACCTGTCTGTCTGACTACCTGTCTGTCTGACTACCTGTCTGTCTGTCTGACTACCTGTCTGTCTGACTACCTGTCTGTCTGACTACCTGTCTGTCTGTCTGACTACCTGTCTGTCTGACTACCTGTCTGTCTGTCTGACTACCTGTCTGTCTGACTACCTGTCTGTCTGTCTGACTACCTGTCTGTCTGACTACCTGTCTGTCTGTCTGACTACCTGTCTGTCTGACTACCTGTCTTTCTGACTACCTGTCTGTCTGACTACCTGTCTGTCTGACTACCTGTCTGTCTGTCTGACTACCTGTCTGTCTGACTACCTGTCTGTCTGACTACCTGTCTGTCTGTCTGACTACCTGTCTGTCTGTCTGACTACCTGTCTGTCTGACTACCTGTCTGTCTGACTACCTGTCTTTCTGTCTGACTACCTGTCTGTCTGTCTGACTACCTGTCTGTCTGTCTGACTACCTGTCTGTCTGACTACCTGTCTGTCTGACTACCTGTCTGTCTGACTACCTGTCTGTCTGTCTGACTACCTGTCTGTCTGACTACCTGTCTGTCTGACTACCTGTATTTCTGACTACCTGTCTGTCTGACTACTTGTCTGTCTGTCTGACTACCTGTCTGTCTGACTACCTGTCTGTCTGTCTGACTACCTGTCTGTCTGACTACCTGTCTGTCTGTCTGACTACCTGTCTGTCTGTCTGACTACCTGTCTGACTACCTGTCTGACTACCTGTCTGTCTGTCTGACTACCTGTCTGTCTGTCTGACTACCTGTCTGACTACCTGTCTGACTACCTGTCTTTTTGACTACCTGTCTGTCTGTCTGACTACCTGTCTGTCTGTCTGACTACCTGTCTGTCTGACTACCTGTCTGTCTGACTACCTGTCTTTCTGACTACCTGTCTGTCTGACTACCTGTCTGTCTGTCTGTCTGACTACCTGTCTGTCTGTCTGACTACCTGTCTGTCTGTCTGACTACCTGTCTGTCTGACTACCTGTCTGTCTGACTACCTGTCTTTCTGACTACCTGTCTGTCTGACTACCTGTCTTTCTGACTACCTGTCTGTCTGACTACCTGTCTGTCTGTCTGTCTGACTACCAGTCTGTCTGACTACCTGTCTGTCTGACTACCTGTCTGTCTCTCTCACTGTCTGTCTGTCTGACTACCTGTCTGTCTGACTACCTGTCTGTCTGTCTGACTACCTGTCTGTCTGTCTACCTGTCTGTCTGACTACCTGTCTGTCTGACTACCTGTCTGTCTGACTGACTACCTGTCTGTCTGTCTACCTGTCTGTCTCTCTCACTGTCTGTCTGTCTGACTACCTGTCTGTCTGACTACCTGTCTGTCTGACTACCTGTCTGTCTGACTACCTGTCTGTCTCTCTCACTGTCTGTCTGTCTGACTACCTGTCTGTCTGACTACCTGTCTGTCTGACTACCTGTCTGTCTGTCTGACTACCTGTCTGTCTGTCTGACTACCTGTCTGTCTGTCTGACTACCTGTCTGTCTCTCTCACTGTCTGTCTGTCTGACTACCTGTCTGTCTGACTACCTGTCTGTCTGTCTGACTACCTGTCTGTCTGTCTGACTACCTGTCTGTCTGACTACCTGTCTGTCTGTCTACCTGTCTGTCTGACTACCTGTCTGTCTACCTGTCTGTCTGCCTACCTGTCTGTCTGACTACCTGTCTGTCTGACTGACTACCTGTCTGTCTGACTACCTGTCTGTCTGTCTGACTACCTGTCTGTCTGACTACCTGTCTGTCTGACTACCTGTCTCTGTCACCTGTCTCACCCCTCTCTACCTGTCTGTCTGACTACCTGTCTCTCTCTCTCTCTACGTGTCTGTCTGACTACCTGTCTCTCTACCTGTCTCTGTCACCTGTCTCACCCCTCTCTACCTGTTTGCAGGTGTGATAGTGAGGAGCATCGTGCAGCAGGCTCCTCCCATCTTCTTCCTGTCTCTCTCTAAGTGGATCCTCGTCTCTCTTCCTGCCTCCTTCATCAACTCCTGCATCAGGTTCCTGGAGGCTCAGCTGGCTCTGAGGTTCAGGAGCCGATTGGTGGATCACTGCTACCAGCTGTACTTTGACAACCAGGTAACACACACACACACACACACACACACACACACAC
This sequence comes from Pogonophryne albipinna, assembly GCA_028583405.1. Taxonomy (NCBI): domain Eukaryota; kingdom Metazoa; phylum Chordata; class Actinopteri; order Perciformes; family Artedidraconidae; genus Pogonophryne; species Pogonophryne albipinna. Next base: position 936,292 of record JAPTMU010000024.1, read on the forward strand.
ACACACACACACACACACACACACACACACAGACACACACACACACACACACACACACACACACTCACAGACAAACACACACACACACTCACAGACAAACACACACACACACACACACTCACAGACACACACACTCACAGACACACACTCACAGACACACACACACACACACACACACACACACAGACACACACACACACACACACACACACACACACACACACTCACAGACACACACTCACACACACACACACACACACACACACACACACACACACACACAGTCACAGACTCACACACACACTCACAGACACACACACAGACTCACACACACACACACACACACACACACACACACACACACACACACACACACACACACACACACACACACACACACACACACTCACACACACTCACACACACTCACTCACACATCCTGGTCCATGAACGCCCCTCTCTCATCCTGGTCCCTGAACGCCCCTCTCTCATCCTGGTCCCTGAACGCCCCTCTCTCATCCTGGTCCCTGAACACCCTCCTCTCATCCTGGTCCCTGAACGCCCCTCTCTCATCCTGGTCCCTGAACGCCCCTCTCTCATCCTGGTCCCTGAACGCCCCTCTCTCATCCTGGTCCCTGAACACCCTCCTCTCATCCTGGTCCATGAACGCCCCTCTCTCATCCTGGTCCCTGAACGCCCCTCTCTCATCCTGGTCCCTGAACGCCCCTCTCTCATCCTGGTCCCTGAACACCCTCCTCTCATCCTGGTCCATGAACGCCCCTCTCTCATCCTGGTCCCTGAACGCCCCTCTCTCATCCTGGTCCCTGAACGCCCCTCTCTCATCCTGGTCCCTGAACACCCTCCTCTCATCCTGGTCCCTGAACGCCCCTCTCTCATCCTGGTCCCTGAACGCCCCTCTCTCATCCTGGTCCCTGAATGCCCCCCCTCTCATCCTGCCCTCCCCTCTCTCATCCTGGTCCCTGAATTCCCCCCCTCTCATCCTGCCCCCCCTCTCTCATCCTGGTCCCTGAACGCCCCCCCCCTCTCATCCTGCCCCCCCCTCTCTCATCATGGTCCCTGAACGCCCCCCTCTCATCCTGCCCCCCCCCTCTCATCCTGCCCTCCCCCTCTCTCATCCTGGTCCCTGAACGCCCCGCCCTCTCATCCTGCCCCCCCCTCTCTCATCCTAGTCCCTGAACGCCCCCCCTCTCATCCTGCCCCCCCACCCCTATCTCATCCTGGTCCCTGAACGCCCCCCCTCTCATCCTGCCCCCCCACCCCTCTCTCATCATGGTCCCTGAACACCCCCCTCTCATCCTGGTCCCTGAATGCCCCCCCTCTCATCCTGCCCCCCCCCCTCTCTCATCCTGGTCCCTGAACACCCCCCCTCTCATCCTGACCCCCCCCCTCTCTCATCCTGGTCCTGAACGCCCCCCCTCTCATCCTGCCCCCCCCTCTCTCATCCTGGTCCCTGAACATCCCCCCTCTCATCCTGCTCCCCCCTCTCTCATCCTGGTCAATGAACGCCCCCCCTCTCATCCTGCCCCCCCCCCTCTCTCATCCTGGTCCCTGAACGCCCCTCTCTCATCCTGGTCCCTGAACACCCTCCTCTCATCCTGGTCCATGAACGCCCCTCTCTCATCCTGGTCCCTGAACGCCCCTCTCTCATCCTGGTCCCTGAACGCCCCTCTCTCATCCTGGTCCCTGAACACCCTCCTCTCATCCTGGTCCATGAACGCCCCTCTCTCATCCTGGTCCCTGAACGCCCCTCTCATCCTGGTCCCTGAACACCCTCCTCTCATCCTGGTCCCTGAACGCCCCTCTCTGGTCCCTGAACGCCCCTCTCTGGTCCCTGAACGCCCCTCTCTCATCCTGGTCCCTGAATGCCCCCCCTCTCATCCTGCCCTCCCCTCTCTCATCCTGGTCCCTGAATTCCCCCCCTCTCATCCTGCCCCCCCCTCTCTCATCCTGGTCCCTGAACGCCCCCCCCCTCTCATCCTGCCCCCCCCTCTCTCATCATGGTCCCTGAACACCCCCCTCTCATCCTGCCCTCCCCTCTCTCATCCTGGTCCCTGAACGCCCCGCCCTCTCATCCTGCACCCCCCTCTCTCATCCTGGTCCCTGAACGCCCCCCTCTCATCCTGCCCCCCCCACCCCTCTCTCATCCTGGTCCCTGAACGCCCCCCCTCTCATCCTGCCCCCCCACCCCTCTCTCATCATGGTCCCTGAACACCCCCCTCTCATCCTGGTCCCTGAATGCCCCCCCTCTCATCCTGCCCCCCCCTCTCTCATCCTGGTCCCTGAACATCCCCCCTCTCATCCTGACCCCCCCCTCTCTCATCCTGGTCCCTGAACGCCCCCCCTCTCATCCTGCCCCCCCCTCTCTCATCCTGGTCCCTGAACATCCCCCCTCTCATCCTGCCCCCCCCTCTCTCATCCTGGTCCATGAACGCCCCCCCTCTCATCCTGCCCCCCACTCTCTCATCCTGCTCCCTGAACGCCCCCCCTCTCATCGTGCCCCCCCACCCCTCTCTCATCCTGGTTCCTGAACGCCCCCCCTCTCATCCTGCCCCCCCCCCCTCTCTCATCATGGTCCCTGAACACCCCCCTCTCATCCTGCCCCCCCACCCCTCTCTCATCATGGTCCCTGAACACCCCCCTCTCATCCTGGTCCCTGAATGCCCCCCCTCTCATCCTGCCCCCCCCTCTCTCATCCTGGTCCCTGAACTTCCCCCCTCTCATCCTGCCCCCCCCCTCTCATCCTGCCCCCCTCTCTCATCCTGGTCCCTGAACACCCCCCCTCTCATCCTGCCCCCCCCACCCCTCTCTCATCCTGGTCCCTGAACGCCCCCCCTCTCATCCTGCCCCCCCACCCCTCTCTCATCCTGGTCCCTGAACGCCCCCCCCTCTCATCCTGTCCCCCCCTCTCTCATCCTGGTCCCTGAACACCCCCCTCTCATCCTGGTCCCCCACCCCTCTCTCATCCTGGTCCCTGAACACCCCCCTCTCATCCTGGTCCCCCCCCCCTCTCTCATCCTGGTCCCTGAACACCCCCTTCTCATCCTGGTCCCCCACCCCTCTCTCATCCTGGTCCCTGAACACCCCCCTCTCATCCTGGTCCCCCACCCCTCTCTCATCCTGGTCCCTGAACACCCCCCTCTCATCCTGGTCCCCCACCCCTCTCTCATCCTGGTCTCTGAACGCCCACTCTCTCATCGTGCCCCCTCCTCTCTCATCCTGGTCCCTGAACACCCCCATCTCATCCTGGTCCCTGAACGCCCCCCCTCTCATCCTGCCCCCCCACCCCTCTCTCATCCTGGTCCCCTGAACGCCCACTCTCTCATCGTGCCCCCCCCCTCTCTAATCCTGGTCCCTGAACACCCCCCTCTCATCCTGCCCCCCCACCCCTCTCTCATCCTGGTCCCTGAACGCCCACTCTCTCATCGTGCCCCCCCTCTCTAATCCTGGTCCCTGAACGCCCCCCCTCTCATCCCTGCCCCCCCACCCCTCTCTCATCCTGGTCCCTGAACGCCCACTCTCTCATCGTGCCCCCCCCTCTCTAATCCTGGTTCCTGAACACCCCCCTCTCATCCTGCCCCCCCCCCCCCCCTTTCTGCAGACATATTACCGCGTCAGCAACATGGACGGCCGCCTGTGTAATCCTGACCAGTCGCTCACTGAGGACATCGTGATGTTCACCTCCTCCGTGGCTCACCTGTACTCCAATCTCACCAAACCTGTCCTGGACGTGGTGGTCACCTGCTACACCCTGCTGGGCACCGCCCACTCCAAAGGTACACCTGTACACCTCTATACCTGTACACCTCTACACCTGCTCACCTATACACTCGTACACTTATACACATGCACACCTGTACTTCTCTACACCTGTCCACCTGCTCACCTGTCCACCTGAGTAACACACCTGCCCTCAGGAGCGAGCACCACGTGGCCCTCTGTGATCGCCGGTCTGGTCGTGGTCCTCACGGCTAAAGTCCTGCGCTCCTGCTCCCCTCGGTTCGGGGCGCTGGTGGCCGAGGAGGCGAAGAGGAAAGGAGATCTGAGGTTCATCCATTCACGAATCATCAACAACTCTGAGGAGATCGCCTTCTACGGGGGACACAAGGTGCGCTTGATTCACTGATAGAGACACTAACGTACAGACTGGGTGCGCTTGATTCACTGATAGAGACACTAACGTACAGACTGGGTGCGCTTGATTCGCTGATAGAGAAACTAACGTACAGACTGGGTGCGCTTGATTCACTGATAGATACGCTAACGTACAGACTGGGTGCGCTTGATTCACTGATAGAGACACTAACGTACAGACTGGGTGCGCTTGATTCGCTGATAGAGACACTAACGTACAGACTAGGTGCGCTTGATTCACTGATAGAGACACTAACGTACAGACTGGGTGCGCTTGATTCGCTGATCGAGACACTAACGTACAGACTGGGTGCGCTTGATTCGCTGATCGAGACACTAACGTACAGACTAGGTGTGCTTGATTCACTGATAGAGACACTAACGTACAGACTGGGTGCGCTTGATTCGCTGATCGAGACACTAACGTACAGACTGGGTGCGTTTGATTCACTGATAGAGACACTAACGTACAGACTGGGTGCGCTTGATTCACTGATAGAGACACTAACGTACAGACTGGGTGCGCTTGATTCGCTGATAGAGACACTAACGTACAGACTGGGTGCGCTTGATTCACTGATAGAGACACTAACGTACAGACTGGGTGCGCTTGATTCGCTGATAGAGACACTAACGTACAGACTGGGTGCGCTTGATTCACTGATAGAGACACTAACGTACAGACTGGGTGCGCTTGATTCGCTGATAGAGAAACTAACGTACAGACTGGGTGCGCTTGATTCACTGATAGAGACACTAACGTACAGACGTGTGCGCTTGATTCGCTGATAGAGACAACTAACGTACAGACTGGGGGTGCGCTTGATTCGCTGATAGAGACACTAACGTACAGATGGGTGCGCTTGATTCGCGGATCGAGTCACTAACTTACAGACTGGGGTGCGCTTGATTCGCTGATAGAGACACTAACGTACAGGACTGGGTGCGCTTGATTCGCTGATAGAGACACTAACGTACAGACTGGGTGCGCTTGATTCGCGGATCGAGTCACTAACGTACAGACTGGGTGCGCTTGATTCACTGATAGAGACACTAACGTACAGACTGGGTGCGCTTGATTCGCGGATCGAGTTACTAACGTACAGACTGGGTGCGCTTGATTCGCTGATAGAGACACTAACGTACAGACTGGGTGCGCTTGATTCACTGATAGAGACACTAACGTTACAGACTGGGTGCGCTGATTCGCTGATAGAGACACTAACGTACAGGACTGGGTGCGCTTGATTCGCTGATAGAGACACTAACGTACAGGACTGGGTGCGCTTGATTCACTAATAGAGACACTAACGTACAGACTGGGTGCGCTTGATTCGCTGATAGAGAAACTAACGTACAGACTGGGTGCCTTTGATTCACTGATAGAGACACTAACGTACAGACTGGGTGCCTTTGATTCACTGATAGAGACACTAACGTACAGACTGGGTGCGCTTGATTCACTGATAGAGACACTAACGTACAGACTGGGTGCGCTTGATTCACTGATAGAGACACTAACGTACAGACTGGGTGCGCTTGATTCGCTGATAGAGAAACTAACGTACAGACTGGGTGCGCTTGATTCACTGATAGATACGCTAACGTACAGACTGGGTGCGCTTGATTCGCTGATAGAGACACTAACGTACAGACTGGGTGCGCTTGATTCACTGATAGAGACACTAACGTACAGACTGGGTGCGTTTGATTCACTGATAGAGACACTAACGTACAGACTGGGTGCGCTTGATTCACTGATAGAGACACTAACGTACAGACTGGGTGCGCTTGATTCACTGATAGAGACACTAAGGTACATACTGGGTGCGTTTGATTCACTGATAGAGACACTAACGTACAGACTGGGTGCGCTTGATTCGCTGATAGAGACACTAACGTACAGACTGGGTGCGCTTGATTCGCTGATAGAGACACTAACGTACAGACTGGGTGCGCTTGATTCGCTGATAGAGACACTAACGTACAGACTGGGTGCGCTTGATTCGCTGATAGAGACACTAACGTACAGACTGGGTGCGCTTGATTCACTGATAGAGACACTAACGTACAGACTGGGTGCGCTTGATTCGCTGATAGAGACACTAACGTACAGACTGGGTGCGCTTGATTCGCTGATAGAGAAACTAACGTACAGACTGGGTGCGCTTGATTCACTGATAGAGACACTAACGTACAGACTGGGTGCGCTTGATTCACTGATAGAGACACTAACGTACAGACTGGGTGCGCTTGATTCGCTGATAGAGAAACTAACGTACAGACTGGGTGCGCTTGATTCACTGATAGAGACACTAACGTACAGACTGGGTGCGCTTGATTCACTGATAGAGACACTAACGTACAGACTGGGTGCGCTTGATTCGCTGATAGAGAAACTAACGTACAGACTGCGTGCGCTTGATTCACTGATAGATACGCTAACGTACAGACTGGGTGCGCTTGATTCGCTGATAGAGACACTAACGTACAGACTGGGTGCGCTTGATTCACTGATAGAGACACTAACGTACAGACTGGGTGCGTTTGATTCACTGATAGAGACACTAACGTACAGACTGGGTGCGCTTGATTCACTGATAGAGACACTAACGTACAGACTGGGTGCGCTTGATTCACTGATAGAGACACTAAGGTACATACTGGGTGCGTTTGATTCACTGATAGAGACACTAACGTACAGACTGGGTGCGCTTGATTCGCTGATAGAGACACTAACGTACAGACTAGGTGCGCTTGATTCACTGATAGAGACACTAACGTACAGACTGGGTGCGCTTGATTCGCTGATCGAGACACTAACGTACAGACTGGGTGCGCTTGATTCGCTGATCGAGACACTAACGTACAGACTGGGTGCGCTTGATTCACTGATAGAGACACTAACGTACAGACTGGGTGCGCTTGATTCGCTGATCGAGACACTAACGTACAGACTGGGTGCGCTTGATTCGCTGATAGAGACACTAACGTACAGACTGGGTGCGCTTGATTCGCTGATCGAGACACTAACGTACAGACTGGGTGCGTTTGATTCGCTGATCGAGACACTAACGTACAGACTGGGTGCGTTTGATTCGCTGATAGAGACACTAACGTACAGACTGGGTGCGCTTGATTCGCTGATAGAGACACTAACGTACAGACTGGGTGCGCTTGATTCACTGATAGAGACACTAACGTACAGACTGGGTGCGCTTGATTCGCTGATAGAGAAACTAACGTACAGACTGGGTGCGCTTGATTCACTGATAGAGACACTAACGTACAGACTGGGTGCGCTTGATTCGCTGATAGAGACACTAACGTACAGACTGGGTGCGCTTGATTCGCTGATCGAGACACTAACGTACAGACTAGGTGCGCTTGATTCACTGATAGAGACACTAACGTACAGACTGGGTGCGCTTGATTCGCTGATCGAGACACTAACGTACAGACTGGGTGCGTTTGATTCACTGATAGAGACACTAACGTACAGACTGGGTGCGCTTGATTCGCTGATAGAGACACTAACGTACAGACTGGGTGCGCTTGATTCACTGATAGAGAAACTAACGTACAGACTGGGTGCGCTTGATTCACTGATAGAGACACTAACGTACAGACTGGGTGCGTTTGATTCACTGATAGATACGCTAACGTACAGACTGGGTGCGCTTGATTCGCTGATAGAGACACTAACGTACAGACTGGGTGCGCTTGATTCACTGATAGAGACACTAACGTACAGACTGGGTGCGCTTGATTCACTGATAGAGACACTAACGTACAGACTGGGTGCGCTTGATTCACTGATAGAGACACTAACGTACAGACTGGGTGCGCTTGATTCACTGATAGAGACACTAACGTACAGACTGGGTGCGCTTGATTCGCTGATAGAGAAACTAACGTACAGACTGGGTGCGCTTGATTCACTGATAGAGACACTAACGTACAGACTGGGTGAGTTTGATTCACTGATAGAGACACTAACGTACAGACTGGGTGCGCTTGATTCACTGATAGAGACACTAACGTACAGACTGGGTGCGCTTGATTCACTGATAGATACGCTAACATACAGACTGGGTGCGCTTGATTCACTGATAGAGACACTAACGTACAGACTGGGTGCGCTTGATTCGCTGATAGATACGCTAACGCACAGACTGGGTGCGCTTGATTCACTGATAGCAGTGGCGGTTCTAGACCAATTTGACTGGGGGGGCCAGTTATTTTCTGAGGGGGGCCCAAAAAATGCAGGACGAAAAAGAGAACTAGACAGTATGAAGTAATTGCGTATAAGAAAACAATGCAATCCAGTTATTGGTATTTGTTTGAGTACACTTGTTTATTTCAGATAGATCTTATAGTTATTACTGTTAGCTTCAGCTTAAGTTATCGTGATGTTTGCACTCACACCGTATTTATATAAAAATAAAGGCAATGAACAGTTCCATCTCTACTTCACATAACGGTGTCTGCACAATCTCACATTACAGCAACAACATGCTGCGGTTTTACCGAGTACCAGAAAATATACATTTAAAAAAAAAAAAAAAAAAAAACTTTTCATTGTTAGGGGGGCCACAGGGGGGTCAGAGGTCAGTGTTAGGGGGGCACTGGCCCCCCCCTAGAACCGACCCCTGTACGATGGGCGCTGTAAGTGATGAAAATGGGGGATGTTGGCTTATCTAGCTCACAGCCAAAGTGCGAGTGAGCGAGGGAGAAAGAGAGAGAGGGAGGGCGCACCGGTACGCGCTGTTGTTATTAGCATCTGGTGCTAGCTGCGCTAACGGAAGAAGAAGATGTTTCTACAATGATGTGGAGGAGAGTCCTCTCCAGTCAGACTGAGGCTGATAACTACAGCTCAGTGAGGTAAAGGACTCTGAGGGTTCAGATAGTTCACTTTAGTCTAAGTTCAAACGGTTTGATCACAATTTATGTAAACACATATTTCCAAGGCTCTCCTTTATAATGATTGGGATGAAACAGGTTTGAAATCATTCCAATGTAAACTATAGGACAGTAAACCAGACATATCGTTTTAACTGGAGAGATACAAAAATATGCATAAATAAAATAGTAAAATAAGATCTGAATGAACAACAAAAATAAAATACGTTACATGTATTTGTTATTGGCTATGGGTTACTGGTTATGTTCACATACTTATTTAATTATTAAAATGTAAACCGATCTTTTTCATATGGGTGTTTAGAGTTCCCCTAGATCTAGTCTCTAGTCATTCTGCTCAAAGTGCACCAGATTGAAGCATTTTGCTTTCAAATGTTCAAACCTTTCTTTCCGGTTTGCCTGAGAGGCAGATCTGCTGGTTTCTCTCAACAAGAACTGTTTTTAAAAGTTGGGCTGTTGTAGCTTCAGTGGTTCTCAGGTACAGTTAGCAGTGAATATAAACAGACTGATTCATGTGAATATTACTGTAAACTAACCTGTGTAAAAGTTGGGCTGTTGTAGCTTCAGTGGTTCTCAGGTACAGTTAGCAGTGAATATAAACAGACTGATTCATGTGAATATTACTGTAAACTAACCTGTGTAAAAGTTGGGCTGTTGTAGCTTCAGTGGTTCTCAGGTACAGTTAGCAGTGAATATAAACAGACTGATTCATGTGAATATTACTGTAAACTAACCTGTGTAAAAGTTGGGCTGTTGTAGCTTCAGTGGTTCTCAGGTACAGTTAGCAGTGAATATAAACAGACTGATTCATGTGAATATTACTGTAAACTAACCTGTGTAAAAGTTTCTCGAATACATTTAGTTGGTGGAAGAAGCGTGTATCATTTGTTTACCCTGCCCCTCAAAGAACCGGAATCGAGAAGTAGAATCGGAAACGGAATCAGAGTCGTGGAAATTCAAACGATACCCAACCCTAGATGTAAAGCATATTTGGGGTGCGTTTGATTCGCAGATAGAGCTGTCCCAGCTGCAGAGGAGCTACAGCTCGCTCTCCTCTCAGATCCATCAGATCCTGCTGAAGCGCCTCTGGTACGTCATGCTGGAGCAGTTCCTCATGAAGTACGTGTGGAGCGGAGCCGGCCTGCTGATGGTGGCGCTGCCCATCATCACCGCCACCGGGTACTCTGAGAGCGGTGAGTACACACGATACTGCTGTGAGTACACACTATACTGCTGTGAGTACACACTATACTGCTGTGAGTACACACTATACTACTACTGTGAGTACACACTATACTGCTGTGAGTACACACTATACTGCTGTGAGTACACACGATATACTGCTGTGAGTACACACTATACTATACTATACTGGAACAGCTGTTATGTGTTGTCTCTTAGGCTGTGACATGCGCTCACATATTTCGCTGCTTCTATGCTGCTGGCACTATTTTCTCCAAGTACATGTTGCATTTTATTCTGGTCTGTCTGTCTCCTCCTGTCTGTCTCCACCTGTCTGTCTCCTCCTGTCTGTCTCCACCTGTCTGTCTCCTCCTGTCTGTCTCCTCCTGTCTGTCTCCACCTGTCTGTCTCCTCCTGTCTGTCTCCACCTGTCTGTCTCCTCCTGTCTGTCTCCACCTGTCTCTGGTCAGACAGTGATTCAACATCTTGGAGTTTACATGTTATCTTTGTAAAGAACTTTGTTCTAATGTCTTGGTATGTTTGACAGTGCAGCAGGAAGTGTTGCTCTGTCTCCACCTGTCTCTGAGGACAGAGCTGACACAGCCTCTCTTCTCTCTGTCTCCACCTGTCTCTGAGGACAGAGCTGACACAGCCTCTCTTCTCTCTGTCTCCCAACTGTCTCTGAGGACAGAGCTGACACATGCCTTCTCTTCTCTCTGTCTCCACCTGTCTCTGAGGACAGAGCTGACACAGCCCTCTCTTCTCTCTGTCTCCAAACCTGTCTCTGAGGACAGAGCTGACACAGCCTCTCTTCTCTAGGCAGCCAGGTCTGCCTGTGTGGGCCAGTCTCTAGAGCCAGGCTGTGGTCACTGAGTCTGTACTTTGTTAATGTCTTCCTCAGTTTGGGATCAGTAACGGCGGTCAGATAGTTTGCCACCGTGTACTGCCTGTTAGAGCCAAATAGCATTGAAGTTTGTTTTGGGTTTAGTCGTGGTACATGTCCAATAGTTGATGTGATTTTCTTTTCTTTAGCTATGATTTGGTTGGGCCAGATTGTGTGAGGGCTGTCCTGAGGCCTTGTCCTGGTAGAGGAGGTGACCCTCAGGACCAGCTGGTTGAGGCCTCGTCCTGTTAGAGGAGGTGAGCCTGAGGACCAGCTGGTTGAGGGGACTCCTCTCAATGGAGGGCTTTGTAATGGTAGGAGTTGGGATCACTGGTTTTTAGGTGGTTGTAGAATTGACTGCTCTTTTTTGTATCCTAATTAAAAGGGGGAATTGGCCTAGCTCAGCTCGGCATCCATTGTTGGGGGTGTTCCTGTGGACTCTCAGGATGCTCTTGCATATCTCCGCATGTAGGGTTTCTATTGGGTGTTTGTCCCATTGATCAAAGTCTTGATTTCCAAGAGGACCCCACACTTCACTACATACAGTATGATT
>JAPTMU010000024.1:952984-962984 GCA_028583405.1 Pogonophryne albipinna
TTCATCATCACATGTTAGACCTTCATCACATGTTAGACCTTCATCATATGTTAGACCTTCATCATCATCACATGTTAGACCTTCATCACATGTTAGACCTTCATCATCACATGTTAGACCTTCATCATCATCACATGTTAGACCTTCATCATCATCACATGTTAGACCTTCATCACATGTTAGACCTTCATCACATGTTAGACCTTCATCATCATCACATATTAGACCTTCATCACATGTTAGACCATCATCATCACATGTTAGACCTTCATCATCATCACATGTTAGACCTTCATCACATGTTAGACCTTCATAATCATCACATGTTAGACCTTCATCACATGTTAGACCTTCATCACATGTTAGACCATCATCATCATCACATGTTAGACCTTCATCACATGTTAGACCTTCATCACATGTTAGACCTTCATCATCATCACATGTTAGACCTTCATCACATGTTAGACCTTCATCATCATCACATGTTAGACCTTCATCACATGTTAGACCTTCATCACATGTTAGACCTTCATCATCATCACATGTTAGACCTTCATCACATGTTAGACCTTCATCACATGTTAGACCTTCATCACATATTATACCTTCATCATCATCACATGTTAGACCTTCATCACATGTTAGACCTTCATCACATGTTAGACCTTCATCACATGTTAGACCTTCATCACATATTATACCTTCATCATCATCACATGTTAGACCTTCATCACATGTTAGACCTTCATCACATGTTAGACCTTCATCACATGTTAGACCTTCATCACATGTTAGACCATCATCACATGTTAGACCTTCATCACATATTAGACCTTCATCACATGTTAGACCTTCATCATCATCACATGTTAGACCATCATCACATGTTAGACCTTCATCACATGTTATACCTTCATCACATGTTAGACCTTCATCACATGTTAGACCATCATCACATGTTAGACCTTCATCACATGTTAGACCATCATCACATGTTAGACCTTCATCACATGTTAGACCTTCATCACATGTTAGACCTTCATCATCATCACATGTTAGACCTTCATCACATGTTAGACCTCACATGTTAGACCTTCATCACATGTTAGACCTTCATCACATGTTAGACCTTCATCATCATCACATGTTAGACCTTCATCACATGTTAGACCTTCATCACATGTTAGAGCTTCATCACATGTTAGACCTTCATCACATGTTAGACCTTCATCACATGTTAGACCTTCATCACATGTTAGACCTTCATCATCATCACATGTTAGACCTTCATCACATGTTAGACCTTCATCACATGTTAGACCTTCATCATCATCACATGTTAGACCTTCATCACATGTTAGACCTTCATCACATGTTAGACCATCATCACATGTTAGACCTTCATCACATATTATACCTTCATCATCATCATCACATGTTAGACCTTCATCACATGTTAGACCTTCATCACATGTTAGACCTTCATCACATGTTAGACCTTCATCATCATCACATGTTAGACCTTCATCACATGTTAGACCTTCATCACATATTAGACCTTCATCACATGTTAGACCTTCATCACATGTTAGACCTTCATCACATGTTAGACCTTCATCACATATTAGACCTTCATCATCATCACATGTTAGACCTTCATCATCATCACATGTTAGACCTTCATCATCATCACATGTTAGACCTTCATCATCATCACATGTTAGACCATCATCACATGTTAGACCTTCATCATCATCACATGTTAGACCTTCATCATCATCACATGTTAGACCTTCATCATCATCACATGTTAGACCTTCATCACATGTTAGACCTTCATCACATGTTAGACCATCATCATCATCACATGTTAGACCTTCATCATCATCACATGTTAGACCTTCATCACATGTTAGACCTTCATCACATATTATACCTTCATCATCATCACATGTTAGACCTTCATCACATATTATACCTTCATCATCATCACATGTTAGACCTTCATCACATGTTAGACCTTCATCATCATCATCACATGTTAGCCCATCATCACATGTTAGACCTTCATCACATGTTAGACCTTCATCACATGTTAGACCTTCATCATATATTAGACCTTCATCACATGTTAGACCTTCATCACATGTTAGACCTTCATCACATGTTAGACCTTCATCATCATCACATGTTAGACCATCATCACATGTTAGACCTTCATCACATGTTAGACCTTCATCACATGTTAGACCTTCATCATCATCACATGTTAGACCATCATCACATGTTAGACCTTCATCACATGTTAGACCTTCATCACATGTTAGACCTTCATCACATATTATACCTTCATCATCATCACATGTTAGACCTTCATCACATGTTAGACCTTCATCACATGTTAGACCATCATCACATGTTAGACCTTCATCACATGTTAGACCTTCATCACATGTTAGACCATCATCACATGTTAGACCTTCATCACATATTAGACCTTCATCACATGTTAGACCTTCATCATCATCACATGTTAGACCATCATCACATGTTAGACCTTCATCACATGTTATACCTTCATCACATGTTAGACCTTCATCACATGTTAGACCATCATCACATGTTAGACCTTCATCACATGTTAGACCATCATCACATGTTAGACCTTCATCACATGTTAGACCATCATCACATGTTAGACCTTCATCATCATCACATGTTAGACCTTCATCACATGTTAGACCTTCATCACATGTTAGACCTTCATCACATGTTAGACCTTCATCACATATTAGACCTTCATCACATGTTAGACCTTCATCACATGTTAGACCTTCATCATCATCATCACATGTTAGACCATCATCACATGTTAGACCTTCATCACATATTAGACCTTCATCACATGTTAGACCTTCATCACATGTTAGACCTTCATCACATATTAGACCTTCATCATCATCACATGTTAGACCTTCATCACATGTTAGACCTTCATCATCATCACATGTTAGACCTTCATCACATGTTAGACCTTCATCACATGTTAGACCTTCATCACATATTATACCTTCATCATCATCACATGTTAGACCATCATCACATGTTAGACCTTCATCACATGTTAGACCTTCATCACATGTTAGACATTCATCATCATCACATGTTAGACCTTCATCACATATTATACCTTCATCATCATCACATGTTAGACCTTCATCACATGTTAGACCTTCATCACATATTATACCTTCATCATCATCACATGTTAGACCATCATCACATGTTAGACCTTCATCACATGTTAGACCTTCATCACATGTTAGACCTTCATCACATATTAGACCTTCATCATCATCACATGTTAGACCTTCATCACATGTTAGACCTTCATCATCATCACATGTTAGACCTTCATCACATGTTAGACCTTCATCACATGTTAGACCTTCATCACATGTTAGACCTTCATCATCATCACATGTTAGACCTTCATCACATGTTAGATCTTCATCACATGTTAGACCTTCATCACATATTAGACCTTCATCACATGTTAGACCTTCATCATCATCACATGTTAGACCTTCATCACATGTTAGACATTCATCATCATCACATGTTAGACCTTCATCACATGTTAGACCTTCATCACATGTTAGACCTTCATCATCATCACATGTTAGACCTTCATCACATGTTAGACCTTCATCACATATTAGACCTTCATCACATGTTAGACCTCATCATCATCACATGTTAGACCTTCATCACATATTAGACCTTCATCACATATTAGACCTTCATCATCATCACATGTTAGACCTTCATCACATGTTAGACCTTCATCATCATCACATATTAGACCTTCATCATCATCACATGCTGGTGCATAACAACAGCTAATGAGGATCCTCATTAGCTGGTGCATAACAACAGCTAATGAGGATCCTCATTAGCTGGTGCATAACAACAGCTAATCTTCCTGCGGTCCACAAATAACATAAAACATGACATTCGACAGCACATTACAAGACAATGATACAAACAGTGACTTTCATATCATCACATCCAGCTTATTTTCTGACCCCCCTTTCCTCGGCATGTGGGCCAAATAGGAAAATCACTGGGGTTTGTGGGCCACACAATACTTTGCCAAGGAATCACTACAAAGAGCTCTTGCTTACAGTAGTGTTAATAGATACTAACCCATTCAATGAACTAGTGCATCCCTTTTTTCACGTTAAGGCGAGACGCGGCAGGCAAAAACATCGTTTTTCAAGTACTGGTCAATTTTGAGATTTTGTGCTATTTTGATTCTATAACATGTTTTCTTTCATGCTTTTGGAAGGAAAACGTACAAAATACACATTTAAGTGTTTATTTTACTACAGTTTGTCTATTTGCGTCTGTAGATTTCTCCTAAATTCACCAAAAGTTAGCATTCTAACGTAACATAAAGTACCGTGACCGCTGTGTGCACCATGTCATCAGAGATATCGTTGGAAAGCTCCGTCTCTCCTGCACAATCTCATCGGATCCAAATATGGTCATTTCCTTTGTATCAGCAACCAATCGTGAAAGCACAAAGGGGTCTTAAACCAAGAAATGAAATCTCATTGGCTGGTGTCAATTTCTGACAACGTGATTCGTTCAGATGCGTCACGTGGTGTGCTAAAACACTTCCTGGTTAGCTTTCCGCTAGAAATTGAAATCTCAAAATGGCAAAAGAACGGCGAAAAAAACGTTCACAGAGAAGACGACAACAATTGTCACTTGCACGAAGCAAGGTTATACAAAAAACAAATGACCCCGACCATGAAATACCTTCACGGAGTGCGTCGAGGCGCAAGCTGTCATCCAAAGAACAGGAGGGTTTAGCTAGCGCCTCACTGCAATCTTTAAAGGTCGCATGTCATGGCCATTTCCACTGATCATAATTCCATTGTTGAGTTCTACTAAAATAGAAAAATACTGTGCAATTTCCCAAACTCACATTGGTTTCTCACAGCATCTCTGTAAAGTCTGTGTATTCACTCTCTCCACTAAACGGCTCGCTGCAGCTCTTGCCCCCCCCCCCTCCCTGTGAGCACAGTGTGCTCCGATTGGTCGGGACCAGTTGGGACGTTGTGAATCGCGCTGAGCTCCGTGGAGGTGTGATTTCCTTGTTTAGCGATACACAGCGAAACACAGCCAAACTCACCCTGAGCACACAAAGTCACAGCCGAAGTAAACACAATAAGTGTGCTTGATATTGAGTAAGAAAAAGGTTGATAAACGCTGTGAGAATGGGTCTGCAGAGAGAATTTCACCTTGATCCCAACTGTCTGTTATCAGCCTGCAGCCAGGGAGGAGAGATCAGCAGAGCTGCACTGAGTGAGTGAGGAAATCCGTGGATTGGTCAATTTGGACCAATCAGCGGGGGCTTAACGTAACGGCTCCGCGGACGTAACGTAACGGCTCCACGGATTGGTCCATTTCGTTCCGGGACGACATGACATCATGATGTACCCGGAAGAATCAAATGGACAGTGACGTATCTCCAACGAGGCGTTTTGGGGAGGTATTTTCTGTGTTAGAGTTTTACTCGCTAGAGGGTGTACTTTGAGGGTTTTGACTCTGCACACCATTTACATGCATAAAAACCTTCATAACACACAAGGGGACGGGTAATAACCGGAAAAGCATGACATGGGACCTTTAAAGGTCGTTTTCTCAAAATGAGTTTTTTCTCCTACTCTGAGTTCGAAATTTCCACTTCAGTAGCACGTACACCAAACCTTCCAGTTATATTCCTATCAATATTATGAAGGCTTTTACGGAAGGGTTTGTTCATATATCATTCATAGCCTGAATTATACAACATTGTATACCTAAAAACATGGCGAAAATGGATATTTTAGGGCTGTTGACAGTATTTTCTGATTTATGGAGTGATAAAAAGAGATATCCAATATCCCTTCTGTAAAAGCCTTAGATACTAATATGACTACAAAATGAAACAAGAATTTTGAACCTGGCTTTATCCAAAGTTCAGATTTCGATTCCTGAAATGTGTTAAAATATGTGCATATTTAATGGGATAATGGATCATTTGCATATGTAAACATGCTATTTCAGGAAACTTGTAATACAAAAAACAATTGCCTTATTGGAAGTAATTAACTGGAGAAATGTCTAGCTGATACCTTTAAGTTAAAACAATTACCCTATTCACCTGGGGTGTCTCGCCTTAATTGTATCAACAGAAATCATTACAGAAAGCAACCAGTCCATAAAGAAGTAGGAAAGCTTCGGTTACAAGGCTTGACACAAAAGTGCAAAATGTTGCATCTTTAAAACTAAGGAGACATGAGGTTTTTTCCCCAACAGTTCCATGACCGCTAATGTACAAAACAAGATGAATATAATAAAACAGTATTCATCACATTAACAATAAGTAGCCCTGTGTATAATATCCTCAACACTTCCAAGCATACATAAGGTGCTTTGAAGACAACACAAGTCCATCAAATGTAATACTAAATGCAAATAGAACATAGTAAAACAATAGCCATCAGACAATCCGTCATCCACATTTCTGACAGCGTTGGATTCAAAGAGGTGAGCAGAGTGGCCCATAACCCAGAGGTCGATGGATCGAAACCATCCTCTGCTAATTGTAAAAGCTTTGGGTCAGTAGAGTCCTCGTCCTTTCCATCCTTATTCAGAAGGAAACACGTTCACAAGCATCCATTATCGAAAATGTGAAATTGCTTAACTCTTTAGTGCCAAAGTGGACACTATATTGTGTCGCAAGAAGCTTTTGCAAACATTGTTGCAATACAGAGGATCGACAGCTGTTTGGTTTCAATGAACTCCTTTGGGTATCTGGAACCTTTATGACTTATTCAAGTAGGCCAAAGAGAGAGCATATCTGTGCTGCAATAAGGCACTGCTGCCATTTGAACCCAGGATCTCCTGTTTACTAGACAGGCACTTTAACCAACTAAGCCACAGCACCCTCTTAAATATTCCTTCTTTTGAATCAACAGAGGGGATATTCCAGTTTGCTTTCCCCGTGGAAGGAGCTAAAACAACCGGGAAGTGCAGGGGCTGTTCATTCAACTACATCATATAAGACCAAATTCAAATTATAGCTTTTTTCTCAAAATTCTGACTATTTTCTGAACATTTGGTCTTTCTATCAAAATCTTTAAATTTGGACTTTTCCCAAAAAATCGGACTTTTTTTCAGACAATGTCTAAATTGTGTCTATTTGTTCTATAACACAGTAAAGATGAAGAGAGAGAAGAGACATAGAGAACATAATGTGACAGCAGAGAAGCTGGTAACTGCAGGAGGGAGGCTGTATATACTCATGAGTATAATATATATACTCATGAGTATATATATTATACTCATGATGAGTATAATATATATACTCATGAGTATATATATATATACTCATGAGTATATATATATACTCATGAGTATATATATATACTCATGAGTATATATATATACTCATTAGTGCTGTCAAAATTATCGCGTTAACGGCGGTAATTAATTTTTTGAATTAATTGCGTTAAAATATTTAATGCATTTAACGCATGTGCAGAATGGCCCGCCCCATACGTGCCACCAGTGGCAGCGCCAGGGTATGGCTGGGGTAGGCTACACCCATACCAAGAAATGGCTTAGCCCCACCATGAACAATTATGTTAAAGTAAGCTAAATAAAGTCCGCCAACTCGCGCGGAGTAAATTGCACAGACAGCAGTTAGTCAGATTGATTTCAGAAGCCACTTGTCTGGAAATACCGAAGACCAGAAACGGTTTTGAAAACTTTTGTCACGTAGTGATCGTCTTCTCAATAGAACATCTTTGATAATGTCGGTGTTGTTGCAGGAAGTCCCGACGGAGAATACTTTTGCTGTAGTACAGGGGTGCACATAACTGGTACGCAGGTTATGTGCGTAATCTGAAACTTGTGTCACAAAGCGCATTTGCGTACCGGCGTACTTGTGAAGCTTTTCCAGAAGGCGGTTAGATCACCGGACGACAGAGTCGGTCTCCGTGTGCACAGACAGGGCTGCTGTTAACGTCGGTCTGTACAACGGAACTGTGCCAAAACTACGCCAACCGGCTGCGGAGGGAGACTCCCCCCCCCCCCTTCACTGGAGAACTGCGCTAAAACAGCTGATCACAAACGTTCGCACTCTGTGGTCACAAGTACTCCACTACCCCCCCCCCCCCCCCCCCCCCCGTCGACTTTCCTGAAGTACCCCCCCGTTGATAGAAATCAACACGTAATGAATTAAGACCCCACGGTTTGATGATTGATAGGTGTGTGGGCTGTCTTTCATTTTGACACGCAGAACAATGTTATAATAAACATAGATACTGTGTGAAATGGATATATCCGCCTTCTTTCATTTATCTTTCCATTCCCACAATAAACATAAATAAATGGCATATTTTGGACATAGTTCGAATGGTGATTAATCTGATTAATTAATTTTTAAGCTGTGATTAATCTGATTAAAAATTTTAATCGTTTGACAGCCCTAATACTTATGAGTATAATATACTGTATATCAATCAATCAATGTTTATTTATTTTTATTTATTTATTTTATATATATATATATATATATATTATATATGGATGTAATCTCTTCCCACCTGCAGGTCAGGTGATCAGTGTGGAGAAGGGGATTCGCTGTGAGAATCTGCCAATCATCACACCAAATGGAGACGTGGTCGTTTCAAGCCTCAACATCCAGGTAACACACACACACGCAGACACACACAGACACACACACACACACACGCAGGCACACACACACACACACACACGCCGCAGAGACAGGAAGTAGTTCTGAACTACAAACTGATATTTAACAGTTAATGCAACTGCTGATTATGTCATCGAGCTACTGAGCGTGCTCAGTCTGTCTGAGGTCAGAGGTCACAGTGGCTCATTAGCATTTACTGAGAGAGAGTGTGTGTGTGTTTGTGTGTGTGTGTGTGTGTGTGTGTGTGTGTGTGTGTGTGTGTGTGTGTGTGTGTGTGTGTGTGTGTGTGTGTGTGTGTGTGTGTGTGTGTGTGTGTGTGTGTGTGTGTGTGTGTGTGTGAGAGAGACAATAGGGGGCTTATAACAGGACATTTTTGCGGTGCGCCTCAGAAACAGCAGAAGAAGAAGAACATTGATGGAAACAGAACTTCCTGTCTGTCTCTGATCCCGACCTCTGCTCTCAGCGCCGCGCTCTGATTGGTCGGTTCTTAGCTGCGAGGAACATTTCAGACTTTCAGGGAAACATATTTTCTCCGTCCCCGGAACAAAAATGATCCTTTCTGCAGAAGAACCAGAACCACTGCTACCTCTGAGTCAGTGTTCATGAAACATACTGTGTGTGTGTGTGTGTGTGTGTGTGTGTGTGTGTGTGTGTGTGTGTGTGTGTGTGTGTGTGTGTGTGTGTGTGTGTGTGTGTGTGTGTGTGTGTGTGTGTGTGTGTGTGTGTGTGTGTGTGTGTGTGTGTGTGTGTGTGTGTGTGTGAGAGAGACAATAGGGGGCTTATAACAGGACATTTTTGCGGTGCGCCTCAGAAACAGCAGAAGAAGAAGAACATTGATGGAAACAGAACTTCCTGTCTGTCTCTGATCCCGACCTCTGCTCTCAGCGCCGCGCTCTGATTGGTCGGTTCTTAGCTGCGAGGAACATTTCAGACTTTCAGGGAAACATATTTTCTCCGTCCCCGGAACAAAAATGATCCTTTCTGCAGAAGAACCAGAACCACTGCTACCTCTGAGTCAGTGTTCATGAAACATACTGTGTGTGTGTGTGTGTGTGTGTGTGTGTGTGTGTGTGTGTGTGTGTGTGTGTGTGTGTGTGTGTGTGTGTGTGTGTGTGTGTGTGTGTGTGTGTGTGTGTGTGTGTGTGTGTGTATGTGTGTGTGTGTGTGTGTGTGTGTGTGTGTGTGTGTGTTTAGGTGGATGACAGCATGGATGTTCTG
>JAPTMU010000024.1:973223-975723 GCA_028583405.1 Pogonophryne albipinna
GCTCTGGCTCCCATTGTACTTTTAGAGACTCTAGGAACAACCAACAACCCTGCATTCTTGGAACGCAATGCCCTAGTAGGACAGTAGGGTATAATGAGTTCTTTAAGGTAAGATGGCGCCTGCCCATTAAGGGCTTTGTAGGCGAGAAGAAGAATTTTAAATTCTATCCTGTGTTCTATAGGGAGCCAGTGTAAGACAGCCAGAACAGGAGTAATGTGGTCCCTTTCCTAACTCTGGTTAGTACACGAGCTGCAGCATTTTGAATCAGCTGAAGCCACCTTGACTGACTTCTTGGTACACCCTGATAATAAAGAGTTACAATAATCCAGCCTTGAAGTAACAAATGCATGGACTAGTTTCTCTGCATCGTTTTGAGGCAAGATATGCCTGATTTTGCAATGTTGCGTAGATGGAAGTAGGCGGTCCTTGAAATTGATTTTATGTGGGCGTTAAAGGATAAATCCTGATCAAATATAACACCAAGATTCCTTACAGTCTCACTGGAGGCCAAATTAATGCCATCCATAGTTAGTATATCTTTAGATAATTTGTTTCGTAGATTCTTCGGGCCGAGTACAATACTTCAGTTTTTGGTCGTGTTTAACATCAAAAAGTTTAAGGTCATCCACGTTTTTAAGTCCTTGAGGCAGTCTTGAATTTTATTTCGATGATTAATTTCATCAGGCTTGATTGATAAAATAGTTGAGTATCATCCGCATAACAATGAAAATTTACAGAATGATTCCTTATAATATTGCATAACGGAAGCATATATAATGTGAACAAAATAGGTCGAGCACTGAGCCCTGTGGCACTCCATGGCTAACTTTGGTTTGAGTGGAAGATTCATCATGACACGTACAAACTGTCGAGCGTTCAGATAGATAGGACCCTAAACCAGCCTAAAGCAGTTCCCTGTATGCCAACTAAGTGCTCTCGTCTTTGCAATAAGATATCATGATCGATAGTATCAAATGCAGCACTGAGATCGAGCAAAACAAGAATAGAGACAAGTCCCTTGTCAGAGGCTATTAGAATGTCATTTGTGACTTTAACCAGAGCTGTCTCTGTGCTATGATGTGTTCTAAAGCCAGACTGAAAATCTTCAAATAAATCATTGTTTTTTAAGTAATCACACAACTGTTAGCGGACTGCTTTCTCAAGAATCTTTGAGAGGAACGGAAGATTAGAAATAGGTCTATAATTGGCTAAAACCTCTGGATCGAGGTTGTGCTTTTTAAGAAGCGGTTTTATCACTGCTACTTTGAATGATTGTGGAACATAGCCTGATAATAAAGACATATTCATAAAATGTAATAAAGAAGTGCCAATTAATGGAAAAACTTCCTTCAACAGCTTAGTTGGAATTGGGTCTAACATACACGTTGATGGTTTAGAAGAGAGAATCATTGAATTTAATTGTTCAAGGTTAATGGCTGAAAAGCATTCTAGTTTACTATCTAGTGTAATATTAGAACTTACGTTTCCGGGAGCTGTTGATAACACTATACTGGTCAAAGGCAAGAGGTCATTCATTTTGTTTCTAAGAGTAACAATTTTATGGTTAAAAAAGCACATCAAATCATTGCTACTGAGTGCTATGGGAATAGAAGGCTCAATCGAGCTATGGCTCTCTGTCAGCCTGGCTTCAGTGCTGAAAAGAAATCTTGCATTATTCTTATTCTCATCTATTAATGAAGAGTAGTAGGCTGCTCTCGCTTTACGCAGTGCTTTCTTATATTCATTGAGAGTAATATGCCAAATTAAACGAGATTCTTCAAGTTTAGTGGAACGCCATATCCTTTCAAGTTGTCTCGACTTTTGCTTTATTTTGCGGGTTTGGGCATTATGCCATGGAGCTAATCTATGTTGTTTTATTTTCTTCTTTTTCAAAGGAGCAACAGAGTCTCATTTTATTCGCAGCGCAATCTGTAGCACTATCAACAACATGATCAATTTGGGGTGGTGTACATTTTGTATAAGTTTCCTCCCCTACATGCAGACATGCTATCGAGTTAAGTATTGGTGGAATCTCTTCCTTAAATGTGGCTATAGCACTAACAGATAGGTTTCTGCTGCAGGAGCTTTTGACTAATGCTTTGTAGTCTAGTAACAGTACTTCAAAAGTTACTAAGAAATGGTCGGATAAGCAGGATTATGCGGTTCCACTAATAGTTGCTCAATTTCAATACCATAAGTCAGAACAAGGTCGAGAGTGTGATTATAGCAGTGGGTTGGTTTATTTACACTCTGACAGAAACCAACAGAATCTAATATAGAGTTAAATGCAACAGTAAGGCTATTTTTATCATCGTCAACATGAATATTAAAGTCACCTACGATAATTACTTTATCTGTTTTAAGAACCAGAGTTGATAAAAACTCAGAGAATTCTGATAAGAATTCTGAATAAGGACCTGGTGCACGGTACACTGTAACAAATAAGATTGGCTGCAAAGTTTTCCCAGGTCGGATGCGTAAGACTAAAAACGAGGCTTTC
>JAPTMU010000024.1:983223-988223 GCA_028583405.1 Pogonophryne albipinna
ACTATTACTACTACTACTACTACTACTACTACTATTACTACTACTACTACTGATACTACTATTACTACTATTACTACTACTACTATTACTATTACTACTATTACTATTACTACTACTACTACTACTACTACTACTACTATTACTACTACTACTACTGATACTACTACTACTACTACTACTACTACTACTATTACTATTACTACTACTACTACTACTACTACTACTATTACTACTACTACTACTGATACTACTATTACTACTATTACTACTACTACTATTACTATTACTACTACTACTACTGATACTACTATTACTACTACTACTATTACTACTACTACTACTACTACTACTACTACTACTACTACTATTACTACTACTACTACTGATACTACTATTACTACTACTACTGATACTACTGCTACTGTACAGTCCAGAACCAGAAGACATGAGACAGAGACAGATTGAACTGCAGTACTGTGTGTGTAAACTGCAGTACTGTGTGTATAAACTGCAGTACTGTGTGCAGTACTATGTGTATTTACTGCAGTATTGTGTACTCTGTAGGCCCTACATGTCTCTGGGCTCTCTGAGGGATCAGCTGATCTACCCGGACTCTGAGGAGCAGATGAAGCAGAGGAACGTGTCCGACTCAGACCTGCAGAACCACCTCCAGACCGTCAGCCTGCAGAACCTCCTGGAGCGGGAGGGGGGTCAGTACCAGAACTACTGATAGGTCCAGATCCTCCTGGAGCGGGAGGGGGGTCAGTACCAGAACTACTGATAGGTCCAGAACCTCCTGGAGCGGGAGGGGGGTCAGTACCAGAACTACTGATAGGTCCAGAACCTCCTGGAGCGGGAGGGGGGTCAGTACCAGAACTACTGATAGGTCCAGAACCTCCTGGAGCGGGAGGGGGGTCAGTACCAGAACTACTGATAGGTCCAGAACCTCCTGGAGCGGGAGGGGGGTCAGTACCAGAACTACTGATAGGGCCAGAACCTCCTGGAGCGGGAGGGGGGTCAGTACCAGAACTACTGATAGGTCCAGAACCTCCCCCCAGGGACTTATTCTGGTGTGAACGCGATCGGCTCTTTAGTTCCATGGGGGAACTAAGTGCTGGGAACTAAGTGCTGGGAACTAAGTGCTGGGAACATTTTTAATCAATGAATGTCAGATCTTGTACTTGAGTAAAAGTAGAAGTACTCAGGTCTTGTACTTGAGTAAAAGTAGAAGTACTCAGGTCTTGTACTTGAGTAAAAGTAGAAGTACTCAGATCTTGTTCTTGAATAAAAGTAGAAGTACTCAGATCTTGTACTTGAGTAAAAGTACAAGTACTCAGATCATGTACTTGAGTAAAAATAGAAGTACTCAGATCTTGTACTTGAGTAAAAGTAGAAGTACTCAGATCTTGTACTTGAGTAAAAGTAGAAGTATTCAGATCTTGTACTTAGTAAAAGTAGAAGTATTCAGATCTTGTACTTAGTAAAAGTAGAGGTACTCAGATCTTGTACTTGAGTAAAAGTAGAAGTACTCAGATCTTGTACTTGAGTAAAAGTAGAAGTACTCAGATCTTGTACTTGAGTAATAGTAGAAGTACTCAGATCTTGTACTTGAGTAAAAGTAGAAGTATTCAGATCTTGTACTTAGTAAAAGTAGAAGTATTCAGATCTTGTACTTAGTAAAAGTAGAGGTACTCAGATCTTGTACTTGAGTAAAAGTAGAAGTACTCAGATCTTGTACTTGAGTAAAAGTAGAAGTACTCAGATCTTGTACTTGAGTAATAGTAGAAGTACTCAGATCTTGTACTTGAGTAAAAGTAGAAGTACTCAGATCTTGTACTTGAGTAAAAGTAGAAGTACTCAGATCTTGTACTTGAGTAAAAGTAGAAGTACTCAGATCTTGTACTTGAGTAAAAGTAGAAGTACTCAGATCTTGTACTTGAGTAATAGTAGAAGTACTCAGATCTTGTACTTGAGTAAAAGTAGAAGTACTCAGATCTTGTACTTGAGTAAAAGTAGAAGTACTCAGATCTTGTACTTGAGTAAAAGTAGAAGTACTCAGATCTTGTACTTGAGTAAAAGTAGAAGTACTCAGATCTTGTACTTGAGTAAAAGTAGAAGTACTCAGATCTTGTACTTGAGTAAAAGTAGAAGTATTCAGATCTTGTACTTAGTAAAAGTAGAGGTACTCAGATCTTGTACTTGAGTAAAAGTAGATGTACTCAGATCTTGTACTTGAGTAAAAGTAGAAGTACTCAGATCTTGTACTTGAGTCAAAGTAGAAGTACTCAGATCTTGTACTTGAGTCAAAGTAGAAGTACTCAGATCTTGTACTTGAGTAAAAGTAGAAGTACTCAGATCTTGTACTTGAGTAAAAGTAGAAGTATTCAGATCTTGTACTTAGTAAAAGTAGAGGTACTCAGATCTTGTACTTGAGTAAAAGTAGAAGTACTCAGATCTTGTACTTGAGTAAAAGTAGAAGTACTCAGATCTTGTTCTTGAGTAAAAGTAGAAGTACTCAGATCTTGTACTTGAGTAAAAGTAGATGTACTCAGATCTTGTACTTGAGTAAAAGTAGAAGTACTCAGATCTTGTACTTGAGTCAAAGTAGAAGTACTCAGATCTTGTACTTGAGTCAAAGTACAAGTACTCAGATCTTGTACTTGAGTAAAAGTACAAGTACTCAGATCTTGTTCTTGAGTAAAAGTAGAAGTACTCAGATCTTGTACTTGAGTAAAAGTAGAAGTACTCAGATCTTGTACTTGAGTAAAAGTAGAAGTACTCAGATCTTGTACTTGAGTAAAAGTAGAAGTACTCAGATCTTGTTCTTGAATAAAAGTAGAAGTACTCAGATCTTGTACTTGAGTAAAAGTACAAGTACTCAGATCATGTACTTGAGTAAAAATAGAAGTACTCAGATCTTGTACTTGAGTAAAAGTAGAAGTACTCAGATCTTGTTCTTGAATAAAAGTAGAAGTACTCAGATCTTGTACATGAGTAAAAGTACAAGTACTCAGATCATGTACTTGAGTAAAAATAGAAGTACTCAGATCTTGTACTTGAGTAAAAGTAGAAGTACTCAGATCTTGTACTTGAGTAAGAGTACAAGTACTCAGATCATGTACTTGAGTAAAAATAGAAGTACTCAGATCTTGTACTTGAGTAATAGTAGAAGTACTCAGATCTTGTACTTGAGTAAAAGTAGAAGTACTCAGATCTTGTACTTGAGTAAAAGTAGAAGTATTCAGATCTTGTACTTAGTAAAAGTAGAAGTACTCAGATCTTGTACTTGAGTAAAAGTAGAAGTACTCAGATCTTGTACTTGAATAAAAGTAGAAGTACTCAGATCTTGTACTTGAGTAAAAGTAGAAGTACTCAGATCTTGTACTTGAGTAAAAGTAGAAGTACTCAGATCTTGTACTTGAGTAAAAGTAGAAGTACTCAGATCTTGTACTTGAGTAAAAGTAGAAGTACTCAGATCTTGTACTTGAGTCAAAGTAGAAGTACTCAGATCTTGTACTTGAGTAAAAGTAGAAGTACTCAGATCTTGTACTTGAGTAAAAGTAGAAGTAATCAGATATTGTACTTGAGTAAAAGTAGAAGTACTCAGATCTTGTACATGAGTAAAAGTAGAAGTACTCAGATATTGTACTTGAGTAAAAGTAGAAGTAATCAGATATTGTACTTGAGTAAAAGTAGAAGTACTCAGATCTTGTACTTGAGTAAAAGTAGAGGTACTCAGATCTTGTACTTGAGTAAAAGTAGAAGTACTCAGATCTTGTACTTGAGTAAAAGTAGAAGTACTCAGATCTTGTACATGAGTAAAAGTAGAAGTACTCAGATCTTGTACTTGAGTCAAAGTAGAAGTACTCAGATCTTGTACTTAGTAAAAGTAGAGGTACTCAGATCTTGTACTTGAGTAAAAGTAGAAGTACTCAGATCTTGTACTTGAGTCAAAGTAGAAGTACTCAGATCTTGTACTTAGTAAAAGTAGAGGTACTCAGATCTTGTACTTGAGTAAAAGTAGAAGTACTCAGATCTTGTCCTTGAGTAAAAGTAGAAGTACCAGAGTGTAGGAATACTCTGTCACAGTAAAAGTACTGCATTCAAAATGTTCCTCAAGTGAAAGTATAAAAGTATTCTCATCAAAATATAGTGAAAGACAGTAAAAGTAGTCGTTGTGCAGATTGGTCCATTTCAGAATAATATATATGATATGTTTTATAATGATTGATCATGAAAGTGTTCTCAAAGCTGGTGAAGGTGCAGCTAGTTTGAATGACTTTGTAGACTGCAGGGTAGCTGGTGAAGGTGCAGCTAGTCTGAATGGCTTTGTAGACTGCAGGGTAGCTGGTGAAGGTGCAGCTAGTTTGAATGACTTTGTAGACTGCAGGGTAGCTGGTGAAGGTGCAGCTAGTCTGAATGGCTTTGTAGACTGCAGGGTAGCTGGTGAAGGTGCAGCTAGTCTGAAGTACTTTGTAGACTGCAGGGTAGCTGGTGAAGGTGCAGCTAGTCTGAAGTACTTTGTAGACTGCAGGGTAGCTGGTGAAGGTGCAGCTAGTCTGAAGTACTTTGTAGACTGCAGGGTAGCTGGTGAAGGTGCAGCTAGTCTGAATGGCTTTGTAGACTGCAGGGTAGCTGGTGAAGGTGCAGCTAGTCTGAATGGCTTTGTAGACTGCAGGGTAGCTGGTGAAGGTGCAGCTAGTCTGAAGTACTTTGTAGACTGCAGGGTAGCTGGTGAAGGTGCAGCTAGTCTGAAGTACTTTGTAGACTGCAGGGTAGCTGGTGAAGGTGCAGCTAGTCTGAATGGCTTTGTAGACTGCAGGGTAGCTGGTGAAGGTGCAGCTAGTTTGAATGGCTTTGTAGACTGCAGGGTAGCTGGTGAAGGAGCAGCTAGTCTGAATGGCTTTGTAGACTGCAGGGTAGCTGGTGAAGGTGCAGCTAGTCTGAATGACTTTGTAGACTGCAGGGTAGCTGGTGAAGGTGCAGCTAGTCTGAATGGC
>JAPTMU010000024.1:993223-994415 GCA_028583405.1 Pogonophryne albipinna
TTATCAATTACACAAGAACTGCTTCAGTGGGTCTTCTGGAGTCAGGCTTCAGGTCTGGATCTGGAGTCAGGCTTCAGGTCTGGATCTGGAGTCAGGCTTCAGGTCTGGAGTCAGGCTTCAGGTCTGGAGTCAGGCTTCAGGTCTGGATCTGGAGTCAGGCTTCAGGTCTGGATCTGGAGTCAGGCTTCAGGTCTGGATCTGGAGTCAGGCTTCAGGTCTGGAGTCAGGCTTCAGGTCTGGAGTCAGGCTTCAGGTCTGGATCTGGAGTCAGGCTTCAGGTCTGGATCTGGAGTCAGGCTTCAGGTCTGGATCTGGAGTCAGGCTTCAGGTCTGGAGTCAGGCTTCAGGTCTGGAGTCAGGCTTCAGGTCTGGAGTCAGGCTTCAGGTCTGGATCTGGAGTCAGGCTTCAGGTCTGGATCTGGAGTCAGGCTTCAGGTCTGGAGTCAGGCTTCAGGTCTGGAGTCAGGCTTCAGGTCTGGATCTGGAGTCAGGCTTCAGGTCTGGATCTGGAGTCAGGCTTCAGGTCTGGAGTCAGGCTTCAGGTCTGGATCTGGAGTCAGGTCTGGAGTCAGGCTTCAGGTCTGGAGTCAGGCTTCAGGTCTGGATCTGGAGTCAGGCTTCAGGTCTGGATCTGGAGTCAGGCTTCAGGTCTGGAGTCAGGCTTCAGGTCTGGATCTGGAGTCAGGCTTCAGGTTTGGATTCAGGTCTCGATCTGGAGTCAGGCTTCAGGTCTGGATTCAGGTCTGGATCTGGAGTCAGGCTTCAGGTCTGGAGTCAGGCTTCAGGTCTGGATCTGGAGTCAGGCTTCAGGTCTGGAGTCAGGCTTCAGATCTGGATCTGGAGTCAGGCTTCAGGTCTGGATCTGGAGTCAGGCTTCAGGTCTGGATCTGGAGTCAGGCTTCAGGTCTGGAGTCAGGCTTCAGGTCTGGATCTGGAGTCAGGCTTCAGGTCTGGAGTCAGGCTTCAGGTCTGGATCTGGAGTCAGGCTTCAGGTCTGGATCTGGAGTCAGGCTTCAGGTCTGGATCTGGAGTCAGGCTTCAGGTCTGGATCTGGAGTCAGGCTTCAGGTTTGGATTCAGGTCTCGATCTGGAGTCAGGCTTCAGGTCTGGATTCAGGTCTGGATCTGGAGTCAGGCTTCAGGTCTGGAGTCAGGCTTCAGGTCTGGATCTGGAGTCAGGCTTCAGGTCTGGA
>JAPTMU010000024.1:995314-1000314 GCA_028583405.1 Pogonophryne albipinna
TAGTTTCCTGCAGTCAGTCGTGTGGCGTTCAGGGACCCTCAGGTGTGACTGTCAGCAGGTATTGACAGCGTGGGTAACATGGTGCTTGAGTCATGCATTTGTTGACTTATTACTACTCGTACTCGTACTAAAGTCATATTTTGACATATTGGAAGATGCGTTTATTTGCTTGGTGAAAGTATGCTTAATACAAGGCTATGGGCTGTGGCAGGTTAGCTATGCATTAGGTGTTAACAGTGTCACCCGGTCCAGTCCCACTGAGTTACAGTGTGAGATGAGCTGTGGAACACACCCTGAAATCTTTACGATCAGAACATTGACATGAGTTTCTGTGACGGAAACAACTGAAGGGTTAAAACAAAGAACTTATTCTGTGTTCATATATTTACTGATGAAACAGGTTGTATTAGCATTGGTATAGTCCTGACTGTAGTTCTGACTTTAGTCTTTGTAGTTCAGTCTAATTATGTCTGTAGTCCTGACTGTAGTTCTGACTTTAGTCTTTGTACTCCTGACTGTAGTCCTTGTACTCCTGACTGTAGTCCTTTTCACTCCTGACTGTAGTCCTGACTGTAGTCCTTGTACTCCTGACTGTAGTCCTTGTACTCCTGACTGTAGTCCTTTTCACTCCTGACTGTAGTCCTGACTGTAGTCCTTTTACTCCTGACTGTAGTCCTTGTACTCCTGACTGTACTCCTGACTGTAGTCCTTTTCACTCCTGACTGTAGTCCTTGTACTCCTGACTGTACTCCTGACTGTAGTCCTTTTCACTCCTGACTGTAGTCCTTGTACTCCTGACTGTAGTCCTTGCACTCCTGACTGTAGTCCTGACTGTAGTTCTTGTACTCCTGACTGTAGTTCTGACTGTAGTCTGTGTAGTTGAGTGTAGTTCTGACTGTAGTCCTGACTGTAGTCTTTGTACTCCTGACTGTAGTTCTGACTGTACTCCTGACTGTAGTTCTGACCGTAGTTTTGACTGTAGTCCTTGTACTCCTGACCGTAGTTCTGACTGTAGTCCTTGTACTCCTGACCGTAGTTCTGACTGTAGTCCTTGTACTCCTGACTGTAGTTCTGACTGTAGTCCTGACTATAGTCCTTCTACTCCTGACTGTAGTTCTGACTGTAGTTCTGACTGTAGTCCTTGTACTCCTGACTGTAGTTCTGACTGTAGTCCTTGTACTCCTGACTGTAGTTCTGACTGTACTCCTGACTGTAGTCCTGACTGTAGTTCTGACTGTAGTTTTGACTGTAGTTCCTGACTGTAGTTCTGACCGTACTCCTGACTGTAGTCATTGTACTCCTGACTGTAGTTCTGACTGTAGTCCTTGTACTCCTGACTGTAGTTCTGACTGTAGTCCTGACTATAGTCCTTCTACTCCTGACTGTATTTCTGACTGTAGTCCTTGTACTCCTGACTGTAGTTCTGACTTTACTCCTGACTGTAGTCCTGACTGTAGTTCTGACTGTACTCCTGACTGTAGTTCCTGACTGTAGTTCTGACCGTACTCCTGACTGTAGTTCTGACTGTAGTTCTGACTGTAGTCCTTGTACTCCTAACTGTAGTTCTGACTGTACTCCTGACTGTAGTCCTGACTGTAGTTCTGACTGTACTCCTGAGTGTAGTCCTGACTGTAGTTCTGACCGTACTCCTGACTGTAGTTCTGACTGTAGTTCTGACTGTAGTCCTTGTACTCCTGACTGTAGTTCTGACTGTAGTCCTTGTACTCCTGACCGTAGTTCTGACTGTAGTCCTTGTACTCCTGACTGTAGTTCTGACTGTGGTTCTGACTGTAGTTCTGACTGTAGTCCTTGTACTCCTGACTGTAGTTCTGACTGTAGTTCTGACTGTAGTCCTGTCTGTAGTTCTGACTGTATGTCTGACTGTACTCCTGATTGTAATCCTGACTAGTTCTGTATGTACTCCTAACTGTAGTCCTTTTCACTCCTGACTGTAGTCCTCACTGTAGTCATTGTACTCCTGACTGTAGTCCTTTTCACTCCTGACTGTAGTCCTTTCACTCCTGACTGTAGTCCTTACTGTAGTCCTTTCACTCCTGACTGTAGTTCTGACTGTAGTCCTTTTACTCCTGACTGTAGTCCTGACTGTACCCCTGACTGTAGTCCTTGTACTCCTGACTGTAGTCCTGACTGTAGTTATTGTACTCCTGACTGTAGTTCTTGTACTCCTGACTGTAGTTCTGACTGTACTCCTGACTGTACTCCTGACTGTAGTTCTGACTGTAGTTCTGACTGTAGTTCTGACTGTAGTCCCTGTACTCCTGACTGTAGTTCTGACCGTACTCCTGACTGTACTCCTGACTGTAGCTCTGACTGTAGTCCTTGTACTCCTGACCGTAGTTCTGACTGTAGTCCTTGTACTCCTGACTGTAGTTCTGACTGTAGTTCTGACTGTAGTCCTGACTGTAGTCCTTGTACTCCTGACCGTAGTTCTGACTGTAGTCCTTGTACTCCTGACTGTAGTTCTGACTGTAGTTCTGACTGTAGTCCTGACTGTAGTCCTTGTACTCCTGACTGTAGTTCTGACTGCAGTCCTTGTACTGCTGACCGTAGTTCTGACTGTAGTTCTGACTGTAGTCCTGACTGTAGTCCTTGTACTCCTGTCTGTAGTTCTGACTGCAGTCCTTGTACTCCTGACTGTACTCCTGACTGTAGTTCTGACCGTACTCCTGACTGTAGTTCTGACCGTACTCCTGACTGTAGGTCTGACCGTAGTTTTGACTGTAGTTCTGACTGTAGTCCTTGTACTCCTGACTGTAGTTCTGACTGTAGTCCTTGTACTCCTGACTGTAGTTCTGACTGTAGTCCTTGTACTCCTGACTGTAGTTCTGACCGTAGTTCTGACTGTAGTCCTTGTACTCCTGACTGTAGTTCTGACTGTAGTTCTGACTGTAGTCCTTGTACTCCTGACTGTAGTTCTGACTGTAGTCCTTGTACTCCTGACTGTAGTTCTGACTGTAGTTCTGACTGTAGTCCTTGTACTCCTGACTGTAGTTCTGACTGTAGTCCTTGTACTCCTGACTGTAGTTCTGACTTTAGTTCTGACCGTACTCCTGACTGTAGTTCTGACTGTAGTTCTGACCGTAGTTTTGACTGTAGTTCTGACTGTAGTCCTTGTACTCCTGACCGTAGTTCTGACTGTAGTCCTTGCACTCCTGACTGTAGTTCTGACTGTAGTCCTGACTATAGTCCTTGTACTCCTGACTGTAGTTCTGACTGTAGTCCTGACTGTAGTCCTTGTACTCCTGACTGTAGTTCTGACTGTAGTTCTGACTGTAGTTCTGACTGTAGTCCTTGTACTCCTGACTGTAGTTCTGACTGTACTCCTGACTGTAGTCCTGACTGTAGTTCTGACCGTACTCCTGACTGTAGTTCTGACCGTACTCCTGACTGTAGTTCTGACCGTACTCCTGACTGTAGTTCTGACCGTAGTTTTGACTGTAGTTCTGACTGTAGTCCTTGTACTCCTGACTGTAGTTCTGACTGTAGTCCTTGTACTCCTGACTGTAGTTCTGACTGTAGTTCTGACTGTAGTCCTTGTACTCCTGACTGTAGTTCTGACTTTAGTTCTGACCGTACTCCTGACCGTAGTTTTGACTGTAGTTCTGACTGTAGTCCTTGTACTCCTAACCGTAGTTCTGACTGTAGTCCTTGCACTCCTGACTGTAGTTCTGACTGTAGTCCTGACTATAGTCCTTGTACTCCTGACTGTCGTCCTGACTGTAGTCCTTGTACTCCTGACTGTAGTTCTGACTGTAGTTCTGACTGTAGTCCTTGTACTCCTGACTGTAGTTCTGACTGTACTCCTGACTGTAGTCCTGACTGTAGTTCTGACCGTACTCCTGACTGTAGTTCTGACCGTACTCCTGACTGTAGTTCTGACCGTAGTTTTGACTGTAGTTCTGACTGTAGTCCTTGTACTCCTGACTGTAGTTCTGACTGTAGTCCTTGTACTCCTGACTGTAGTTCTGTCTGTAGTTCTGACTGTAGTCCTGACTGTAGTTCTGACCGTAGTTTTGACTGTAGTTCTGACCGTAGTTTTGACTGTAGTTCTGACTGTAGTCCTTGTACTCCTGACTGTAGTTCTGACTGTAGTCCTTGTACTCCTGACTGTAGTTCTGACTGTAGTCCTTGTACTCCTGACTGTAGTTCTGACTGTACTCCTGACTGTAGTCCTGACTGTAGTTCTGACCGTAGTTTTGACTGTAGTTCTGACTGTAGTCCTTGTACTCCTGACTGTAGTTCTGACTGTAGTCCTTGTACTCCTGACTGTAGTTCTGACTGTAGTTCTGACTGTAGTCCTTGTACTCCTGACTGTACTCCTGACTGTAGTTCTGACCGTAGTTTTGACTGTAGTTCTGACTGTAGTTCTGACTGTAGTCCTGACCGTAGTTCTGACTGTAGTTCTGACTGTAGTTATGACTGTAGTCCTTGTACTCCTGACTGTAGTTCTGACTGTAGTTCTGACCGTAGTTCTGACTGTAGTCCTTGTACTCCTGACTGTAGTTCTGACCGTAGTTCTGACTGTAGTCCTTGTACTCCTGACTGTAGTTATGACTGTAGTCCTGACTGTAGTTCTGACTGTAGTTCTGACTGTAGTTCTGACTGTTCAGAATGAAGCATCACAGCAGAGGCAGCTAAAGACTAGGGGTGTTTCTCAATATCAAGGACGCTTCCTTGGTAGGACATGTCCCTCCGAGTCAGGTCCTTCAGAGGTGAGGCAAGAATCCTTCCTAGCCTCGGAAAACTAAGAATGGTGGAACAGGCTAACAGGTGTGCAGGTGTGCGTCATATGCGAGGCCCGCCTTAAATGGAGCGCAATTTACGCCAAAGATTTGGGAAATTGGTCCGTGCACAAAGCATTGTGGGGATTTTAAGACCGCGGAGGATACACATGTGCAGCCTCGAAATGTCTCGCTACGAAGTACGCCGACCTCGGTAGAATTCCAAGGAGCCTGGACATTGGAACAGTCCTTCGGCGG
>JAPTMU010000024.1:1005314-1017814 GCA_028583405.1 Pogonophryne albipinna
ATCCATAAGAACCGGAATCGATAAGAACCGGGAATCGATAAGAACCGGAATCCATAAGAACCGGAATCCATAAGAACCGGGAATCGATAAGAACCGGAATCCATAAGAACCGGAATCCATAAGAACCGGGAATCGATAAGAACCGGAATCCATAAGAACCGGAATCGATAAGAACCGGGAATCGATAAGAACCGGAATCCATAAGAACCGGAATCCATAAGAACCGGGAATCGATAAGAACCGGAATCCATAAGAACCGGAATCCATAAGAACCGGGAATCGATAAGAACCGGAATCGATAAGAACCGGAATCGATACATCTCAAACGATACCCATCCCTAATCGTAACAGAGGGCGACAGATCTAAGCCTGCAGAGGACAAACCAACACACACACCTTCCTGTCTTCAGGGTGTTTGAAGTTTGTTGATGTTTCTGTGACGCCCTGAACCTGGACTGACAGGAGACAGAGAGGGGGGGGGTTCGAGACAAACAAGAAACTCACAAAGAAAAGGGAGGGGGCCGGGGAGGGGGGGGGGGCGTCTATTGTTGATTGAGATTAAGGCGTGGCCTCATACACACACACACACACACACACTTTGTGGAGTGTGAATGAAGCGTCCTTGATCGCACCAACTGCTGCGCCCCCCTCTCTCTCCCTTCCCCCACACACACTCCCCCTCCTCCCCTGTCTATGTGTCAGATCACACACACACCGCCTGTGTGTAGCTGGAGGTGATATTAATAATCCATAAAGAAGCTGGTTTCTCTCGATCGCTCCCTGTGGAGTCAACACACACACACATACACACACACACACGCACACACATACACACACCCACACACACACACCCACATACACACACACACAAACACACACACACACACACGCACACACACACACACACACACACACACACACAGCTGTCTCACTGCCTGGCAGACAAAGAGGAGGGTGCAGTCATCACTTTCTGTCTTCAGATGTTTTGTTCCAGTTTAAAACTCCAGGAGGAAACTTTATTTATTATTTGAAATTGTAAAGAGTTCCATATCCCAGTATGTAGTGTCTCTACTTTAAAGAGTCCTCTCCTGCTGATGTTCAGGTGTATATCAGTATGTAGTGTCTCTACTTTAAAGAGTCCTCTCCTGCTGATGTTCAGGTGTATATCAGTATGTAGTGTCTCTACTTTAAAGAGTCCTCTCCTGCTGATGTTCAGGTGTATATCAGTATGTAGTGTCTCTACTTTAAAGAGTCCTCTCCTGCTGATGTTCAGGTGTATATCAGTATGTAGTGTCTCTACTTTAAAGAGTCCTCTCCTGCTGATGTTCAGGTGTATATCAGTATGTAGTGTCTCTACTTTAAAGAGTTCTCTCCTGCTGATGTTCAGGTGTATATCAGTATGTAGTGTCTCTACTTTAAAGAGTTCTCTCCTGCTGATGTTCAGGTGTATATCAGTATGTAGTGTCTCTACTTTAAAGAGTTCTCTCCTGCTGATGTTCAGGTGTATATCAGTATGTAGTGTCTCTACTTTAAAGAGTCCTCTCCTGCTGGTGTTCAGGTGTATATCAGTATGTAGTGTCTCTACTTTAAAGAGTCCTCTCCTGCTGATGTTCAGGTGTATATCAGTATATAGTGTCTCTACTTTAAAGAGTCCTCTCCTGCTGATGTTCAGGTGTATATCAGTATGTAGTGTCTCTACTTTAAAGAGTCCTCTCCTGCTGATGTTCAGGTGTATATCAGTATGTAGTGTCTCTACTTTAAAGAGTCCTCTCCTGCTGATGTTCAGGTGTATATCAGTATGTAGTGTCTCTACTTTAAAGAGTCCTCTTCCTGCTGATGTTCAGGTGTATATCAGTATGTAGTGTCTCTACTTTAAAGAGTCCTCTCCTGCTGATGTTCAGGTGTATATCAGTATGTAGTGTCTCTACTTTAAAGAGTTCTCTCCTGCTGATGTTCAGGTGTATATCAGTATGTAGTGTCTCTACTTTAAAGAGTTCCTCTCCTGCTGATGTTCAGGTGTATATCAGTATG
The DNA here is from genome assembly GCA_028583405.1 of Pogonophryne albipinna. Classification (NCBI taxonomy): domain Eukaryota; kingdom Metazoa; phylum Chordata; class Actinopteri; order Perciformes; family Artedidraconidae; genus Pogonophryne; species Pogonophryne albipinna. Next base: position 1,007,346 of record JAPTMU010000024.1, read on the forward strand.
TAGTGTCTCTACTTTAAAGAGTCCTCTCCTGCTGAGTGTTCAGGTGTATATCAGTATGTAGTGTCTCTACTTTAAAGAGTCCTCTCCTGCTGATGTTCAGGTGTATATCAGTATGTAGTGTCTCTACTTTAAAGAGTCCTCTCCTGCTGATGTTCAGGTGTATATCAGTATGTAGTGTCTCTACTTTAAAGAGTCCTCTCCTGCTGATGTTCAGGTGTATATCAGTATGTAGTGTCTCTACTTTAAAGAAGTCCTCTCCTGCTGATGTTCAGGTGTATATCAGTATGTAGTGTCTCTACTTTAAAGAGTCCTCTCCTGCTGATGTTCAGGTGTATATCAGTATGTAGTGTCTCTACTTTAAAGAGTCCTCTCCTGCTGATGTTCAGGTGTATATCAGTATGTAGTGTCTCTACTTTAAAGAGTCCTCTCCTGCTGATGTTCAGGTGTATATCAGTATGTAGTGTCTCTACTTTAAAGAGTCCTCTCCTGCTGATGTTCAGGTGTATATCAGTATGTAGTGTCTCTACTTTAAAGAGTCCTCTCCTGCTGATGTTCAGGTGTATATCAGTATGTAGTGTCTCTACTTTAAAGAGTTCCTCTCCTGCTGATGTTCAGGTGTATATCAGTATGTAGTGTCTCTACTTTAAAGAGTCCTCTCCTGCTGATGTTCAGGTGTATATCAGTATGTAGTGTCTCTACTTTAAAGAGTCCTCTCCTGCTGATGTTCAGGTGTATATCAGTATGTAGTGTCTCTACTTTAAAGAGTCCTCTCCTGCTGATGTTCAGGTGTATATCAGTATGTAGTGTCTCTACTTTAAAGAGTCCTCTCCTGCTGATGTTCAGGTGTATATCAGTATGTAGTGTCTCTACTTTAAAGAGTTCCTCTCCTGCTGATGTTCAGGTGTATATCAGTATGTAGTGTCTCTACTTTAAAGAGTTCTCTCCTGCTGATGTTCAGGTGTATATCAGTATGTAGTGTCTCTACTTTAAAGAGTCCTCTCCTGCTGGTGTTCAGGTGTATATCAGTATGTAGTGTCTCTACTTTAAAGAGTCCTCTCCTGCTGATGTTCAGGTGTATATCAGTATGTAGTGTCTCTACTTTAAAGAGTCCTCTCCTGCTGATGTTCAGGTGTATATCAGTATGTAGTGTCTCTACTTTAAAGAGTTCTCTCCTGCTGATGTTCAGGTGTATATCAGTATGTAGTGTCTCTACTTTAAAGAGTCCTCTCCTGCTGGTGTTCAGGTGTATATCAGTATGTAGTGTCTCTACTTTAAAGAGTCCTCTCCTGCTGATGTTCAGGTGTATATCAGTATGTAGTGTCTCTACTTTAAAGAGTCCTCTCCTGCTGATGTTCAGGTGTATATCAGTATGTAGTGTCTCTACTTTAAAGAGTCCTCTCCTGCTGATGTTCAGGTGTATATCAGTATGTAGTGTCTCTACTTTAAAGAGTCCTCTCCTGCTGATGTTCAGGTGTATATCAGTATGTAGTGTCTCTACTTTAAAGAGTCCTCTCCTGCTGATGTTCAGGTGTATATCAGTATGTAGTGTCTCTACTTTAAAGAGTCCTCTCCTGCTGATGTTCAGGTGTATATCAGTATGTAGTGTCTCTACTTTAAAGAGTCCTCTCCTGCTGATGTTCAGGTGTATATCAGTATGTAGTGTCTCTACTTTAAAGAGTCCTCTCCTGCTGATGTTCAGGTGTATATCAGTATGTAGTGTCTCTACTTTAAAGAGTCCTCTCCTGCTGATGTTCAGGTGTATATCAGTATGTAGTGTCTCTACTTTAAAGAGTCCTCTCCTGCTGATGTTCAGGTGTATATCAGTATGTAGTGTCTCTACTTTAAAGAGTCCTCTCCTGCTGATGTTCAGGTGTATATCAGTATGTAGTGTCTCTACTTTAAAGAGTCCTCTCCTGCTGATGTTCAGGTGTATATCAGTATGTAGTGTCTCTACTTTAAAGAGTCCTCTCCTGCTGATGTTCAGGTGTATATCAGTATGTAGTGTCTCTACTTTAAAGAGTCCTCTCCTGCTGATGTTCAGGTGTATATCAGTATGTAGTGTCTCTACTTTAAAGAGTCCTCTCCTGCTGATGTTCAGGTGTATATCAGTATGTAGTGTCTCTACTTTAAAGAGTCCTCTCCTGCTGATGTTCAGGTGTATATCAGTATGTAGTGTCTCTACTTTAAAGAGTCCTCTCCTGCTGATGTTCAGGTGTATATCAGTATGTAGTGTCTCTACTTTAAAGAGTCCTCTCCTGCTGATGTTCAGGTGTATATCAGTATGTAGTGTCTCTACTTTAAAGAGTCCTCTCCTGCTGATGTTCAGGTGTATATCAGTATGTAGTGTCTCTACTTTAAAGAGTCCTCTCCTGCTGATGTTCAGGTGTATATCAGTATGTAGTGTCTCTACTTTAAAGAGTCCTCTCCTGCTGATGTTCAGGTGTATATCAGTATGTAGTGTCTCTACTTTAAAGAGTCCTCTCCTGCTGATGTTCAGGTGTATATCAGTATGTAGTGTCTCTACTTTAAAGAGTCCTCTCCTGCTGATGTTCAGGTGTATATCAGTATGTAGTGTCTCTACTTTAAAGAGTCCTCTCCTGCTGATGTTCAGGTGTATATCAGTATGTAGTGTCTCTACTTTAAAGAGTCCTCTCCTGCTGATGTTCAGGTGTATATCAGTATGTAGTGTCTCTACTTTAAAGAGTCCTCTCCTGCTGATGTTCAGGTGTATATCAGTATGTAGTGTCTCTACTTTAAAGAGTCCTCTCCTGCTGATGTTCAGGTGTATATCAGTATGTAGTGTCTCTACTTTAAAGAGTCCTCTCCTGCTGATGTTCAGGTGTATATCAGTATGTAGTGTCTCTACTTTAAAGAGTCCTCTCCTGCTGATGTTCAGGTGTATATCAGTATGTAGTGTCTCTACTTTAAAGAGTCCTCTCCTGCTGATGTTCAGGTGTATATCAGTATGTAGTGTCTCTACTTTAAAGAGTCCTCTCCTGCTGATGTTCAGGTGTATATCAGTATGTAGTGTCTCTACTTTAAAGAGTCCTCTCCTGCTGATGTTCAGGTGTATATCAGTATGTAGTGTCTCTACTTTAAAGAGTTCCTCTCCTGCTGATGTTCAGGTGTATATCAGTATGTAGTGTCTCTACTTTAAAGAGTCCTCTCCTGCTGATGTTCAGGTGTATATCAGTATGTAGTGTCTCTACTTTAAAGAGTCCTCTCCTGCTGATGTTCAGGTGTATATCAGTATGTAGTGTCTCTACTTTAAAGAGTCCTCTCCTGCTGATGTTCAGGTGTATATCAGTATGTAGTGTCTCTACTTTAAAGAGTCCTCTCCTGCTGATGTTCAGGTGTATATCAGTATGTAGTGTCTCTACTTTAAAGAGTCCTCTCCTGCTGATGTTCAGGTGTATATCAGTATGTAGTGTCTCTACTTTAAAGAGTCCTCTCCTGCTGATGTTCAGGTGTATATCAGTATGTAGTGTCTCTACTTTAAAGAGTCCTCTCCTGCTGATGTTCAGGTGTATATCAGTATGTAGTGTCTCTACTTTAAAGAGTCCTCTCCTGCTGATGTTCAGGTGTATATCAGTATGTAGTGTCTCTACTTTAAAGAGTCCTCTCCTGCTGATGTTCAGGTGTATATCAGTATGTAGTGTCTCTACTTTAAAGAGTCCTCTCCTGCTGATGTTCAGGTGTATATCAGTATGTAGTGTCTCTACTTTAAAGAGTCCTCTCCTGCTGATGTTCAGGTGTATATCAGTATGTAGTGTCTCTACTTTAAAGAGTCCTCTCCTGCTGATGTTCAGGTGTATATCAGTATGTAGTGTCTCTACTTTAAAGAGTCCTCTCCTGCTGATGTTCAGGTGTATATCAGTATGTAGTGTCTCTACTTTAAAGAGTCCTCTCCTGCTGATGTTCAGGTGTATATCAGTATGTAGTGTCTCTACTTTAAAGAGTTCTCTCCTGCTGATGTTCAGGTGTATATCAGTATGTAGTGTCTCTACTTTAAAGAGTCCTCTCCTGCTGGTGTTCAGGTGTATATCAGTATGTAGTGTCTCTACTTTAAAGAGTCCTCTCCTGCTGGTGTTCAGGTGTATATCAGTATGTAGTGTCTCTACTTTAAAGAGTCCTCTTCTGCTGATGTTCAGGTGTATATCAGTATGTAGTGTCTCTACTTTAAAGAGTCCTCTCCTGCTGATGTTCAGGTGTATATCAGTATGTAGTGTCTCTACTTTAAAGAGTCCTCTCCTGCTGATGTTCAGGTGTATATCAGTATGTAGTGTCTCTACTTTAAAGAGTCCTCCTCCTGCTGATGTTCAGGTGTATATCAGTATGTAGTGTCTCTACTTTAAAGAGTCCTCTCATGCTGATGTTCAGGTGTATATCAGTATGTAGTGTCTCTACTTTAAAGAGTCCTCTCCTGCTGATGTTCAGGTGTATATCAGTATGTAGTGTCTCTACTTTAAAGAGTCCTCTCCTGCTGATGTTCAGGTGTATATCAGTATGTAGTGTCTCTACTTTAAAGAGTCCTCTCCTGCTGATGTTCAGGTGTATATCAGTATGTAGTGTATCTACTTTAAAGAGTCCTCTCCTGCTGATGTTCAGGTGTATATCAGTATGTAGTGTCTCTACTTTAAAGAGTCCTCTCCTGCTGATGTTCAGGTGTATATCAGTATGTAGTGTCTCTACTTTAAAGAGTCCTCTCCTGCTGATGTTCAGGTGTATATCAGTATGTAGTGTCTCTACTTTAAAGAGTCCTCTCCTGCTGATGTTCAGGTGTATATCAGTATGTAGTGTCTCTACTTTAAAGAGTCCTCTCCTGCTGATGTTCAGGTGTATATCAGTACGTCGTGTCTCTACTTTAAAGAGTCCTCTCCTGCTGATGTTCAGGTGTATATCAGTATGTAGTGTCTCTACTTTAAAGACTCCTCTCCTGCTGATGTTCAGGTGTATATCAGTATGTAGTGTCTCTACTTTAAAGAGTCCTCTCCTGCTGATGTTCAGGTGTATATCAGTATGTAGTGTCTCTACTTTAAAGAGTCCTCTCCTGCTGATGTTCAGGTGTATATCAGTATGTAGTGTCTCTACTTTAAAGAGTCCTCTCCTGCTGATGTTCAGGTGTATATCTGTATGTAGTGTCTCTACTTTAAAGAGTCCTCTCCTGCTGATGTTCAGGTGTATATCAGTATGTAGTGTCTCTACTTTAAAGAGTCCTCTCCTGCTGATGTTCAGGTGTATATCAGTATGTAGTGTCTCTACTTTAAAGAGTCCTCTCCTGCTGATGTTCAGGTGTATATCAGTATGTAGTGTCTCTACTTTAAAGAGTCCTCTCCTGCTGATGTTCAGGTGTATATCAGTATGTAGTGTCTCTACTTTAAAGAGTCCTCTCCTGCTGATGTTCAGGTGTATATCAGTATGTAGTGTCTCTACTTTAAAGAGTCCTCTCCTGCTGATGTTCAGGTGTATATCAGTATGTAGTATCTCTACTTTAAAGAGTCCTCTCCTGCTGATGTTCAGGTGTATATCAGTATGTAGTATCTCTACTTTAAAGAGTCCTCTCCTGCTGATGTTCAGGTGTATATCAGTATGTAGTGTCTCTACTTTAAAGAGTCCTCTCCTGCTGATGTTCAGGTGTATATCAGTATGTAGTGTCTCTACTTTAAAGAGTCCTCTCCTGCTGATGTTCAGGTGTATATCAGTATGTAGTGTCTCTACTTTAAAGAGTCCTCTCCTGCTGATGTTCAGGTGTATATCAGTATGTAGTGTCTCTACTTTAAAGAGTCCTCTCCTGCTGATGTTCAGGTGTATATCAGTATGTAGTGTCCCTACTTTAAAGAGTCCTCTCCTGCTGATGTTCAGGTGTATATCTGTATGTAGTGTCTCTACTTTAAAGAGTCCTCTCCTGCTGATGTTCAGGTGTATATCAGTATGTAGTGTCTCTACTTTAAAGAGTCCTCTCCTGCTGATGTTCAGGTGTATATCAGTTTGTAGTGTCTCTACTTTAAAGAGTCCTCTCCTGCTGATGTTCAGGTGTATATCGGTGTGTAGTCTACTTTAAAGAGTCCTCTTCTGCTTCACTGTCATACTGCTTGTGGCCCCCGGGGGCCCCGCTGAGGGATCTGTGTCTTATTTTACATTTGATGAATTCTCTGTGCAGGGGGGGGGGGGGGGGAAATAGGAGGGTTTATTTAAAGTGTGGTAGCGTGTTCACGGTTCAGGCGTGTCCTCTGATGGTCGGGGTTTCCATGGTGAGGGCGGAGGTATCCATGGAGACGGTGTGGGTAACCATGGAGACGGGCACTATGGCTGTCGGCGAGCAGAGACGGACCTCAGTTTGATAGTAATTCCTAAATGTGTGTGTGTGTGTTTGTAATTGGCTGAGATGAAATATTCTCTTTGATGTTGAAGTGAAAAACGCCTGGAGAACACACACACACACACACACACACACACACACACACACACACACACACACCTGGTACAAACTCAAGTCTTTAACACAAAGTATAAGAATGAACAGAAGTCAGACAGCTCTGTTGGACTTACAGAAGTAATACACATGTATACAGTATATACTGTATGTGTACACACATACATACAGTATACTGTATATATGTACACACATGTACAGTATACACTCATACAGGTACATATACCCCCCCCCCCCCCCCCAAGAGAGCCAGGGCAGAAAGCAGACCGTTCTATTGCTGCAGCGCCAGACAGGAACTCACTTCCTGTGACTAACAGCTGACTTCCTGTCTTTATTTACTTTCCCTGGCTTCCTGTCCAGGTTGCAGTGAATCGTCCAGAATTCAGCTCCTCTCGTCTCCTCCTCACCCCTGACCCCTGACCTCTGAGAGAAAGGTCACAGGGTTAAGGAATAGTGGATAGGAGGATTCAAAAGGACTTAGGAAGAGACGACCATACTTCAAGAGAATCCGCCTGAACTGACACTATCCAACGTGTTGATGATGTCATTGATGTGCGTCTGCTGTGGGGGAACTACAGTCAGACTCTAGAGACCATAGAGAACCGCAGTGACGCGTCCTAAAACCCGGAAGTAAACTCGTTCCGGTTCCTTCGTCAAAAACGCAATGCAATTTCTCCATAGGGTTTTGGAAAATAGCTGGAAATAAGGTCTGTGGTTGAGACACATTTAATTACATTACATTATTACATTCCATTGCATTTAGCTGACGCTTTTATCCAAAGCGACTTACAATAAGTGCGTTCGACCAGGAAGACACAACCTTGAAGAAAACAGAATCATAAAGTACATCAGGTTTCATAGAGCCAAACATTTCAAGTGCTACTCAACTGGCTTTAGATAAGCCAGCTCTTTATTAGTATATAAGTGCTTTGTTAATAGTTCTATCGCTCGAAGTGGAGTCGATTAAGAGACGGATCACGTTTTGTTCAGCCGGATAATCTCCACATGTCTATCCTACTTTTATCATTTTCGAAGCATAAATCTAGTCGCCAGAAGCAAAATGCTAACGTTATGCTATAAAGGAACTACAGCAGGGTCGCTGCTTCAACGTCACGCCAACTTAAGATCCATATTCAAACATACAGATTGTAAATGGTACGAGTTGAAGTGTTTGTTTGAACAGTCTGCAGGAGGCAGGGACTTGCTTTCAAGCAGAACAGGGCAAACAAACTTAGAGGAGTGTTTACGTATTCGGCGTAATGACGTCAAACGGCCTCGACAACTTCTGTAGTCCTATTCAGCCACTTGGTAACAACCATCGTTTCTCAGACACGTCAACTCTTCAGAAATCACCAGCGGGGTCACTGCTGATGTATTTAATGTCGTAGAACAAAACGTGATCTGTCTTCAATTTGTGTCAAACACAGACCTTATCTGGAGCTATTTTCCAACATCCTATGGAGAAATTGCATTGCTTTTTATCGAAGGAACCGGACGTGGTAAAAATGCTAACTTACTTCCGGGTTTTAGGATGCGTCACTGCGGTTCTCTATTAGGAACCTTTCTAACCCTGTTCACGAAACTGTGTCTCAGGACTTCTTAACATTTAAAAACCTATGAATGTGTCATACCCACCTAACGGGAAGAAACTCAGCTATCTGACGATACGATTTACCGAAACAAAACACAAGTCTCACAAGAAGCGTCTAAATGAGCCCTGAGCGAAAAAATGCTAACACACTTAACACAGAACTCCCGGTAGAGATACCCTTATTACTTATCGGATCTGCACAAACAAGATATCAGATTAAAGCTGAGATTCCACAATTTCCAGAGGTATAAGTATCATCACTGAGCGATCAGAACTCACGACAGGGGAAGCAAACACAGACATCACAACACGTAGCTTTACGGAGAAAACACGGAAATATTCTTACCGTTGCTGTTGTTCTGATCAACAGTGGTCTTCAATGGCATCAAAACGATAAAAACGCTGCTGAAGGTTAATCCATAGGTTAATCCAATGCGTCTGTGTCACTTTGAAATGATTTCTGATAATCCATCATCATATTTATGTCAATAATGGAGATTTCATATTAGCTGCTATGATAACCACCAGTGTGTATCGCAGCTTCCGGTTCCGGGGCATTCTGGCTGCGCATCACTCTATTCACCAATGGGTAATGTTTAGATGGATTTTAGGAACTTCCCTCTCGATTCTATTGGCTCTAACGGTTAGAAAGAGATGTCAATCATCAAAATTGACCAATGGGTTCCAGAGATCAGGAAAATCCACCCAAATGACCCCAGAAGTGTTTTTTTTCCTAAATCTCTCTAAAAAGGTCAAATGTCACTTGTTTTGCATCAATCTTGATACAGGGTACTTATTACATGTTGTACTTTGGATTCCTAAAGCTTTCAGTCTACCTTCCCATCATTCAAGGGTAGTTTTCACCATAAGTCATGTTTTTATTTTGGACGGAAACTGTAATTTACATTTTTTTACTATGTTCAATCTGAATTTACTTTAAAATACACTGAAGTTAGTCTGAGGCTGGTCTGAAGTTACTCTGAAGTTAGTGTGAAGTTAGTATGAAGCTAGTCTGAAGTTACTCTGAAGTTAGTGTTACACTGAAGTTAGTCTGACGCTGGTCTGAAGTTAGCATGGATGTATAATAAGAACTGGATACAGCGTTAGTCTGAAGTTAGTCTGAGGCTGGTCTGAAGTTAGTGTAACACTGAAGCTCGTCTGCAGTTAGTGTAACACTGAAGTTAGTGTAACACTGAAGCTAGTCTGACGTTAGTGTAACACTGAAGTTAGTCTGAAGTTAGTGTAACACTGAAGCTAGTCTGAAGTTAGTGTAACACTGAAGTTAGTGTAACACTGAAGTTAGTCTGAAGTTAGTGTAACACTGAAGCTAGTCTGACGTTAGTGTAACACTGAAGTTAGTCTGAAGTTAGTGTAACACTGAAGCTAGTCTGACGTTAGTGTAACACTGAAGTTAGTCTGAAGTTAGTGTAACACTGAAGCTAGTCTGACGTTAGTGTAACACTGAAGTTAGTCTGAAGCTAGTGTAACACTGAAGCTAGTCTGACGTTAGTGTAACACTGAAGTTAGTCTGAAGTTAGTGTAACACTGAAGCTAGTCTGACGTTAGTGTAACACTGAAGTTAGTCTGAAGCTAGTGTAACACTGAAGCTAGTCTGACGTTAGTGTAACACTGAAGTTAGTCTGAAGTTAGTGTAACACTGAAGGTAGTCTGAAGCTAGTGTAACACTGAAGTTAGTCTGAAGCAGTGACGTGCGGTGAGGTTCATGGCTGCTGAGGCACTGACTCTTTCAGAGTCAGATTTACAAATATTATATTTTGACCTTAATCGAAATGTTCGGTTATTTTCAAAAGCTTTTTTAGTCTGATGCTTCGATTCATTTTAAACAGACCGTTCAACAAAAGGATACCCAACATCTAAACATTGGATTGTTCTTTCTTAGTAAGATCCCATGTTCATTACAATGGTGGTCTCACCTTGACTTGAAGATGAAGTCCATGCTCTCCTTCTGGACAACAATCTTTATTACTGTTTTGTAAAAGTCCTCCTTATCTCCCTCTAGTTTCAAAAGTCTAGTTTGTTGTTTGCTCTACCGTCTCTGCGTAGAATAACAGTAGCAACAAGAACCTGTGGGCTCACTTGCGCCCCCTTCAGTGCGGCAGAGGTTGTGGCTGCCTCCCCTGGTGCTTTTTTCATTGCCGTTGTATGATGAGACCAGCGAGCCTAAATATCATATATACGTGAAATAAGTTATTTAGAGACTATGGATGGCGAGGATAAATGTAATAAAGGGATCTACAAACATTACATTGGTGACATACAGTGAGATGGTGCAGGCATGCGCTTAGGGCCCGCTTTCCAGACAGTTTCTGTGGGCTTACGAGAGGCAGAGCTCGTCCCTGCCTCACTTCTCATCGCTGCCCGTAGTTGTAGCGGAACTCAGCCAATTTGCTGATTTTGACAATAAAAAGCGATTGGAATCAAACA
>JAPTMU010000024.1:1025314-1035314 GCA_028583405.1 Pogonophryne albipinna
GCTATAAAGTAAAAAACCCGCCTCATGAATGGATACTTTTTTTTTGGAAACCCTTTTTCTGTGGATGACCCGCTGCAAAGAGGGTTACAAGGATTTCCTTATTGCAACTCCCGGGAGTCGCGTGGAAAGATAAGAAAGGAGGACAGACGCCGACCTCGTTTTGAAATGTTTGTACGCGAGGCAGAGCGCGTGGGACTCGTGAGTAAACAAGAGGAATACATGAATGATGAGTCATGCTTGCTGTGATTTAATCAATGGATGCATACGCAAAATGAAAATATGAGCCAAACGTGTCAAAGGTTATGGATGGAATGATTAAACGTTTCATCAAAGAAATAAGGACGTCTGTGCAAGCCAGTTTTACGCACGCTGCGGAGAACAGCGTTATGGATTAACGCAGACGCAATCTGATCAAAGGGATTTAATACAATTAAAAGCAACTCTCAAAGAAATGACTGAACCTAAAACTGCCATGGAGGCAGAGGATCTTTTAAAATCCCTCACGGCCGAACGCAGAGCGAAACTTGGAGTGTGCACAAGAAAACTAAATGAAACTAAAGCCCTGCTCACTGACGGTGGAAATGTTGATGATGTTGATGATTACATGGATATGTTTAAAACTGCTATGGATGAATTCAATAAAGTGCATCATTCTCTCCAACAACTCTTATCTGAAGAGGAAAAGGACATTGATGTAACAGACTGGTATGAACCCAGAATTATGAACTTTAATTACTTTGCAAAGGAAGTTAAAGCATGGAGAAGAGAACGTATTGCACAACTACAAGTTGATCCACTTGACAGTATCTCCAATGCCTCCAAAAGGACTACAACATCAAGGGCCTCCTCTGCTGCTAAGTTAGCATCAGCAGAAAGGGCAGCTCTGGAGGCTAAGTCGGCTGCTTTAAAGGACATGCATGCACTGCGACTGGAGGAAACCATTCTCAAATCAAAAATGGAAAAGGTGGAGATGGAATCACAGATTGCAGCAGCTGATGCCAAAATGAGGGTACTTCTCAGCCCAAATGAGGATGATCATCTTGGGGATGCTATGAATGCTTATTTAGATGAAGGTAAACTGGACAATGTGGAGCAAACGTATACAGACACTTCTGTCTTGGAATTTATTGAAGTAGCTGCTGTACCTAAAACTCCACTACATAGAACAATTGTGGATTTCCATAAAAGATCTCGGCAAGCAAATGGTGCCTCAAGCCCACAACTGGAAAATCCTGCAATCAACATTTTTACTCAGGAAAACGTCAACACCCTGGCACAGAGACAAAAGGACATAGCTGATCTCATGATAATGCAACAAAATCTATCCCTGCTACCTAAGAGAGAGGTGCCTGTGTTTAATGGTGACCCACTCTCTTATCAACCTTTCATGCATGCATTCAGATACCTAATTGAAGAGAAAACTAGTAACTGCCAGGACAGGCTCTACTTTCTTGAACAGTTTACATCAGGTCAAGCCAGAGATCTGGTCCGTAGCTGTCTTCACATGGATGCACCAAGAGGATATTCAGAGGCCATGCAACTTTTAAAGAGACATTATGGAAATGAAATGAAAATTGCAAATGCTTATCTGGATAAGGCACTCAACTGGAACAGCTATCAAGCTCATGATGGAACATCTCTTCATGCCTACTCACTATACCTAAGAGAATGCCTTAACGCCATGCAGGACTTGGAGTACATGGATGAGCTAGACGTCACATCAACGTTAAGACTAATTGTATCCAAGCTACCATACAAGCTCAGGGAACGATGGCGCATGACAGCGTATGAAGAATTTCAAAAGAAAAACATCAGAGCTAGATTCAAACATCTGGTCGAATTCACCGAAAAGCATTCTGACATATTATTACACCCAGTGTTTGGAGAAATTAAAGACTCAAATCCCACTAAAAGGATAATCACCAACAATAGGACAACTGACCTCAGAACACCTAAAAGGAGCAGTAGCTTTGCCACGGATGTCGCCGCAACTGAACATTATGACACCAGGCTACAGGCATTTAAGGTGCAGCAACCCACCTACATCAAAGCTGCCCCTGCAACCCTATGTAGTTTCTGTCAAGGCAGGCATGCAGTAGTGGACTGCTTAAAACTCAAATCAGAGCCTCACGACCAAAAGGTTAATTATCTAAAGACAAATGGTTACTGTTTTGGTTGCCTTAAGAAGGGTCACATGAGCAAAGAGTGTACATTGAAGCTAAACTGTCTAACATGCCAAAGGAAACATCCAACACTGCTGCATATTGATGAATTAAATTAAAAACAAGTCACCCTGCAAAACAGTAGAACAGAACCAAAGCGAGTGTCCATCAACAGTGCGAAGGTATCAGCTGATCAGTCAACAGGGGCCGGTGAGGATTGTGCCCTTGCTATTGTTCCGGTGCAAGTTAAAGCAGCAAAAGGAAGCAAGTATATTCAAACCTACGCCTTTCTTGACCCTGGGAGCACGGCCACATTCTGTACTGAAAACCTAATGAACCAACTGAATACTAAAGGACGAAAGACTGAAATTCTACTCTGCACAATGGGACAAAAAAGGAATGCAAAAAGCTATGAAATCACAGGTCTGGAAATAGGAAACATAGATGGAGAACAATTTATCAACTTGCCCAAAGTGTATACACAAACTAAGATTCCTGTCTCAAAGGAAAACCTTCTCACACACTCCGATCTTGAAAAATGGCCTCACCTCAGTCAGATCCAAATCAAGGAAATTGATGCAGACATTGAAATGCTGATAGGGATGAATGTTCCCAAAGCCTTGGAACCCTGGGATATAATCCACAGTCAGGGTAATGGACCATATGCAGTGAAGACAATGTTTGGATGGGTGGTCAATGGGCCCCTCAAATCTCACACTGCTATGGATACTTCTGAAACAATGTCAGCAACCGTCAATAGAATTTCACTGGATAATCTGAGGGACCAGCTAGTCTCACAGTACAACCAGGATTTCCCTGAAAAGGAATATGAGGAAAAAAGAGATGTCATGTGAGGACAGGAAATTCATGGACTTGGCTGAAAGTTCAATAATCATCAAAAACGGACATTACAACTTACCTCTACCCTTCCGTGATAAGGACTTGGCCCTGCCTAACAATTACAACATGGCACTCCATCGCACAACCAACCTTGCTGGGAAATTCAAGAGGGATTCAGTTTACGCTGAAGAATATAAAGCCTTCATGGAAAAGGTACTGGAAAAGGGCTATGCCGAAAAGGTTCCACAAGATCAACTTCAAAGATCAGACGGCAGGCTCTGGTACATACCGCATCATGGGGTTTACCATAAAAGAAAGAAGAAACTCAGGGTTGTATTTGACTGTTCATCTTCATTTAAAGGAAAGTCCCTTAATGCTGAACTCCTCCAAGGTCCGGACTTGACTAATCCACTTCTAGGCGTCTTGCTTCGTTTCCGTCAGGAGAAAATTGCAATAATGGCTGACATTGAAGCAATGTACTACCAAGTACAAGTACAGCAAGACCACCGTGACTATCTCAGGTTTTTGTGGTGGCCTCAAGGAGACATCAGCAAACGACTGGAGGTCTATCGGATGAATGTGCATCTCTTTGGCGCAGTATCATCCCCAAGCATAGCCAGCTTTGCCTTGCAACAAGTGTCAAGAGACAATGCCAGTAAATACTGCATGGAAGTACTGGAAACCATTCAGCGCAGCTTTTATGTGGATGATTGTCTCAAATCTGTGGCTTCTACAACCCAAGCTATCGACCTTACCAAGGATCTAATGAAGGCATGTGCCGAAGGAGGATTTACTCTTACCAAATGGGTGAGTAACAGCCAAGACGTGCTTAGAACCATCCCTGAAGTGCACAGAGCTAAACCAGTTGAGCAACTAGATCTGGACAAAGAAAAAACACCTCTAGAAAGAGTTCTAGGCATCCAGTGGAATATCGTGAGAGATACTTTTACCTTCACTGCTGCCATCAAACACAGAGTTCCTACAAGAAGAACAGTTCTTTCTATTGTCAGTTCTATTTACGACCCCCTCGGTTTCCTTTCACCATTCATCCTCAAGGCCAAGCAAATCCTTAGAGGACTCTGCATTGATAAGTGGGGATGGGATGAAGTTATCCCAGAACACCTTTCAAAGTCATGGCAAAGATGGATAGCAGAACTAGATCAGCTGGGCAGATTTGAAGTGAACAGGTGCATGAAGCCTGAACATTTCGGACTCATAAGGACTGCTGAGCTGCATCACTTCTGTGACGCAAGTGAAACAGGGCATGGCACTGCAAGCTACATTAGATTCACGAACCACAAAGGAGATACTCATGTGTCATTCATTCTCGGGAAATCCAGAGTCAATCCTCTGAAGCAAATCACCATTCCCAGACTGGAGCTCGCAGCTGCTACACTTGCTGTAAAAGTTGACAGGATGTTACAGAAGGAACTAAACATGAAACTACAGAAAGCAACCTTCTGGACAGATAGTACATCAGTACTAAAATATATCCACAACCAAACAAAAAGATTCCATACCTACGTTGCTAATAGGATAGCTGTGATTCACAACTTGTCCCAAGAAAGCCAATGGAGGCATGTAAGTTCCAAGGACAATCCAGCAGACTTTGCATCACGTGGATTGAATATTGAACGATTCTTGGAGTCCACAAGATGGTTGAATGGCCCTGACTTCCTTTCAAAGGAGGAAAGTGAATGGCCCGAAGTGCCAAAGGATCTTGGCCACATCCTCCGTAATGATCCAGAGATTAAAAAGGACATCTCTGTTAACAGCTTGAAAATAAATAACTGTGCAACCACCGACCTCATTGAACACTACTCCTCTTGGAAAAAACTACAGAGAGCAGTTGGTTGGTTGTTGAAACTCAAAAGACTGCTTCAATCCAAAAGAGCTAAAGCACCAGTGACCCGCTCCAAAACTGCAGAAAGACAACAAGGACTATCTGTGGAGGATTTGGAGGAAGCAGAGAAATCCATCATTCACTGTCAACAAGAATGCTACTTTGAATCGTCGATGAAACAGCACCAAGGAACTCATGGCCCCTCGGCCGTGTGGTTAAAACCCTGCCCGGACCCAAAGGTCTGGTCAGAAGTGTGTTAGTTCAGACCAAGACTAACATCCTGCAAAGGCCCATTAGTAAGCTCTGTCTACTCCTGGAAGCCAACTGAGCCAAGAGCTAGCCAATGCCCTACCCCTTATCCCCTGCACACACACATACTATCTTTCTTACATCTTTCCATACACAAACCTCTATTTCAAACTACACTGATACCCTTTTGACTATTGTCTCCTGCCTCAGGGACAGTGAGTGGTGAAACCACAAAAGACACTGATGCAGCATGAACTTTGGGGGGGGGTCTAAGTGGGGGCTAATTGAAATGACTTGTTGAATGTATATATGCATATTAGTAGATTTTGTAAGATAAACAAAAATGTAATTAGATATTTTGCGTAGCTTAAAAATATTTAAAGGTGTTACCTGGCTCCATAGAATGTTTTGTTGTAATTGATTTGCTATTGCATCACAATTAGGGGCCGGTATGATGAAGCCATATCTAGGAGCTTATATTATTTAATAGTTATCCATTTATTTCATTGTTCTTTTTTGTTTATAGTAAATCTTCCTGTTAATTCGTATTTAAGTTGATCAAATAAGTTGAACTATGCCTCAGTTTTTGTAAAGGCAGCCTTTGGGCGCCGGGGGAGGGGAGACCTGCTCATTATAAATATGGGAAACAGGTGGTAGTGAGCGGCGCACCCGGTAGGCTGATGGTTTTTTACCATCGGGTAACAAGGAAGAGAAATGCTTGATGTGTTTATAATAAATTGCACTGAAACGACTTTTGCTCGGACCTTGATTTTTACCCATGCGTAAGATTCGCTGACGGGTGCCTCAGCGGCACTTTGAGTTATATTTCTTTCTTATATTTTATGATTTTGGCCGCTATAATACCAGTTTCATCAATACCAGTTTCATCAGTACCAGTTTCATCAGTATCAGTTTCATCAATACCAGTTTCATCAGTACCAGTTTCATCAGTACCAGTTTCATCAGTATCAGTTTCATCAATACCAGTTTCATCAGTACCAGTTTCATCAGTACCAGTTTCATCAGTACCAGTTTCATCAGTACCAGTTTCATCAGTACCAGTTTCATCAATACCAGTTTCATCAATACCAGTTTCATCAATACCAGTTTCATCAGTACCAGTTTCATCAGTACCAGTTTCATCAATACCAGTTTCATCAATACCAGTTTCATCAATACCAGTTTCATCAATACCAGTTTCATCAATACCAGTTTCATCAATACCAGTTTCATCAATACCAGTTTCATCAATACCAGTTTCATCAGTACCAGTTTCATCAGTACCAGTTTCATCAATACCAGTTTCATCAGTACCAGTTTCATCAATACCAGTTTCATCAGTACCAGTTTCATCAGTACCAGTTTCATCAATACCAGTTTCATCAATACCAGTTTCATCAGTATCAGTTTCATCAATACCAGTTTCATCAATACCAGTTTCATCAATACCAGTTTCATCAGTACCAGTTTCATCAATACCAGTTTCATCAGTACCAGTTTCATCAATACCAGTTTCATCAATACCAGTTTCATCAGTACCAGTTTCATCAGTACCAGTTTCATCAATACCAGTTTCATCAGTACCAGTTTCATCAATACCAGTTCACACACACATACACACACACACACACACACACACACACACACACACACACACACACACAGACACACACATACACACATACACACACACACACACATACACACACATACACACACATACACACACACACACACACACACACATACAGACACACATACAGACACACACAGACACACACAGACACACACACACACACACACATACAGACACACATACAGACACACACACACACACACATACACACATACAGACACACACACACACACACACACACACACACACACACACACACACACACACACACACACATACACACACACATACACACACACACACATACACACACATACAGACACACATACAGACACACACAGACACACACAGACACACACACACACACACACACATACAGACACACATACAGACACACATACACACATACAGACACACACACACACACACACACACACACACACACACAGACACACACACACACACACACACACACACACACACACACACACACACAGCCAGCCAGCTGAGGCCGGAGTCGTCCTTGAAGACAAAAGCATTGGATCAACAGTGTGTTTTAAGTGTTTTTGTGGAGGAGTGTGTGTGCAGGGGGCGGGTCTGACAGATGTGAGGGCGATAAAACTGAATGTCTGCATCAATTAGAATATATGTATTTATATTATATATCTCTTAAAACAACAGGTGAAATGGTTATTGAGTTAATTGTTTATATTTGTTTTGTTGGTGATTTATTTAAAGGGCTTGATGAAGCTTAGAAACTTGAAATTGGGGCTCTGCAGCAGGTCAGCCAATCACTGACCTGCTGCAGAGCCCCACGGAGTCAGCCAATCACTGACCTGCTGCAGAGCCCCACGGAGTCAGCCAATCACTGACCTGCTGCAGAGCCCCACGGAGTCAGCCAATTACTGACCTGCTGCAGAGCCCCACGGAGTCAGCCAATCACTGACCTGCTGCAGAGCCCCACGGAGTCAGCCAATTACTGACCTGCTGCAGAGCCCCACGGAGTCAGCCAATCACTGACCTGCTGCAGAGCCCCACGGAGTCAGCCAATCACTGACCTGCTGCAGAGCCCCACGGAGTCAGCCAATCACTGACCTGCTGCAGAGCCCCACGGAGTCAGCCAATCACTGACCTGCTGCAGAGCCCCACGGAGTCAGCCAATCACTGACCTGCTGCAGAGCCCCACGGAGTCAGCCAATCACTGACCTGCTGCAGAGCCCCACGGAGTCAGCCAATCCTCAAAACTACCCCTGAACTACTCCTGAGGTCATGTTGTCGTGCGGAGGGTAAACAGGAAGCAGCTGATTGGACGTGCTGTGATTGATGATCAGACGCTCATTAACTTGTTACACGCCACCGCTCACAGACAGGAAGTGATTCATGGAGAGAGGCAGCTGGTCGCCGGGCAGAAACAGACAAAGAGGAGACCCCCCCCCCCCCCTGTAGTTCTATAGACTGTTAAACGCCTCAACTTCTGAAAGAACATCCGTAACATGCATCTGTCTGCAACTCATATCAATATTCCAATGACTGAATCCACTCTTCTGTTTCCACTATACTCTATTTGATTCTATTCACTTGCACTACTATCTGTGTTATTGTGTTCTGTGGGAGGAGCCTCGGATCACATGACAATAACAGCCTTGAATCTTGAATCCAGAGGCCTGTACTACGAAGCCGGTTCAACCTAACCTGGATATGTTGGAGTTAGCCGGTTGGCCTAATCCAAAACATACGTGCTCTCGCTAAGCGGTCCTACGACGCGGGTTATCAAGTGGATCGCTCAAGCCAGCCGTGTCCTATCTAGTTAGGTGTTCACATGAGAGGGGTGGTATCTGGAGCATTCGACCAATCACAGACATGGAGAAGCGCACTGACAGCGCAGCGTCATACTTCCTGAATGAAAAGTCAACTATAATATTAGACATATGAAGAAGTTAAACTTTAAACATGACTTAAACACTTGATCCAGGATCAAAGCCACAGAGCTGCACCTGCAAGGTGAATACAGCTGGTAACAGAACAAGTGTTTGAATGCGTTAACAGCTTTATGATATCACTGCCCGTCTAAGACACCATCTGACTTTCATTACATTTGACTCGAGTGTTTCCTCAACTTAATGTGTTGCTTAAAATAATCCTTCTGCATCCAGTCTGTGACACTGTGAGTGTTGCACGGCCAGATACGGCTCAGCTGACTCAGATCAGGAGATATATGATACATTATGAAGTGATATGCCGCGGACTGTACTTAATGTTACTCTGATCCGGTTACTGATGTTGTGGCAGATATTTCAGTAAGCTTTCTTAACGCTAATGTTATAATAGTCAGATTGCTCTGAAGATGGAGGTGATATTCTGTTCATGTTCACGTTCACACAGTCGGTGATTTCTGCCGGCCGTCTTTCCTGCAACGGCAGCTTTTCTGTATTTCCTTTCTCCTGTAATATGACTTGATCGCTTTAAACTCCGCACACTGTTGTTATCAGCTGTTCCACCATGGCTTCTACCTCAACCTGGAATAGATGTATCCTTATTGAAACGGTTACATTCAATGACAAATCAAATCAATGTGCAGGCTTACGTGAACACTGTTCTACATGAACAATATGGGCAGTTTATACATTAAATAAATCAACAGTAGGTGGCGAAATGCTGGAAGCGATTCGCCATTAAAGCAAAGAAGAAGAAGAACTCCGCACAGTTGATCTCTTATCCTGGAAGCTATGCTGCTCCGGCGCAGGCTAGCCGTTCAGAATAAGTTATCTAGCCCGCTAAAAAGTTAATCAGCTTCGTAGGACCGGAAACCCCGAAGTTATCTTGCTAAACGAACATCCTGATTCGTAGTATAGGCCCCAGGTTAGCCGCTCAGCATCAGTTACCATGGAGATCTAGCCCGCTAAAAAGTGAACCAGGTTCGTAGGACCGGAAACCCAGAGTTAACCTGAAGTTAGCCGCAAAGAGAACATCCGGCTTCGTAGTACAGGCCTCTGGTGTTGGGGCGGAGTGGCGCAGTGGGTTGTGCGGGTTGTGCGTAGATCATCAGATCAAAGGGGCGTTGGGGAACTCCAGTTCGAAACCCGCCTCCGCCGCCACTGCGTCAGGCTGTTGTGTCCTTGGGCAAGACACTTGCTCCTGTGGGTACTGTCCACAGTACATGTCCGTTACATGTATGATGTGTGTAATGTGTATTTGTAAAGCGCTTTGAGCATCTGGAAAAGCGCAATAATAAATGTAAGGAATTATTATTATCAGTGTTTCCGCCAGACA
>JAPTMU010000024.1:1045314-1055314 GCA_028583405.1 Pogonophryne albipinna
AAGTTAGTGTAACACTGAAGTTAGTCTGAAGTTAATCTGAAGTTATTGTAACACTGAAGTTAGTCTGAAGTTAATCTGAAGTTAGTCTGAAGTTAGTATAACACTGAAGTTAGTCTGAAGTTAATCTGAAGTTAGTGTAACACTGAAGTTAGTCTGAAGTTAGTGTAACACTGAAGTTCGTCTGAAGTTAGTGTAACGCTGAAGTTAGTCTGAAGTTAGTGTAACGCTGAAGTTAGTCTGAAGTTCGTCTGAAGTTAGTGTAACACTGAAGTTAGTCTGAAGTTAGTGTAACGCTGAAGTTCGTCTGAAGTTCGTCTGAAGTTAGTGTAACGCTGAAGTTAGTCTGAAGTTAGTGTAACGCTGAAGTTCGTCTGAAGTTAGTGTAACACTGAAGTTAGTCTGAAGTTAGTGTAACACTGAAGTTCGTCTGAAGTTAGTGTAACGCTGAAGTTCGTCTGAAGTTAGTGTAACACTGAAGTTAGTCTGAAGTTAGTGTAACACTGAAGTTCGTCTGAAGTTAGTGTAACACTGAAGTTCGTCTGAAGTTAGTGTAACACTGAAGTTCGTCTGAAGTTAGTGTAACACTGAAGTTAGTCTGAAGTTAGTGTAACGCTGAAGTTAGTCTGAAGTTAATGTAACACTGAAGTTAGTCTGAAGTTAGTCTGAAGTTAGTGTAACGCTGAAGTTAGTCTGAAGTTAGTGTAACGCTGAAGTTAGTCTGAAGTTAGTGTAACACTGAAGTTAGTCTGAAGTTAGTGAAACACTGAAGTTCGTCTGAAGTTAGTGTAACACTGAAGTTAGTCTGAAGTTAGTGTAACACTGAAGTTAGTCTGAAGTTAGTGTAACGCTGAAGTTAGTCTGAAGTTAGTGTAACACTGAAGTTAGTCTGAAGTTAGTGTAACGCTGAAGTTAGTCTGAAGTTAGTGTAACACTGAAGTTAGTCTGAAGTTAGTGTAACACTGAAGTTAGTCTGAAGTTAGTGTAACACTGAAGTTCGTCTGAAGTTAGTGTAACACTGAAGTTAGTGTAACGCTGAAGTTAGTCTGAAGTTAGTGTAACACTGAAGTTAGTGTAACGCTGAAGTTAGTCTGAAGTTAGTCTGAAGTTAGTGTAACGCTGAAGTTAGTGTAACGCTGAAGTTAGTCTGAAGTTAGTGTAACGCTGAAGTTAGTCTGAAGTTAGTGTAACACTGAAGTTAGTGTAACGCTGAAGTTAGTCTGAAGTTAGTGTAACGCTGAAGTTAGTCTGAAGTTAGTGTAACGCTGAAGTTAGTCTGAAGTTAGTCTGAAGTTAGTGTAACGCTGAAGTTAGTCTGAAGTTAGTGTAACGCTGAAGTTAGTCTGAAGTTAGTGTAACACTGAAGTTAGTCTGAAGTTAATCTGAAGTTAGTCTGAAGCTAGTGTAACACTGAAGTTAGTCTGAAGTTAGTGTAACACTGAAGTTAGTCTGAAGTTAGTGTAACGCTGAAGTTAGTCTGAAGTTAGTGTAACACTGAAGTTAGTCTGAAGTTACTGTAACACTGAAGTTAGTCTGAAGTTAGTGTAACACTGAAGTTAGTCTGAAGTTAGTCTGAAGTTAATCTGAAGTTAGTCTGAAGTTAGTGTAACACTGAAGTTAGTCTGAAGTTAATCTGAAGTTATTGTAACACTGAAGTTAGTCTGAAGTTAGTGTAACACTGAAGTTAGTCTGAAGTTAGTGTAACACTGAAGTTAGTCTGAAGTTAGTGTAACACTGAAGTTAGTCTGAAGTTAATCTGAAGTTATTGTAACACTGAAGTTAGTCTGAAGTTAATCTGAAGTTAGTCTGAAGTTAGTGTAACACTGAAGTTAGTCTGAAGTTAATCTGAAGTTAGTCTGAAGTTAGTATAACACTGAAGTTAGTCTGAAGTTAATCTGAAGTTAGTGTAACACTGAAGTTAGTCTGAAGTTAGTGTAACACTGAAGTTAGTCTGAAGTTAGTGTAACACTGAAGTTAGTCTGAAGTTAGTGTAACACTGAGGTTGGTCTGAAGTTAGTGTAACACTGAAGTTAGTCTGAAGTTAGTGTGACACTGAAGTTAGTCTGAAGTTAGTGTAACGCTGAAGTTAGTCTGAAGTTAATCTGAAGTTAGTGTAACACTGAAGTTAGTCTGAAGTTAGTGTAACACTGAAGTTAGCCTGAAGTTAATCTGAAGTTAGTGTAACACTGAAGTTAGTCTGAAGTTAGTGTAACGCTGAAGTTAGTCTGAAGTTAATCTGAAGTTAGTCTGAAGTTAGTGTAACACTGAAGTTAGTCTGAAGTTAGTGTAACACTGAAGTTAGTCTGAAGTTAGTGTAACACTGAAGTTAGTCTGAAGTTAGTGTAACGCTGAAGTTAGTCTGAAGTTAATCTGAAGTTAGTCTGAAGTTAATCTGAAGTTAGTGTAACACTGAAGTTAGTCTGAAGTTAGTGTAACACTGAAGTTAGTGTGAAATTAGTGTAACACTGAAGCTAGTCTGAAGTTAGTGTAACGCTGAAGTTAGTCTGAAGTTAGTCTGAAGTTAATCTGAAGTTAATCTGAAGTTAGTGTAACACTGAAGTTAGTCTGAAGTTAGTGTAACACTGAAGTTAGTGTAACACTGAAGTTAGTCTGAAGTTAGTGTAACACTGAAGTTAGTCTGAAGTTAGTGTAACGCTGAAGTTAGTCTGAAGTTAATCTGAAGTTAGTCTGAAGTTAATCTGAAGTTAGTGTAACACTGAAGCTAGTCTGAAGTTAGTGTAACACTGAAGTTAGTCTGAAGTTAGTGTAACACTGAAGTTAGTCTGATGTTAGTGTAACGCTGAAGTTAGTCTGAAGTTAATCTGAAATTAGTCTGAAGTTAATCTGAAGTTAGTGTAACGCTGAAGTTAGTCTGAAGTTAGTGTAACACTGAAGTTAGTCTGAAATGTGTAACACTGAAGTTAGTCTGAAGTTAATCTGAAATTAGTGCAACACTGTAGTTAGGCTGAAGTTAATCTGAAGTTAGTGTAACACTGAAATTAGTCTGAATTTAGTGTAACACTGAAGTTAGCCTGAAATTAATCTGAAGTTAGTGTAACACTGAAGTTCGTCTGAAGTTAGTGTGACACTGAAGTTAGTCTGAAGTTAGTCTGAAGTTACTGTAACATTGAAGTTAGTCTGAAGTTAGTGTAACACTGAAGTTAGTCTGAAGTTAGTCTGAGGCTAGTCTGAAGTTAGTCTGAAGTTACTGTAACACTGAAGTTAGTCTGAGGCTAGTCTGAAGTTACTGTAACATTGAAGTTAGTCTGAAGTTAGTGTAACACTGAAGTTAGTCTGAGGCTAGTCTGAAGTTAGTGTAACACTGAAGTTAGTCTGAAGTTAGTTTGAGGCTAGTCTGAAGTTAGTCTGAGCAGAGCCTCTGAATTAGCCCTAAGTGAAAAAATGCTAACGCACTGAGCACAGAACTCACGGTTTCAATACTTTATTACTTTCGCGGCAGCGAAGGCAAACCCAGACAACACACAGCGCAGCTTTACTGAGCCAAAACGGCACATGTCTTACCTTTGCTGTTGTTCTGATCAAAAGTCGTGTTCAATGGCATCAAAACGATAAAAACGCTGCTGAAGGTTAATCCATAGGTTAATCCAATGCGTCTGCGTCCCTTTGAAATTATTTCTGATAATCCATCATCATATTTATGTCAATAATGGAGATTTCATATTAGCTGCTATTAGAGCTACAACCCAGCTTCTTCTTTTGGGCTGCGTGCGCATCACTCTCACTCAGAGGTCGCATTGACCGAATATTTTCCGTCTTTGACGTTTTTTTTTTAACAATGACGGAAAAATCTGAAAGCTGTCCGTCATTTTGACAGATTAGAACAAACTCAGAACAGCGCCAAAGTTTCCCCGCAGCGGGGCTCCGGTGTTATGCCATGTTATTATGCATGCCCTCCTAAAAGGAAAGGATATCGTTTCCAAACCTTACTTTGCCGAACAGATCATTGAAATGTCTATGAGTATTTGCTTTACGCTGCGCGCTTCCGCGAGGTGCAGTGGTCATGCATAACACGGCGCTAACAGTTCACGAGCGAGTGTGCGCCCCCCCCCCCGTCCGACGGCAGAGTTGTGTACAGGCCGACGGGTTCTAATGGATTTTGACGGAAATGTTACGATCCTGTCCGTTAAAATGACATGCAGCGAAAAAGCCTAGCACAACCTCTGCTCTCACTCCTCAATGGTAATGTTTAGATGGATTTTAGGAACTTCCCTCTCGATTCTATTGGCTCTAACAGTTAAAAAGAGATGTCAATCATCAAAATTGACCAATGGGTTCCAGAGATCTGGAAAATCCACCCAAATGACCCCAGAAGTGTTTTTTTTTTATAAATCTCTCTAAAAAGGTCAAATGTCACTTGTTTTGCATCAATCTTGATACAGGGTACTTATTACATGTTGTACTTTGGATTCCTAAAGCTTTTAGTCTACCTTCCCATCATTCAAGGGTAGTTTTCACCATAAGTCATGTTTTTATTTTGGACGGAAACTGTAATTTACATTTTTTTACTATGTTCAATCTGAATTTACTTTAAAATACACTGAAGTTAGTCTGAGGCTGGTCTGAAGTTACTCTGAAGTTAGTGTGAAGTTAGTATGAAGCTAGTCTGAAGTTACTCTGAAGTTAGTGTTACACTGAAGTTAGTCTGACGCTGGTCTGAAGTTAGCATGGATGTATAATAAGAACTGGATACAGCGTTAGTGTAACACTGAAGCTAGTCTGACGTTAGTGTAACACTGAAGCTAGTCTGACGTTAGTGTAACACTGAAGTTAGTCTGAAGTTAGTGTAACACTGAAGCTAGTCTGACGTTAGTGTAACACTGAGGTTGGTCTGAGGTTGGTCTGAGGTTGGTCTGAAGTTAGTGTAACACTGAAGCTAGTCTGAAGTTATTGTAACACTGAGGTTGGTCTGAGGTTGGTCTGAAGTTAGTGTAACACTGAGGTTAGTCTGAAGTTAGTGTAACACTGAAGTAAGTCTGAAGTTAGTGTAACACTGAAGTTAGTCTGAAGTTAGTGTAACACTGAAGCTAGTCTGAAGTTAGTGTAACACTGAGGTTGGTCTGAGGTTGGTCTGAAGTTAGTGTAACACTGAGGTTAGTCTGAAGTTAGTGTAACACTGAAGTTAGTCTGAAGTTAGTGTAACACTGAAGCTAGTCTGACGTTAGTGTAACACTGAAGTTAGTCTGAAGTTAGTGTAACACTGAAGCTAGTCTGACGTTAGTGTAACACTGAAGTTAGTCTGAAGTTAGTGTAACACTGAAGTTAGTCTGAAGTTAGTGTAACACTGAAGCTAGTCTGACGTTAGTGTAACACTGAAGTTAGTCTGAAGTTAGTGTAACACTGAAGCTAGTCTGACGTTAGTGTAACACTGAAGTTAGTCTGAAGTTAGTGTAACACTGAAGCTAGTCTGAAGTTAGTGTAACACTGAGGTTGGTCTGAAGTTAGTGTAACACTGAGGTTAGTCTGAAGTTAGTCTGAGGTTGGTCTGAAGTTAGTGTAACACTGAGGTTAGTCTGAAGTTAGTCTGAGGTTGGTCTGAAGTTAGTGTAACACTGAGGTTAGTCTGAAGTTAGTCTGAGGTTGGTCTGAAGTTAGTGTAACACTTAAAGAAACACTGAAAAAATATCACACTCAAACACACACACACACACACACACACACACACACACACACACACACACACACAGACACAAGATGCCTTTTACAGGAAATTACTTTGTGACAACCTGCTGACAACATCCATAACACACTCATTTAAAATCCCAGCGGGACTCTAAGTGTTTCTGTGTGTGTGTGTGTTTTTGTGTGTGTGTGTTTCTCTGTGTGTGTGTGTGTGTGTTCATGCCACTGTTGTCACACATCCTCCTCAATGGTATCAAACCGCTCCCGTTTCTCCAAGCATGCGAAAAAATTCATGAGCTCACCAGGGTGTGTGTGTGTTTGTGTGTGAGAGAGAGAGAGAGAGAGAGAGAGAGACAGAGAGAGAGAGAGAGAGAGAGCGAGACAGAGAGAGAGAGAGAGAAAGATAGACAGAGAGAGAGAGAGAGAAAGAGAGAGAGAGACAGAGAGACAGAGAGAGAGGGACAGAGAGAAAGAGAGAGAGAGAGAGAGAGAGAGAGAGAGAGAGACAGAGAGAGAGAGAGAGAGAAAGAGAGAGAGAGAGAAAGAGAGAGAGACAGAGAGAAAGAGAGAGAGAGAGAGAGAAAGAGAGAGAGAGACAGAGAGACAGAGAGAGAGGGAGAGGGCGAGAGTTCAGTGTGTAGCTCAGTGTGTAGTTCAGTGTGTAGCTCAGTGTGTAGTTCAGTGTGTAGTTCAGTGTGTAGTTCAGTGTGTAGCTCAGTGTGTAGCTCAGTGTGTAGTTCAGTGTGTAGCTCAGTGTGTAGTTCAGTGTGTAGTTCAGTGTGTAGCTCAGTGTGTAGCTCAGTGTGTAGCTCAGTGTGTAGTTCAGTGTGTAGCTCAGTGTGTAGTTCAGTGTGTAGCTCAGTGTGTAGTTCAGTGTGTAGCTCAGTGTGTAGCTCAGTGTGTAGCTCAGTGTGTAGTTCAGTGTGTAGCTCAGTGTGTAGCTCAGTGTGTAGTTCAGTGTGTAGCTCAGTGTGTAGTTCAGTGTGTAGTTCAGTGTGTAGCTCAGTGTGTAGCTCAGTGTGTAGTTCAGTGTGTAGTTCAGTGTGTAGTTCAGTGTGTAGTTCAGTGTGTAGCTCAGTGTGTAGCTCAGTGTGTAGCTCAGTGTGTAGTTCAGTGTGTAGTTCAGTGTGTAGCTCAGTGTGTAGTTCAGTGTGTAGCTCAGTGTGTAGTTCAGTGTGTAGCTCAGTGTGTAGCTCAGTGTGTAGTTCAGTGTGTAGTTCAGTGTGTAGCTCAGTGTGTAGTTCAGTGTGTAGCTCAGTGTGTAGTTCAGTGTGTGTAGTTCAGTGTGTAGCTCAGTGTGTAGTTCAGTGTGTAGCTCAGTGTGTAGCTCAGTGTGTAGTTCAGTGTGTAGTTCAGTGTGTAGTTCAGTGTGTAGCTCAGTGTGTAGTTCAGTGTGTAGTTCAGTGTGTAGTTCAGTGTGTAGTTCAGTGTGTAGCTCAGTGTGTAGCTCAGTGTGTAGTTCAGTGTGTAGTTCAGTGTGTAGTTCAGTGTGTAGCTCAGTGTGTAGCTCAGTGTGTAGCTCAGTGTGTAGTTCAGTGTGTAGTTCAGTGTGTAGTTCAGTGTGTAGCTCAGTGTGTAGCTCAGTGTGTAGTTCAGTGTGTGTAGTTCAGTGTGTAGCTCAGTGTGTAGTTCAGTGTGTAGCTCAGTGTGTAGTTCAGTGTGTAGTTCAGTGTGTAGTTCAGTGTGTAGCTCAGTGTGTAGTTCAGTGTGTAGCTCAGTGTGTAGCTCAGTGTGTAGTTCAGTGTGTAGTTCAGTGTGTAGTTCAGTGTGTAGCTCAGTGTGTAGCTCAGTGTGTAGTTCAGTGTGTAGTTCAGTGTGTAGTTCAGTGTGTAGCTCAGTGTGTAGCTCAGTGTGTAGTTCAGTGTGTGTAGTTCAGTGTGTAGCTCAGTGTGTAGTTCAGTGTGTAGTTCAGTGTGTAGCTCAGTGTGTAGTTCAGTGTGTAGCTCAGTGTGTAGTTCAGTGTGTGTAGTTCAGTGTGTAGTTCAGTGTGTAGTTCAGTGTGTAGTTCAGTGTGTAGTTCAGTGTGTAGCTCAGTGTGTAGTTCAGTGTGTAGTTCAGTGTGTAGTTCAGTGTGTAGTTCAGTGTGTAGCTCAGTGTGTAGCTCAGTGTGTAGTTCAGTGTGTAGTTCAGTGTGTAGTTCAGTGTGTAGCTCAGTGTGTAGCTCAGTGTGTAGTTCAGTGTGTAGTTCAGTGTGTAGCTCAGTGTGTAGTTCAGTGTGTAGCTCAGTGTGTAGTTCAGTGTGTAGTTCAGTGTGTAGTTCAGTGTGTAGTTCAGTGTGTAGTTCAGTGTGTAGCTCAGTGTGTAGTTCAGTGTGTAGCTCAGTGTGTAGCTCCTAAGGTGAGATTGAGGGCGTCAGAAAGTAGGACGCAGAGGGAGAGAAGAAGTGAACAAAGAGCAGATTTTACGCGCATCAGATTTTCTGTTTGAAGAGTAGGGTTTGAGAGTCAGCAGAGATACTGTGTGTGTGTGTGTGTGTGTGTGTGTGTGTGTGTGTGTGTGTGTGTGTGTGTGTGTGTGTGTGTGTGTGTGTGTGTGTGTGTGTGTGTGTGTGTGTGTGTGTGCCTGGGGTTAGACAGACTGTAATCATCACCTCCTCGTGTTCATTTACATACGAGGAGGGGGGGGGGGTGTCAGGAACAAAGAGGGGAACAAACTGCTGCGTTTAACAAATCCACACGCACACACACACTGACTTACTCCTGTTGTCACGGTTACCTACACCTGCAGCATCACTCCTGTTTCCGTGGTTACTGCCTGCTGTCCCAGCTTAGCATGTTTTAAAAAGTTAAACTCAGCTCAGCCAATCAGATCCAGAGAGGGGCGGGCTCTCCCGTCAGCTGCAGGTGATGACTGGTCCTTCAGAGGCGTGGAGCCGGTTCCTATGGTAACCTCCTCTGTTAGCTGTCCTCTGACTGGTTGCGCTTTGAGAAGTCAGCAGTAAACAAGGTCAAAGTTGAAATAATCTCGGTGTGCAGAGGCTCCGCCCCCACCTGAGAAACAACAACACAGTATTACTGAGACTGACACACGCACACACGCACGCACGCACACACACACGCACACACACACGCACACACACACGCGCACACCCACACACGCGCACACACACGCACGCACACACAAACGCACACACACACACACAAACGCACACACACACACACGCACACACACACACACACACACACACACACATGCACAGAAATGTCTGTAATTGAATATGTACTGATGAGGTCACTCTCTCACCTGTGCAGGTAAACGGGAGCTGCCATGTTCCTCCTCCTCCTCTACACTGTAGTCATGGTGACCTGTGACCCCCCCCCTCAGTGGGCGGAGCCTCACAACGCCCCCCTCTCTCACCTGGTGGTGGCTGGGGGCCGGCTGTACGTGGGGGGGGTGGATCACCTGTACCAGCTGACCTCTGACCTGCAGCTGGAGGCCCAGGTGAGCACCGGCCCTCACCTGGACTCACCTGAGTGCCTCCCCCCCATCGAGCCCTCAGACTGCCCCTCGGCCACGCCCACGCACAACCACAACAAGCTGCTGCTGCTGGAGGCGGGGCCAGAGGGGGCGGGGCCAGGGAGCCTCATCGTCTGTGGCTCGCTGTTCCAGGGAATCTGTGACAAGAGGTGAGAGTTTGTTGTTGTTTACCTGTAGTTTTGAAAGAACATCCATAACATTCATCTGGTTGTAATTTATACTTTTATATATCAATATTCCCATTACTCTTCTGCACAATTATATTCTATTTGATTTATATTTATTTGCACTATTATATCTGTTTTATTGTGTTGCTCTGTTGAAAAAGTCAGAATTTTGAGGAAAAAAATCATCATTTTGAGACAAAAGTCATAATTGTTAACAACCTTTCTCTTCTTCTGTGGTGTTTAGGAGTCTGTCCAACGTCTCTCAGCTGGTGTACCAGACCCTGAACCCGGTGGACACACAGTACGTCGCCGCCAACGACCCCCGCGTCTCCACCGTCGCCGTGGTGATCACCACCAGACAGGAAGGGGGCGGGGCCCTGCGGCTGATGCTGGTTGGTCGAGGCTACACCAGCAAAGGGCCCGGAGACATCCCACCAATCACGACGCGGCGCCTGTCCCCGGCTGAGCCCCCCCGCCGGGCCTTCTCTCAGGAGGAGGACCTGGGGAAGCTGGTGGTGGGGAGCTACTCTGAGTACAACAACCACTTTGTGGCGGCCGTCTCCCACGGCGACCACGTGTACTTCCTGTTCTCGCGCCGCCACAGGAAGGAGTACCGCAGCTTCGTCTCGCGGCTCTGCCAATCAGATCGCAGCTTCTACTCCTATGTGGAGGTGCCGCTGCTCTGTGGGGGGGGGCACAACCTGGCGCAGGCCGCCATG
>JAPTMU010000024.1:1060314-1065314 GCA_028583405.1 Pogonophryne albipinna
CCAATAATTACTTACAAAGTAAATGTATTCACGTTCAACATAAGAACAGTGACTGAACATAACAGCATAACAGTACAAAGAACTGTGTTAGCGTGTTCGACAAAAAGTGTGTGTGTGTGTGTGTGTGTGTGTGTGTGTGTGTGTGTGTGTGTGTGTGTGTGTGTGTGTGTGTGTGTGTGTGTGTGTGTGTGTTTGGGCTGTGCAATTAATCGTATTTTAAGCAATTATGATAAAAAAAAACTTTTATTTAGCTTTGCTAGGTTGTGACAGTGCACTGCAACATATTTGATCTAATTAATTTTAGTCTAATTTATTTTTATTTATCATATTTATATGTTTAGTAGCTTGTGGAAGTGCGCTCCAAAATATTTGTTGATCTTGTTTATTGGTATTTATTATTTTGATATTATTTATTTAAACGTATCATTTATTTAATTTATGTTTGTATTGGTTTTTCAGTTGAATTATACGTTCAGGGTAATCAACAGTTACAAAGATACTGTTGAAATTATTATTTGTTTTAAAGTTCAATAAATGGATGTTTTCAAAGTCAATGAATAATCATATTTAATAATCGTGATACCAATTATTGACCAAAATAATCGTGATTATGATTTTTGCCATAATCGAGCAGCCCTAGTGTGTGTGTGTGTGTGTGTGTGTGTGTGTGTGTGTGTGTGTGTGTGTGTGTGTGTGTGTGTGTGTGTGTGAGAAAGAGTAACAATAGCTATATTCAGAGCTCTGCTGCCTTGGCTACAATCTTTCATCGTTGCTGTTGTATGATTGGTGTTTAGCTACGGTATTTAGCGTCTACAGCACCTCCGCTTTTAGGGTTGACGTAGACCCAAAGGTCGCCCGGAGGTCCCCCGGCGTTGTTGCGGGAGCTGCTGCACTAGCTAGCGCTGCACTAGCTAACGCTACATTAGCTAACACTACATTAGCAAAACAAACGTTAATTTATTTTGCAAAAGGTGCAGCGGGCTTCAAACACGTTCCCTCCACTGGTTTCAACCAAGCACTAAATTCG
This sequence comes from Pogonophryne albipinna, assembly GCA_028583405.1. NCBI lineage: Eukaryota > Metazoa > Chordata > Actinopteri > Perciformes > Artedidraconidae > Pogonophryne > Pogonophryne albipinna. The sequence continues at coordinate 1,061,342 of JAPTMU010000024.1, forward strand.
ATGTTTTCCAACCAGATACGGTTGAACTGACACTTCCCCATATTTATTTGTAAGTAGATTCGAATATACCTGAGTTTCTGACTGCCGCTAGCTGAAGCTTGGTTGCTAGGTTACTAGCTGGGTGTTCTCCGATAAGGGGCAGGGGGAAACAAAGTTAGTGATTACTGGTTCCATGTTGATTTATTTCAATACAAATTGTTGGGGGGAACTGAAAGGCTGTACCGTACAGGTTACTTTGCAGCCCGGACATTTCCCTCAAAACACATTTAGACGCGATCGCAACACAGAAGGACCTTTCAAATCCCATCATTTTGAAGACCTTCTAAATCATACTTAAGACCTTTTTAAGGCCTTAAATTCAGATTATCAAATGTACGACAGGGGACCCTGTAGTATGTTGTTAGTATGTAAGTGTGTTCTTAGTATGATGTTAGTATGTAAGTGTGTTCTTAGTATGATGTTAGTATGTAAGTGTGTTGTTAGTGTGTTATTATGATGTTAGTATGTAAGTGTGTTCTTAGTATGATGTTAGTATGTAAGTGTGTTCTTAGTATGATGTTAGTATGTAAGTGTGTTGTTAGTATGTTGTTAGTATGTAAGTGTGTTGTTAGTATGTAAGTGTGTTCTTAGTATGATGTTAGTATGTAAGTGTGTTCTTAGTATGTAAGTGTGTTCTTAGTATGATGTTAGTATGTAAGTGTGTTCTTAGTATGATGTTAGTATGTTAGTGTGTTGTTAGTATGTAAGTGTGTTGTTAGTGTGTTGTTAGTATGTAAGTGAGTTATTAGTATGATGTTAGTATGTAAGTGTGTTGTTCGTATGTTAGTGTGTTGTTAGTGTGTTGTTAGTATGTAAGTGTGTTCTTAGTATGGTGTTAGTATGTTAGTGTGTTCTTAGTATGTAAGTGTGTTCTTAGTATGATGTAAGTGTGTTCTTAGTTTGATGTTAGTATGTAAGTGTGTTCTTAGTATGATGTTAGTATGTAAGTGTGTTTTTAGTATGTTGTTAGTCTATAAGTGTGTTCTTAGTATGTTGTTAGTATGTTAGTGTGTTCTTAGTATGTAAGTGTGTTCTTAGTATGATGTTAGTATGTAAGTGTGTTCTTAGTATGATGTTAGTATGTAAGTGTGTTCTTAGTATGTAAGTGTGTTGTTAATATGTTAGTATGTTCTTAGTATGATGTTAGTATGTAAGTGTGTTATTAGTATGATGTTAGTATGTAAGTGTGTTCTTAGTATGATGTTAGTATGTAAGTGTGTTCTCAGTATGATGTTAGTATGTTAGTGTGTTGTTAGTGTGTTGTTAGTATGTAAGTGTGTTGTTAGTATGTTGTTAGTATGTAAGTGTGTTGTTAGTGTGTAAGTGAGTTCTTAGTATGATGTTAGTATGTAAGTGTGTTGTTAGTATGTTGTTAGTATGTAAGTGAGTTCTTAGTATGATGTTAGTATGTAAGTGTGTTGTTAGTATGTTAGTGTGTTGTTAGTATGTAAGTGTGTTGTTAGTATGATGTTAGTATGTAAGTGTGTTCTTAGTATGATGTTAGCATGTAAGTGTGTTGTTAGTATGTAAGTGAGTTCTTAGTATGATGTTAGTATGTAAGTGAGTTCTTAGTATGATGTTAGTATGTAAGTGTGTTGTTAGTATGTTGTTAGTATGTAAGTGAGTTCTTAGTATGATGTTAGTATGTAAGTGTGTTGTTAGTATGTTAGTGTGTTGTTAGTATGTAAGTGTGTTGTTAGTATGATGTTAGTATGTAAGTGTGTTCTTAGTATGATGTTAGCATGTAAGTGTGTTGTTAGTATGTAAGTGAGTTCTTAGTATGTTGTTAGTATGTAAGTGAGTACTTAGTATGATGTTAGTATGTTAGTGTGTTGTTAGTATGTTGTTAGTATGTAAGTGAGTTCTTAGTATGATGTTAGTATGTAAGTGTGTTGTTAGTATGTTAGTGTGTTGTTAGTATGTAAGTGTGTTGTTAGTATGATGTTAGTATGTAAGTGTGTTCTTAGTATGATGTTAGCATGTAAGTGTGTTGTTAGTATGTAAGTGAGTTCTTAGTATGTTGTTAGTATGTAAGTGAGTACTTAGTATGATGTTAGTATGTTAGTGTGTTGTTAGTATGTTGTTAGTATGTAAGTGAGTTCTTAGTATGATGTTAGTATGTAAGTGTGTTCTTAGTATGTAAGTGTGTTCTTAGTATGTTGTTAGTATGTTAGTGTGTTGTTAGTATGTTGTTAGTATGTAAGTGAGTTCTTAGTATGATGTTAGTATGTAAGTGTTTTGTTAGTATGTTAGTGTGTTGTTAGTATGTTAGTGTGTTGTTAGTATGTAAGTGAGTTCTTAGTATGATGTTAGTATGTACGTGTGTTGTTAGTATGTTGTTAGTATGTTAGTGTGTTGTTAGTATGTTAGTGTGTTGTTAGTATGTTGTTAGTATTTAAGTGAGTTCTTAGTATGTTGTTAGTATGTAAGTGTGTTGTTAGTATGTTGTTAGTATGTTAGTGTGTTGTTAGTATGTAAGTGTGTTGTTAGTATGTAAGTGTGTTGTTAGTATGTTAGTGTGTTGTTAATATGTTGTTAGTATGTAAGTGTGTTGTTAGTATGTTAGTGTGTTGTTAGTATGTTAGTGTGTTGTTAGTATGTTGTTAGTATGTAAGTGTGTTGTTAGTATGTAAGTGTGTTGTTAGTATGTTAGTGTGTTGTTAGTATGTTAGTGTGTTGTTAGTGTGTTAGTGTGTTGTTAGTATGTTAGTGTGTTGTTATTATGTTGTTAGTATGTAAGTGTGTTGTTAGTATGTTGTTAGTATGTTAATGTGTTGTTAGTATGTAAGTGTGTTCTTAGTATGTTGTTAGTATGTAAGTGTGTTGTTAGTATGTTAGTGTGTTGTTAGTGTGTTGTTAGTATGTAAGTGTGTTATTAGTATGATGTTAATATGTAAGTGTGTTCTTAGTATGTAAGTGTGTTCTTAGTATATTGTTAGTATGTACGTGTGTTGTTAGTGTGTTGTTAGTATGTTAGTGTGTTGTTAGTATGTAAGTGAGTTCTTAGTATGATGTTAGTATGTAAGTGTTTTGTTAGTGTGTTGTTAGTATGTTGTTAGTATGTAAGTTAGTTCTTAGTATGATGTTAGTATGTAAGTGTTTTGTTAGTATGTAAGTGTGTTGTTAGTATGTTGTTAGTATGTTAGTGTGTTGTTAGTATGGAAGTGAGTTCTTAGTATGATGTTAGTATGTAAGTGTGTTGTTAGTATGTTGTTAGTATGTTAGTGTGTTGTTAGTATGTTGTTGTGTTGTTAGTATGTAAGTGAGTTCTTAGTATGTTGTTAGTATGTAAGTGTGTTGTTAGTATGTAAGTGTGTTGTTAGTATGTTAGTGTGTTGTTAGTATGTTGTTAGTATGTAAGTGTGTTGTTAGTATGTTGTTAGTATGTAAGTGTGTTGTTAGTATGTTAGTGTGTTGTTAGTGTGTTGTTAGTATGTTAGTGTGTTGTTAGTATGTTAGTGTGTTGTTATTATGTTGTTAGTATGTAAGTGTGTTGTTAGTATGTTAGTGTGCTGTTAGTATGTTGTTAGTATGTTAGTGTGCTGTTAGTATGTTGTTAGTATGTAAGTGAGTTCTTAGTATGATGTTAGTATGTAAGTGTTTTGTTAGTATGTTAGTGTGTTGTTAGTATGTTAGTGTGTTGTTAGTATGTAAGTGAGTTCTTAGTATGATGTTAGTATGTACGTGTGTTGTTAGTATGTTGTTAGTATGTTAGTGTGTTGTTAGTATGTTAGTGTGTTGTTAGTATGTTGTTAGTATTTAAGTGAATTCTTAGTATGTTGTTAGTATGTAAGTGTGTTGTTAGTATGTTGTTAGTATGTTAGTGTGTTGTTAGTATGTAAGTGTGTTGTTAGTATGTAAGTGTGTTGTTAGTATGTTAGTGTGTTGTTAATATGTTGTTAGTATGTAAGTGTGTTGTTAGTATGTTAGTGTG
>JAPTMU010000024.1:1070314-1090314 GCA_028583405.1 Pogonophryne albipinna
TGTCCCCCTCCACCTGTCCCTCTCCACCTGTCTGTCTCTCACCTGTCTCTCTCCACCTGTCTGTCTCTCACCTGTCTCTCTCCACCTGTCCCTCTCCTCCTGTCTGTCTCTCACCTGTCTCTCTCCACCTGTCTCTCTCCACCTGTCCCTCTCCACCTGTCTGTCTCTCACCTGTCTCTCTCCACCTGTCCCTCTCCACCTGTCTGTCTCTCACCTGTCTCTCTCCACCTGTCCCTCTCCACCTGTCTGTCTCTCACCTGTCTCTTTCCACCTGTTCCCCTCCACCTGTCCCTTTCCACCTGTCTGTCTCTCACCTGTCTCTCACCACCTGTCTCTCTCCACCTGTCCCTCTCCACCTGTCTGTCTCTCACCTGTCTCTCTCCACCTGTCTCTCTCCACCTGTCTGTCTCTCACCTGTCTCTCTCCACCTGTCTCTCTCTCACCTGTCTCTCTCCACCTGTCTGTCTCTCACCTGTCCCTCTCCACCTGTCTGTCTCTCATCTGTCTCTTTCCACCTGTCCCCCTCCACCTGTCTCTCTCCACCTGTCCCTCTCCACCTGTCTGTCTCTCACCTGTCTCTCTCCCCCTGTCTCTTTCCCACCTGTCTCTCTCCACCTGTCCCTCTCCACCTGTCTGTCTCTCACCTGTCTTTCTCCACCTGTCCCTCTCCACCTGTCTGTCTCTCACCTGTCTCTCTCCACCTGTCTCTCTCCACCTGTCCCTCTCTCACCTGTCTGTCTCTCACTTGTCTCTCTCCACCTGTCTCTCTCCACCTGTCCATCTCTCACCTGTCTCTCTCTCACCTGTCTCTTTCCACCTGTCCCCCTCCACCTGTCCCTCTCCACCTGTCCCCCTCCACCTGTCTCTCTCCACCTGTCCGTCTCTCACCTGTCTCTCTCCACCTGTCTCTCTCTCACCTGTCTCTTTCCACCTGTCCCCCTCCACCTGTCCCTCTCCACCTGTCTGTCTCCACCTGTCCCTCTCCACCTGTCTGTCTCTCACCTGTCTCTCTCTCACCTGTCTCTCTCCACCTGTCTCTCTCACCTGTCTCTCTCCACCTGTCCCTCTCCACCTGTCTGTCTCTCACCTGTCTCTCTCCACCTGTCTCTCTCTCACCTGTCTCTCTCCACCTGTCCCTCTCCACCTGTCTGTCTCTCACCTGTCTCTCTCCACCCGTCCCTCTCCACCTGTCTGTCTCTCACCTGTCTCTCTCCACCTGTCTCTCTCTCACCTGTCTCTCTCCACCTGTCTGTCTCTCACCTGTCCCTCTCCACCTGTCTGTCTCTCATCTGTCTCTTTCCACCTGTCCCCCTCCACCTGTCTCTCTCCACCTGTCTCTCTCTCACCTGTCTCTCTCCACCTGTCTCTCTCTCACCTGTCTTTCTCCACCTGTCTGTCTCTCACCTGTCTCTCTCCACCTGTCTGTCTCTCACCTGTCTCTCTCAACCTGTCTCTCTCTCACCTGTCTCTCTCCACCTGTCCCTCTCCACCTGTCTGTCTCTCACCTGTCTCTTTCCACCTGTCCCTCTCCACCTGTCACCCTCCACCTGTCTCTCTCCACCTGTCCCTCTCTCACCTGTCCGTCTCTCACCTGTCTCTCTCTCACCTGTCTCTCTCCACCTGTCCCTCTCTCACCTGTCCGTCTCTCACCTGTCTCTCTCCACCTGTCCGTCTCTTACCTGTCTCTCTCCACCTGTCTCTCTCTCACCTGTCTCTTTCCACCTGTCCCCCTCCACCTGTCCCTCTCCACCTGTCTGTCTCTCACCTGTCTCTCTCCACCTGTCCCTCTCCACCTGTCTGTCTCTCACCTGTCTCTCTCCACCTGTCTCTCTCTCACCTGTCTCTCTCCACCTGTCTCTCTCCACCTGTCTGTCTCTCACCTGTCTCTCTCTCACCTGTCTCTCTCCACCTGTCCCTCTCCACCTGTCTGTCTCTCACCTGTCTCTCTCCACCTGTCCCCCTCCACCTGTCCCTCTCCACCTGTCCCCCTCCACCTGTCTCTCTCCACCTGTCTGTCTCTCACCTGTCTCTCTCCACCTGTCCCTCTCCTCCTGTCTGTCTCTCACCTGTCTCTCTCCACCTGTCTCTCTCCACCTGTCCCTCTCCACCTGTCTGTCTCTCACCTGTCTCTCTCCACCTGTCCCTCTCCACCTGTCTGTCTCTCACCTGTCTCTCTCCACCTGTCCTCTCCACCTGTCTGTCTCTCACCTGTCTCTTTCCACCTGTTCCCCTCCACCTGTCCCTTTCCACCTGTCTGTCTCTCACCTGTCTCTCACCACCTGTCTCTCTCCACCTGTCCCTCTCCACCTGTCTGTCTCTCACCTGTCTCTCTCCACCTGTCTCTCTCCACCTGTCTGTCTCTCACCTGTCTCTCTCCACCTGTCTCTCTCTCACCTGTCTCTCTCCACCTGTCTGTCTCTCACCTGTCCCTCTCCACCTGTCTGTCTCTCATCTGTCTCTTTCCACCTGTCTGTCTCTCATCTGTCTCTCTCCACCTGTCCCTCTCCACCTGTCTGTCTCTCACCTGTCTCTCTCCCCCTGTCTCTTTCCCACCTGTCTCTCTCCACCTGTCCCTCTCCACCTGTCTGTCTCTCACCTGTCTTTCTCCACCTGTCCCTCTCCACCTGTCTGTCTCTCACCTGTCTCTCTCCACCTGTCTCTCTCCACCTGTCCCTCTCTCACCTGTCTGTCTCTCACTTGTCTCTCTCCACCTGTCTCTCTCCACCTGTCCATCTCTCACCTGTCTCTCTCTCACCTGTCTCTTTCCACCTGTCCCCCTCCACCTGTCCCTCTCCACCTGTCTGTCTCTCACCTGTCTCTCTCCACCTGTCCGTCTCTCACCTGTCTCTCTCCACCTGTCTCTCTCTCACCTGTCTCTTTCCACCTGTCCCCCTCCACCTGTCCCTCTCCACCTGTCTGTCTCCACCTGTCCCTCTCCACCTGTCTGTCTCTCACCTGTCTCTCTCTCACCTGTCTCTCTCCACCTGTCTCTCTCACCTGTCTCTCTCCACCTGTCCCTCTCCACCTGTCTGTCTCTCACCTGTCTCTCTCCACCTGTCTCTCTCTCACCTGTCTCTCTCCACCTGTCCCTCTCCACCTGTCTGTCTCTCACCTGTCTCTCTCCACCCGTCCCTCTCCACCTGTCTGCCTCTCACCTGTCTCTCTCCACCTGTCCCTCTCCACCTGTCTGTCTCTCACCTGTCTCTCTCTCACCTGTCTGTCTCTCACCTGTCTCTCTCCACCTGTCCCTCTCCACCTGTCTGTCTCTCACCTGTCTCTCTCCACCTGTCTGTCTCTCACCTGTCTCTCTCTCACCTGTCTCTTTCCACCTGTCCCTCTCACCTGTCTGTCTCTCACCTGTCTCTTTCCACCTGTCCCTCTCCACCTGTCTGTCTCTCACCTGTCTGTCTCCACCTGTCTCTCTCCACCTGTCCCTCTCCACCTGTCTGTCTCTCACCTGTCTCTCTCCACCTGTCCCTATCCACCTGTCTGTCTCTCACCTGTCTCTTTCCACCTGTCCGTCTCCACCTGTCCGTCTCCACCTGTCCGTCTCCACCTGTCTGTCTCTCTGTAGTTTCAGTATGCTGTCAGCCAGCTTCAGTATTCTGCTGCTGTCTACCTGAGGAGAGGAGAGAGACGCATCGATGCCTCACCTGGCCTCCGCCGTAAGACAGAGTGTGTGTGTGTGCGCGTGTGTGTGTGCGTGCGTGCGTGTGTGTGCGTGCGTGAGTGTGTGCGTGTGTGTGTGAATGTGTGCGTGCGTGTTTGTGCGTGCGTGCGTGAGTGTGTGTGCGTGTGTGTGAGTGTGCGTGTGTGTGTGTTTCTAACCTGTATTTCCTGTTCTTCAGTCCAGCTGTATGACTGCTCAGCCGGCCAATCGGATTGCTCTCAGTGCCGGGCGGTGCCTCCTGAGTACGGCTGTGTGTGGTGCTCAGGAAGCCCCGCCCCCAGCTGTGTTTACAACCAATCGTGCACCAGCGTTCCTACAGACACCTGCCCGCCCCCTCAGATCACACAGGTGAGTCTGAGATCTCCTTATCTCCTCCTGGGTCACATGTTCACCTGTATTCTGACTGTACTACCTGTCTGCCTGTCTGTCTGCAGGTGGTACCTGTCTCCGGCCCTCTGGAGGGGGGGGTCCTGGTGACCATCACAGGCTCTAATCTGGGGATGAAGTACCAGGATGTTGTGGGCGGAGTCACAGTGGCAGGTGTTCAGTGCCCCCCCCTACCTGAGGGCTACCAGATCTCCACCAGGTACTTCCTCCTGTGTATTAATACTCTCCAGTATTACACCTGCAGGAATAAAGTATTCATATTTAAAGTATGTTCAGGATCGTGTGTGAGCTGCAGGCCAGCGGGGGCCCGAGGGAGGGGCCGGTCCTGGTTACCGTGGGAACAACTCCACCTGGCCGGTCCTCCCAGAAGTTCACCTATCAGGTGAGAGGACCCCCCCCCCATGTATTAATGCTAAGCTACAGAGTGTGTCAGCTGACCTCTGACCTCTGTAACCATGTATTAATGCTAAGCTACAGAGTGTTGACCTCTGCCCTCTGTCCTCAGGACCCCCAGCTGCTGGCCCTGGTTCCTGACAGGGGGCCGGTCTCTGGAGGAACCAGACTCACCATCAGGGGGCGGAGCCTGCTGACCGGACAGAGGGCGGACCTGAGAGCCTTCCTGGGCGCCCAGCCCTGCTACATGTGAGCACTGATGCTAATGCTACTGATAATGATAACGACAATGCTAATGCTATTGCTACTGATAATGATAATGACAATGCTATTGCTACTGAATGAATGAACAATTACAGGCCCATATCAAACCTCCCATTTCTAGGTAAAATCATTGAAAAAGTTGTTTTTCAACAGTTGAGTAATTTCTTGCATTTAAATAGCTGTTTGGATGTGTTCCAGTCAGGCTTTCGTCCAAACCACAGCACTGAGACTGCTCTTGTAAAGGTCTTTAATGACATCCACTTAAACACAGACAGTGGCAGAACTTCAGTGTTAGTATTATTAGATCTCAGTGCTGCGTGTGACACTGTTGACCACAGCATATTACTAGACCGACTGGAAAACTGGGTGGGACTTTCGGAAACAGTTCTAAATTGGTTTGAATCCTACTTAAAGGACAGAAACAACTTTGTTTCTATAGGTAAATACACATCTGAGTTGACAAATATGACATGTGGGGTTCCTCAAGGCTCCATCTTGGGGCCTCTTCTCTTTAACGTCTACATGCTACCACTGGCTCAGATAATGAAGAACAACAAAATAAGTGACCATAGCTATGCGGATGACACACAAATTTACATAACAGTTTCACCAGGAGACTATGCTCCAATTCAAACACTGAGTAAGTGCATTGAACAAATCAATGACTGGATGTGTCAGAACTTTCTCCAATTAAACAAAGATAAAACTGAGGTAATGGTTTTTGGAGCCAAGGCAGAACGTATAAAAGTTAGCGCTGAGCTTCAGTCTGCAATGTTCAAAACAACAGAGCCAGAAATCTAGGTGTAGTCATGGACTCTGACCTGAGTTTCAACAGTCACATTAAAACAGTTACTAAATCAGCCTACTATCACCTAAAGAACATATCTAGGATTAAAAGACTAATGTCACAGCAGGATTTGGAAAGACTTGTCCATGCTTTTATCTTCAGTAGACTGGACTACTGCAATGGTGTCTTCACAGGTCTCACTAAAAAATCTATTAGAAAGTTGCAGCTGATTCAGAACGCCGCTGCTCGAGTCCTCACTGACACTAAGAAAGTGGATCACTCCTGTTCTGAAGTCTTTACACTGGCTTCCTGTGTGTCAAAGAATAGATTTCAAAATACTGCTGCTGGTTTATAAAGCACTGAATGGTTTAGGCCCAAAATACATTTGTGACCTCCTGCTAAATGATGAACCATCCAGATCTCTCAGGTCTTCAGGGACTGGTCAGCTTTCTGTCTCCAGAGTCAGAACTAAACATGGAGAAGCAGCGTTCAGTTATTATGCTCCAAATATCTGGAACAAACTCCCAGAAATCTGCAGGTCCGCTGCAACTCTGACTACTTTCAAATCCAGCAAGAAGACTTTTCTTTTTGTCGCTGCTTTTAATTGAACTATTCATATCTTAGACTGCACTGTAACTTTTATCCATGTATTTTTTTTCTTTTAATGTTTAATTTATTAGCTTTTCTTTTTAATGACTGATTTTAAATGCCATTTTCTGAATGTCTTTTTTTTTTTTTTTTGTAAAGCACTTTGAATTGCCTTGTGTTGAAAAGTGCTATATAAATAAACTTGCCTTGCCTTGTCTTGCCTTACTGCTACTGATAATGATAATGACAATGCTATTGCTACTGCTACTGATAATGATAATGCTACTGCTACTGATACTGTTAATGTTACTGATAATGCTACTATTACTGATAATGGTTCTGATAATGCTAATGTGATTGCTAATGCTACTCCTGTACGCCCCCCAGCATGGAGCAGGTGTCTCACTCTCAGCTGGTGTGTGAGACGGGTCGCAGTAACCGGACCGGACCTGTCTCTCTGCGGCTGTTGTTCGGTCAGGCTGAGCGGACCGTCGCTAACGCTAGCTTCCGTTACCTTGACGACCCGGTGATCACCGACGCCTCGCCAGCAGAGAGTTTCTACGCGTAAGAACGAACCCCAGTAACCAATCAGATCGCAGCTCCCCCCCCCCCCCCCGTGCTAACCTCCACTTCCTGTCCTCAGGGGTGGGCGCGTCGTCATGGTGACAGGCAGGAACCTGGGCGTGGTGCAGCAGCCAATCATAGCGGTGTGGGTGGAGCCTGTGGAGGGACAGAGGGTGAAGCGGAGGAGACGATTGGCTCTGCTCAGCGCTAAGCAACAGCTGGTATTCAACAGCAGCAGGACCACGGTGAGGGAGGGGCAGTAACTGTAGGAACCACGTCTTACTGGAACTGTGTCTGATTGTAACTGTAGGAACCGTGTCTGTAACTGTAGGAACCTCGTCTGACTGTAACTGTAGGAACCGTGTCAGACTGGAACTGTAGGAACTATGTCTGACTGTAACTGTAGGAACCGTGTCTGACAGGAAATGTAGGAACTGTGTCTGACTGTAACTGTAGGAACCGTGTCTGACTGTAACTGTAGGAACCGTGTCTGACTAGAACTGTAGGAACTGTGTCTGACTAGAACTGTAGGAACTGTGTCTGACTAGAACTGTAGGAACCGTGTCTGACTGTAACTGCAGGAACCATTTCCGACTGTAACCGTAGGAACTGTGTCCGACTGTAACCGTAGGAACCGCGTCTGACTGTAACCGTAGGAACCGTGTCCGACTGTAACCGTGTCCGACTGTAACCGTAGGAACCGTGTCCGATTGTAACCGTGTCTGACTGTAACTGTAGGAACCGTGTCCGACTGTAACCGTGTCCGACTGTAACCGTAGGAACCGTGTCCGATTGTAACCGTGTCCGACTGTAACTGTAGGAACCGTGTCCAACTGTACCGTGTCTAACTGTAACTGTAGGAACCGTGTCCGACTGTAACCGTGTCCGACTGTAACCGTGTCCGATTGTAACGGTGTCCGACTGTAACTGTAGGAACCGTGTCCAACTGTACCGTGTCTAACTGTAACTGTAGGAACCGTGTCCGACTGTAACTGTAGGAACCGTGTCTGACTGTAACTGTAGGAACCGTGTCTGACTGTAACCGTAGGGAACCGTTTCCGACTGTAACCGTAGGAACTGTGTCCGACTGTAACCGTAGGAACTGTGTCCGATTGTAACCGTGTCTGACTGTAACTGTAAGAACCGTTTCCGACTGTAACCGTAGGAACCGTGTCCGACTGTAACCGTAGGAACTGTGTCCGATTGTAACCGTGTCTGACTGTAACTGTAGGAACCGTGTCCGACTGTAACCGTAGGAACCGTGTCCGACTGTAACCGTAGGAACTGTGTCCGATTGTAACCGTGTCTGACTGTAACCGTAGGAACTGTGTCCGACTGTAACCGTAGGAACCGTGTCCGACTGTAACCGTAGGAACCGTGTCCGACTGTAACCGTGTCCGACTGTAACCGTAGGAACCGTGTCCGATTGTAACCGTGTCCGACTGTAACTGTAGGAACCGTGTCCAACTGTACCGTGTCTAACTGTAACTGTAGGAACCGTGTCCGACTGTAACCGTGTCCGACTGTAACCGTAGGAACCGTGTCCGATTGTAACCGTGTCCGACTGTAACTGTAGGAACCGTGTCCAACTGTACCGTGTCTAGCTGTAACTGTAGGAACCGTGTCTGACTGTAACCGTGTCCGACTGTAACCGTAGGAACCGTGTCCGATTGTAACCGTGTCCGACTGTAACTGTAGGAACCGTGTCCAACTGTACCGTGTCTAACTGTAACTGTAGGAACCGTGTCCGACTGTAACCGTGTCCGACTGTAACCATGTCCGACTGTAACTGTAGGAACCGTGTCCAACTGTACCGTGTCTAACTGTAACTGTAGGAACCATGGCCGACTGTAACTGTAGGAACCGTGTCTGACTGTAACTGTAGGAACCGTGTCCAACTGTACCGTGTCTAACTGTAACTGTAGGAACCATGGCCGACTGTAACTGTAGGAACCGTGTCTGACTGTAACTGTAGGAACCGTGTGCGACTGTAACCGTAGGGAACCGTTTCCGACTGTAACCGTAGGAACTGTGTCCGACTGTAACCGTAGGAACTGTGTCCGATTGTAACCGTGTCCGATTGTAACCGTGTCTGACTGTAACTGTAAGAACCGTTTCCGACTGTAACCGTAGGAACCGTGTCCGACTGTAACCGTAGGAACTGTGTCCGATTGAAACCGTAGGAACTGTGTCCGATTGTAACCGTGTCTGACTGTAACTGTAAGAACCGTTTCCGACTGTAACTGTAAGAACCGTTTCCGACTGTAACCGTAGGAACCGTGTCCGACTGTAACCGTAGGAACTGTGTCCGATTGTAACCGTGTCTGACTGTAACTGTAGGAACCGTGTCCGACTGTAACCGTAGGAACCGTGTCCGACTGTAACCGTAGGAACTGTGTCCGATTGTAACCGTGTCTGACTGTAACCGTAGGAACTGTGTCCGACTGTAACCGTAGGAACCGTGTCCGACTGTAACCATAGGAACCGTGTCCGACTGTAACCGTGGGAACCGTGTCCGACTGTAACCGTAGGAACCGTGTCCGATTGTAACCGTAGAAACCGTGTCCGACTGTAATCGTAGGAACCGTGTCTGACTGTAACTGTAGGAACCGTGTCTGACTGTAACCGTAGGAACTGAGCGGGTGGAGAACCTTCCGGTTGTGGCTACTACAAGCTAGAGTTACAGGTGATATGTTGTAGACATATCGTTGTCATAGAAACTATTAGAGAGCGCTGGGACTGATCTGATGTCCTTTTGTCTCAATAATCACAGACTATGTCTCTCACCTGTCTGTCTCACCTGTCTGTCTCTCAACCGTCTGTTTCTCACCTGTCTTTCTCTCAACTGTCTGTCCCTCAGGTGTCGGAGCCCTGCTCTGTGCTGTCGTCCTCTCAGATGACCTGTCTCACCCCCAGAGTGTCTCCAGAGGTCAAAGTGAAGGGAGTCTGGTTCCAGCTGGACAACGTCAGGGTGCACTTTGAGACCATCAAGGTACCTGTCTGTCTGACACCTGTCTGTCTCTCATTACATTACATTACATTGCATTTAGCTGACGCTTTTATCCAAAGCGACTTACAATAAGTGCGTTCGACCAACAAAATACAAACTTGAAGAAAACAGAATCATAAAGTACATCAGGTTTCATAGAGCCAAACATTTCAAGTGCTACTCAACTGGCTTTAGGTAAGCCAGCCCTTTATTAGTATATAAGTGCTTTGCTAGTAATTCTATCGCTCGAAGTGGAGTCGAAAGAGATGAGTTTTCAGTCTGGAAGGTGTGTAAGCTTTCTGCTGTCCTGATGTCAATGGGAGCTCATTCCACCATCTTGGAGCCAGGATAGCAAACCCACGTGTTTCTGCTGATGGGAACTTGGGTCCCCCTCGCAGTGCGGGTGCAGCGAGCCGTTTGGTTGATGCAGAGCGGAGTGCACGTGCTGGGGTGTACGGTTTAACCATGTCCTGGATGTAGGAAGGGCCAGATCCATTCGCAGCATGGTACGCAAGTACCATTGTCTTGAAGTGGATTCTAGCAGTTACCGGAAGCCAGTGGAGGGAGCGGAGGAGCGGAGGAGCGGAGTGGTGTGGGAGAATTTAGGAAGGTTGAAGACCAGACGAGCCGCTGCATTCTGGATGAGCTGCAGAGGTCGCATGGCACATGCAGGTAGACCAGCCAGGAGGGAGTTGCAGTAGTCTAGGCGTGAGGTGACGAGAGCCTGGACCAGAACCTGCGTGGCTTTCTGGGTTAGCTGGGGACGTATCCTCCTGATGTTGTAAAGCGTGTATCTGCAGCAGCGGGTTGTAGCAGCGATGTTTGCAGTGAAGGACAGGTTGTTATCTAGGGTCACACCCAGATTCCTTGCAGTCTGAGTCGGGGAAACAACAGAGGTGCCGATGTTGATCGTCAGGTCAAGAGTGGGACAATCTTTTCCCGGAAGGAAAAGCAGTTCAGTCTTGTCAAGGTTGAGCTTGAGGTGATGAGCAGACATCCACTGAGAGATGTCAGCTAGACAAGCAGAGATGCGTGCGACGACCTGGGTCTCTGAGCGGGGAAAGGACAGGAAACCCTCTCACCTGTCTGTCTCTCACCTGTCTGTCTCTCACCTGTCTCTCACCTGTCTGTCTCTTACCTGTCTGTCTCTCACATGTCTGTCTCTCACCTGTCTGTCTCTCACCTGTCTGTCTGTCACCTGTCTGTCTCTCACCTGTCTCTCACATGTCTGTCTCTCACCTGTCTGTCTCTCACCTGTCTGTCTCTCACCTGTCTGTCATTCACCTGTCTGTCTCTCACCTGTCTCTCACATGTCTGTCTCTCACCTGTCTGTCTCTCACCTGTCTGTCTCTCACCTGTCTGTCTCTTACCTGTCTGTCTCTCACATGTCTGTCTCCCACCTGTCTGTCTCTCACCTGTCTGTCTCTCACCTGTCTGTCTGACACCTGTCTGTCTCTCACCTGTCTGTCTTTCACCTGTCTGTCTCTCACCTGTTTCTCTCTCACCTGTCTGTCTCTCACCTGTCTCTCACCTGTCTGTCTCTCACCTGTCTGTCTCCCACCTGTCTGTCTCTCACCTGTCTCTCTCTCACCTGTCTATCTCTCACCTGTCTCTCACCTGTCTCTCACCTGTCTGTCTCTCACCTATCTGTCTCGCAGGGGCAGAGCTTCAGGTATTACCCGGACCCGGAGTTCTTCCCTCTGAACAGAGAGGCCCCTGACGTCCCGTACCGCTTCAAACCGGGGGGAGTGATCGCCGTGGAGGTGAGCTATTAACTCGTTAACTCAGTAATGACTTGATTGATGTATTAATCACTGCATTATCATGTCCCCCCCCCCACCCCAGGGCCAGGACCTGACCCGGGCGATCTCCAGACAGGAAGTGAGGGCTCAGCTAGGGGATCAGGAGTGTGAGGTGAAGACCCTGGATAACACTCACCTGTACTGCGAGCCCCCCGAGAGCCAGCCGGGGGGGGGCGGGGGCCTGCCCAGCCTCAAGGTACTGACACTACAATACACTTTTATAATACAGACCATAATACCATACTATAACAACGTGCCCCCCCCAGGTGCTGATGGGGAACCTGCAGGTGGACCTGGGCTCGGTGCAGTACGACAGCAACGGCCTGTCTGTCGTCCCATTGGCTGCTCAGATTAGTCTGGGGGCGGGAGCAGCCGTCATCATCCTATCCGTGCTCGTCGTCATCCTGATGTACAGGTGAGGCAGTGTGAGAGCTGAACGACCAAGGTGCTGTTTCACTCTCTCGTTCATTCTGCCTTCAGATTTATTCTGTAGAACAACACATATATATATTAATGTGTGTGTGTGTGTGTGTGTGTGTGTGTGTGTGTGTGTGTGTGTGTGTGTGTGTGTGTGTGTGTGTGTGTGTGTGTGTGTGTGTGTGTGTGTGTGTGTGTGTGTGTGTGTGTGTGTGTGTGTGTGTGTGTGTGTGTGTGTGTGTGTGTGTGTTCAGGAGGAAGAGTAAACAGGCGCTCAGAGATTACAAGAAGGTTCTGCTGCAGTTAGAAACTCTGGAGATCAACGTTGGAGACCAGTGTCGAAAAGAGTTCACAGGTACTGTTGGAGCAAGGAGTGGTCTGAAACCCACCTCGGCTCCGCGCCTCCTTTAATGAGCTAGTCAAATTTATAAAAGAAGAAATTCAAAGCACCAGATAAAGGGTTAAACAATAATCTGTTTTAATGGTAATAGAACAGCAATACAAGTTTAAAAGGGGGACCCCTGCTCTGGTCCGAGTGCTGTTAGATCTTATTATCTTGGCAGCAGGAGGAAGAAAGAGAGCGGACAAAGCACACAACAGGATACATGTAAGAACAACGGGGAGGAGTTGTGTCGATGCTCCTCCCATAGGGCCCATCCATTGGGAGATATAAAAACGATAGCCTGTCGCAGCGATTCAGCGCGAGCCAGCCAGGAAGCAGCCCAGAAAAAAGAGTCTCTTCAGTTTGAGACAAAACAAACACATCTGGTGTCCGTTGTCACACATTCTTGCAGTTTGGACACACACACACATTTTCTGCATAGATTTCCCCCTCTCCGGCCCCCTCCCCCATCAGTTCAATACACACACAGTTTCACATACTTTTGGTATTTTAAAGATATGTTTACGACCTAGCTGTTTATAGTTGGCCAATACAAGTAATACATATCAGTTACTTTAGATCCCACTCCTAATTTAGACATGTAGCCTTCCAGATACTTGCCCTGCTTCCAAATAAGGATATCTCATCTCTCCCATCCCCACTACTCTCAATACAAATGTTTCACTTCTCATATTTCCAGCTTCTTGTTATACAGACTGCTACTATTTAATACAAAGTAATTAAGTACACACAAGAATATAAAAACACACATATATTAGTGATAACATAATTCCACACACTTCTTATATATCAGGTGACATAATAAAATGAATATACCAGAAATACGCTGTATTCAACTTTCTGCTATAACACGTTACTTCAGTACACACACACACACCACACACACTCTCTCACTGTGTAATTGTGTGTTCAGACCTGATGACGGAGATGATGGACCTCAGCAGTGATGTGGGGGGGCCGGGTCCCCCCCTGCTGGACTACAAGACGTATGCAGAGCGGATCTTTTTCCCTGGCCAGCAGGGGGCGCCGTTCAGCCGTCAGCTGGACCTGCCGGAGCACCGCCGCGTCACTGTGGAGACGGGCCTGCAGAACCTGAGCCTGCTGCTCAACAACCGGCTGTTCCTCACCAGGGTGGGGTCTCCGTTTACTATAAATACTGTCTCTATACGTGGGGGGTGGGGTCTCCGTTTACTATAAATACTGTCTCTATACGTGGGGGGTGGGGTCTCCGTTTACTATAAATACTGTCTTTATACGTGGGGGGTGGGGTCTCCGTTTACTATAAATACTGTTTCTATACGTGGGGGGTGGGGTCTCCGTTTACTATAAATACTGTCTCTATATGTGGGGGGGGTCTCCGTTTATTATAAATACTGTCTCTATATGTGGGGGGGGTCTCCGTTTATTATAAATACTGTCTCTATATGTGGGGGGGGTCTCCGTTTATTATAAATACTGTCTCTATATGTGGGGGGGGTCTCCGTTTATTATAAATACTGTCTCTATATGTGGGGGGGGTCTCCGTTTATTATAAATACTGTCTCTATATGTGGGGGGGTCTCCGTTTATTATAAATACTGTCTCTATATGTGGGGGGGTCTCCGTTTATTATAAATACTGTCTCTATATGTGGGGGGGTCTCCGTTTATTATAAATACTGTCTCTATATGTGGGGGGGGTCTCCGTTTATTATAAATACTGTCTCTATATGTGGGGGGGGTCTCCGTTTATTATAAATACTGTCTCTATATGTGGGGGGGGTCTCCGTTTATTATAAATACTGTCTCTATATGTGGGGGGGGGTCTCCGTTTATTATAAATACTGTCTCTATATGTGGGGGGGGTCTCCGTTTATTATAAATACTGTCTCTATATGTGGGGGGGGGTCTCCGTTTATTATAAATACTGTCTCTATATGTGGGGGGGGTCTCCGTTTATTATAAATACTGTCTCTATATGTGGGGGGGGTCTCCGTTTATTATAAATACTGTCTCTATATGTGGGGGGGTCTCCGTTTATTATAAATACTGTCTCTATATGTGGGGGGGGTCTCCGTTTATTATAAATACTGTCTCTATATGTGGGGGGGTCTCCGTTTATTATAAATACTGTCTCTATATGTGGGGGGGGTCTCCGTTTATTATAAATACTGTCTCTATATGTGGGGGGGGTCTCCGTTTATTATAAATACTGTCTCTATATGTGGGGGGGGTCTCCGTTTATTATAAATACTGTCTCTATATGTGGGGGGGGTCTCCGTTTATTATAAATACTGTCTCTATATGTGGGGGGGTCTCCGTTTATTATAAATACTGTCTCTATATGTGGGGGGGGTCTCCGTTTATTATAAATACTGTCTCTATATGTGGGGGGGTCTCCGTTTATTATAAATACTGTCTCTATATGTGGGGGGGGTCTCCGTTTATTATAAATACTGTCTCTATATGTGGGGGGGGTCTCCGTTTATTATAAATACTGTCTCTATATGTGGGGGGGGTCTCCGTTTATTATAAATACTGTCTCTATATGTGGGGGGGGTCTCCGTTTATTATAAATACTGTCTCTATATGTGGGGGGGGTCTCCGTTTATTATAAATACTGTCTCTATATGTGGGGGGGTCTCCGTTTATTATAAATACTGTCTCTATATGTGGGGGGGGTCTCCGTTTATTATAAATACTGTCTCTATATGTGGGGGGGTCTCCGTTTATTATAAATACTGTCTCTATATGTGGGGGGGGTCTCCGTTTATTATAAATACTGTCTCTATATGTGGGGGGGGTCTCCGTTTATTATAAATACTGTCTCTATATGTGGGGGGGGTCTCCGTTTATTATAAATACTGTCTCTATATGTGGGGGGGGGTCTCCGTTTATTATAAATACTGTCTCTATATGTGGGGGGGGTCTCCGTTTATTATAAATACTGTCTCTATATGTGGGGGGGGTCTCCGTTTATTATAAATACTGTCTCTATATGTGGGGGGGTCTCCGTTTATTATAAATACTGTCTCTATATGTGGGGGGGGTCTCCGTTTATTATAAATACTGTCTCTATATGTGGGGGGGGTCTCCGTTTATTATAAATACTGTCTCTATATGTGGGGGGGGTCTCCGTTTATTATAAATACTGTCTCTATATGTGGGGGGGTCTCTGTTTATTATAAATACTGTCTCGATATGTGGGGGGGGTCTCCGTTTATTATAAATACTGTCTCTATATGTGGGGGGGGGTCTCCGTTTATTATAAATACTGTCTCTATATGTGGGGGGGGTCTCCGTTTATTATAAATACTGGTCTCTATATGTGGGGGGGGGTCTCCGTTTATTATAAATACTGTCTCTATATGTGGGGGGGTCTCCGTTTATTATAAATACTGTCTCTATATGTGGGGGGGGGTCTCCGTTTATTATAAATACTGTCTCTATATGTGGGGGGGTCTCCGTTTATTATAAATACTGTCTCTATATGTGGGGGGGGTCTCCGTTTATTATAAATACTGTCTCTATATGTGGGGGGGTCTCCGTTTATTATAAATACTGTCTCGATATGTGGGGGGGGTCTCCGTTTATTATAAATACTGTCTCTATATGTGGGGGGGGTCTCCGTTTATTATAAATACTGTCTCTATATGTGTTGTTAATGTATTCGTTCAGATGTTGAGGATGGCGCTGTCTCCGGTTGTTTAATATAAAGAGTGTATGTTGTCCCCGGTGCAGTTCATCCACACTCTGGAGGCGCAGCAGGGCTTCTCTCAGAGGGACCGGGGCTACGTGGCCAGCCTTCTGACCGTCGCTCTGCACGACAAGCTGGAGTACTTCACCGAGGTGATGAAGGGCCTCCTGCAGGACCTGGTGCAGCAGTATGTGGCCAAGAACCCCAAACTCATGCTGCGCCGGTACGTAAACAAACACACCCCAACTCATGCTGCGCCGGTACGTAAACAAACACACCCCAACTCATGCTGCGCCGCTATGTAAACAAACACACCCCAACTCATGCTATCCTGGTACGTAAACAAACACATCCTCACCTCCACGTGGGGGGGGGGTCTCCGTTTTGCCTGAAAGGGCGGAGCAGCGAGCCCCCCAACGTCCCCCCAACACGGCACTCAGACCCCCATTCTCATCTGTTTGTCATTACTGGTGTCATTTCCTGGTTGCTAACAAACGCGATTGTAACACATAATCACTGATGTTCCGCTATAACGGTGGTGGACTCATCAGAACAGAGTGTGCGAGCTGACCAATCAGAGCACACTGGGCTCACAGGGAGGGGGGGGGGTCTCCAACAAGCCGTGTAGGACAGAGAGTGAATACACATACTATACAGAGATGCTGTATGAGAAACCAATGTAAATCTATTCTAGTAGACCTCAACAATGGAACTATGATGTCTGCCTGCCTGTCTCTCTCTCTCTCTCTGTCTGCCTGTGCGTCTCTCTGTCTGTCTGCCTGCCTGCCTGCCTGCCTGCCTCTCTCTCTGTCTGTCTCTCTCTCTCTCTGTCTGTCTGCCTGTGCGTCTCTCTGTCTGTCTGTCTGTCTGTCTGTCTCTCTCTCTGTCTGTCTGACTGCCTGTCTGTCTCTCTCACTGTCTGTCTGTCTGTCTGTCTGCCTGTCTCTCTCTCTGTCTGTCTGTCTGTCTCTCTGTCTGACTGCCTGTCTGTCTCTCTCACTGTCTGTCTGTCTGACTGTGTTACGGTGGGTGAAGCAAGCAGGACCCAAATGCAGATTACACTGATATTGTCTTTATTTCAAGGATAAAATAAAAACTGGGACAAAACAGAACACTCACCGGTGAACTCAGTCACAAACAAAAGACGAACCAACACTGAACACAGGAAGAGACAAGACTAAATACAGGGAGGGGTAATCACAAGACGAGAAACAGCCGGGCAGGGGAGGAGAAACACAAGGGCAACAGGTGAACACAATCATACAACTAGACACACCAGGGAAACAAACGACAGGAGGAAAAACACAGGGAGAAGGACCAGACAATAAACCAGAGGAAAACATGACGGGGAGAACAGCAAAACACCCAAACCTAGACATACAAAATGTGACATAACACAATAATCGTAACAGAACCCCCCCCCCTCAAGGGACGGATTCCAGACGTCCCTAAAAAAAAAAGAAACCCACAAAAGTCCAAAACCTCAAGCAGGGTGGGTGGAGGGGGTCCGGAGGAGGGACGCATCACTAGGCCACCAGGGTGGGTGGAGGGGGTCAGGAGGACGGGATTTTGGGCTGACAGCCCAGGAGCACAGCGGAGGACCCGGAAGGGATCTCGGGCGGACGGCCCGGGGGCAAGGCAGAAGCCGAGAAGGGGGACTCGGGCGGACGGCCCGGGGGCAAGGCAGAGTCCAAGGTGGGGGTCTGGCCACAGCGGGCGAACTCAGGGGGCCGAGCATGAGGGCGAAGGCAGCGGCAGGAAGTGTCAGGGGGCCGGGCCCGAGGGCGAAGACCACGGCACTCAGGGGGCCGGGCTCGAGGGCGAAGACCAGACAGCTCCGGAGGCCGGGCAGGACCCGGTGTCGGCCGAACAGGAACCGGAGCCGGTGGGACAGGCTTCGGCAGGATCCCCCACGGAAGAGGACAAGGGGTTGGCAGGACCCCCGGCAGAAGAGTTGTCGGCGGGACCCCCAGAGGAACAGGACATAGGATTGGCAGGACCCCCGGCAGGAGAGTAGTCGGCGGGACCCCCAACGGGACAGGACATAAGATTGGCAGGACCCCCGGCAGGAGAGTAGTCGGCGGGACCCCCAACGGGACAGAACATGGAGTTGGCAGGACCCCCAGCGGAACCTCCAACGGGACGGGACATAGGGTTGGCAGGACCCCCGGCAGGAGAGTAGTCGGCGGGGCCTCCAACGGCACAGGACTTAGGGTTGGCAGGACCCCCGGCAGAAGAGTAGTCGGCGGGGCCTCCAACCGCACAGGACATAGGGTTGGCAGGACCCCCGGCAGAAGAGTAGTCGGCGGGACCCCCAACGGGACAGGACATAGGGTTGGCAGGACCCCCGGCAGGAGAGTAGTCGGCGGGACCCCCAACGGGACAGGACATAGGGTTGGCAGGACCCCCGGCAGGAGAGTAGTCGGCGGGACCCCCAACGGGACAGGACATAGGGTTGGCAGGACCCCCGGCAGGAGACTAGTCGGCGGGACCCCCAACGGGACAGGACAAAGGGTTGGCAGGACCCCCAGCGGAACCTCCAACGGTACAGGACATAGGGTTGGCAGGACCCCCGGCAGAAGAGCAGTCTGCGGGACCTCCAACGGCACAGGACATGGGGTTGGCAGGACCCCCGGCAGAAGAGCAGTCTGCGGGACCTCCAACGGCTCAGGACATGGGGTTGGCAGGACCCCCGGCAGGAGAGTAGTCGGCGGTACCCCCAACGGGACAGAACATGGAGTTGGCAGGACCCCCAGCGGAACCTCCAACGGGACGGGACATAGGGTTGGCAGGACCCCCGGCAGGAGAGTAGTCGACGGGGCCTCCAACGGCACAGGACATAGGGTTGGCAGGATCCCCGGCAGAAGAGTATTCGGCGGGACCCCCAATAGGGTTGGCAGGACCCCCGGCAGGAGAGTAGTCGGCGGGACCCCCAACGGGACAGGACATAGGTTTGGCAGGACCCCCGGCAGGAGAGTAGTCGGCGGGACCCCCAACGGGACAGGACATAGGGTTGGCAGGACCCCCGGCAGGAGAGTAGTCGGCGGGACCCCCAATGGGACAGGACAAAGGGTTGGCAGGACCCCCAGCGGAACCTCCAACGGTACAGGACATAAGGTTGGCAGGACCCCCGGCAGAAGAGCAGTCTGTGGAACCTCCAACGGCACAGGACATGGGGTTGGCAGGACCCCCGGCAGAAGAGCAGTCTGCGGGACCTCCAACGGCTCAGGACATGGGGTTGGCAGGACCCCCGGCAGAAGAGTAGTCTGCGGGACCTCCAACGGCACATGAGTAGGGACTTGAGTGGGAACTCGAGAGAGGGCTTGAGAGGGAACTTGAACGGAGACTCGAGAGGTGACCCGAAAGGGAACTCGAGAGGGGACTCGAGAGAGGGCTTGAGAGGGAACTCGAGAGGAGACTTGAGAGGGAACTCGAGAGGAGACTTGAGAGGAGACTCGAGAAGAGACTCGAGATGGGACCTGAGAGAGAACTTCGGTGCTCTCAGCCCTCCCTTCCTCTGACTCGTTCCAACTCCTGCCTCCAAACTCTGCTGCAGAAACTCTCCTCTGTACTCTCTCATCCTCTCTGGACTCTCTCTGTCCTCTCACATCTCGGCAGGCTCGTCAGTCCCCTCCTGCTCCCTGGCTAAATGACGCACTGCGTGCTAATAGAACCGTCCTTCGGGCAGCAGAGCGGAAACGGTGGAAATCCAAACACCATGACGACCTCCTAACCTATCAGGCTCTCCTCTCCTCTTTCTCTGCTTCCATCTCTCAGGCAAAAAGCACTTTCTTTCAAGATA
Source organism: Pogonophryne albipinna (assembly GCA_028583405.1). Taxonomy (NCBI): domain Eukaryota; kingdom Metazoa; phylum Chordata; class Actinopteri; order Perciformes; family Artedidraconidae; genus Pogonophryne; species Pogonophryne albipinna. The sequence goes on from JAPTMU010000024.1 coordinate 1,090,056, forward strand.
AGATCCAATCTTCCTATTCCAATCCCAAAAAACTATTTTCCATCTTCTCCTCCCTCCTGGACCCCCCCAAAGCCCCTTCCCCCTCCTCCCTCCTGGACCCCCCCAAAGCCCCTCCCCCTCCTCCCTCCTGGACCCTCCCAAAGCCCCTCCCCCCTCCTCACTTCTGTCAAGCGACTTTGTTAACCATTTTGAAAAAAAGGTTGATGATATTCGCTCTTCTTTTTCTGACTCACCTTTACTCACCGCTGGGTCACCAGAC
>JAPTMU010000024.1:1095314-1097224 GCA_028583405.1 Pogonophryne albipinna
CCACATCTACGACACACACACAGAACCACATCTCCAACACACAGAACCACATATACGACACACACACAGAACCACATCTCCAACACACAGAACCACATCTACGACACACACACAGAACCACATCTCCAACACACACAGAACCACATCTCCGACACACAGAACCACATCTCCGACACACACAGAACCACATCTCCAACACACACAGAAACACATCTCCGACACACAGAACCACATCTACGACACACACAGAACCACATCTCCAACATACGCATAACCACATCTCCAACACACACAGAACCACATCTCAAATACACAGAACCACATCTACGACACACACAGAACCACATCTACGACACACACAGAACCACATCTACGACACACAGAACCACATCACCGACACACACAGAACCACATCTCCAACACACACAGAACCACATCTCCAACACACAGAACCACATCTCCAACACACAGAACCACATCTCCAAAACACACAGAACCACATCTACAACACACAGAACCACATCTCAAACACACAGAACCACATCTACGACACACAGAACCACATCTCCAACACACAGAACCACATCTACGACACACACACAAAACCACATCTCCAACACACAGAACCACATCTACGACACACACACAGAACCACATCTCCAACACACACACAGAACCACATCTCCAACACACACAGAACCACATCTACGACACACACACAGAACCACATCTCCAACACACAGAACCACATCTACGACACACACACAGAACCACATCTCCAACACACAGAACCACATCTCCGACACACAGAACCACATCTCCAATACACACAGAACCACATCTACGACACACACAGAACCACATCTCCAACACACAGAACCACATCTACGACACACAGAACCACATCTACGACACACACAGAAACACATCTCCAACACACAGAACCACATCTCCAACACACAGAACCACATCTCCAAAACACACAGAACCACATCTCCAACACACGCATAACCACATCTCCAACACACAGAACCACATCTACAACACACAGAACCACATCTCCAACACACACAGAACCACATCTCCAACACACAGAACCACATCTCCAACACACACAGAACCACATCTCCAACACACAGAACCACATCTCCAACACACAGAACCACATCTCCAAAACACACAGAACCACATCTCCAACACACAGAACCACATCTCAAACACACAGAACCACATCTACGACACACAGAACCACTTCTCCAACACACAGAACCACATCTACGACACACACAGAACCACATCTCCAACACACAGAACCACATCTCCAACACACAGAACCACATCTACGACACACACAGAACCACATCTCCGACACACAGAACCACATCTCCAACACACACAGAACCACATCTCCAAAACACACAGAACCACATCTCCAACACACAGAACCACATCTCAAACACACAGAACCACATCTACGACACACAGAACCACTTCTCCAACACACAGAACCACATCTACGACACACACAGAACCACATCTCCAACACACAGAACCGCATCTCCAACACACAGAACCACATCTACGACACACACAGAACCACATCTCCGACACACAGAACCACATCTCCAACACACACAGAACCACATCTACAACACACAGAACCACATCTACGACACACACAGAACCACATCTCCGACACACAGAACCACATCTCCGACACACAGAACCACATCTCCAACACACAGAACCACATCTTCAACACACAGAACCACATCTCCAACACACAGAACCACATCTCCGACACACAGAACCACATCTCCAACACACAGAACCACATCTACAACACACAGAACCACATCTCAAACACACAGAACCACATCTCCAACACACAGAACCACATCTACGACACA
>JAPTMU010000024.1:1098224-1110724 GCA_028583405.1 Pogonophryne albipinna
TCTACAACCACACAGAACATCTCCAACACACAGAACCACATCTCCAAAACACGACCACATCTCCAAAACACCAACAGAACCACATCTCCAACACACACATAACCACATCTCCAACACACAGAACCACATCTACAACACACAGAACCACATCTCCAACACACACAGAACCACATCTCCGACACACAGAACTACATCTAAGACACACAGAACCACATCTACAACACACACAGAACCACATCTTCAACACACAGAACCACATCTACAACACACACAGAACCACATCTCCAACACACAGAACCACATCTACAACACACACAGAACCACATCTCCGACACACAGAACCACATCTCCGACACACAGAACCACATCTACGACACACACAGAACCACATCTCCAACACACAGAACCACATCTCCGACACCCCGAACCACATCTACAACACACACAGAACCACATCTCCAACACACAGAACCACATCTACAACACACACAGAAACACATCTACAGAACACAGAAACACATCTCCAACACACAGAAACACATCTATAACACACACAGAACCACATCTCCAACACAAACAGAACCACATCTACAGAACACAGAACCACATCTCCAACACACAGAAACACATCTACAACACACACAGAACCACATCTACGACACACAGAACCACATCTCCGACACACACAGAACCACATCTCCGACACACAGAACCACATCTCCGACACACACAGAACCACATCTCCGACACACATAACCACATCTCCGACACACAGAACCACATCTGCGACACACACAGAACCACATTTACGACACACACAGAACCACATCTACGACACACAGAACCACATCTACGACACACAGAACCACATCTCCGACACACACAGAACCACATCTCCGACACACAGAACCACATCTCCGACACACAGAACCACATCTCCGACACACACAGAACCACATCTCCGACACACAGAACCACATCTACGACACACAGAACCACATCTATGACACACAGAACCACATCTCCGACACACAGAACCACATCTACGACAGACACAGAACCACATCTACGACACACACAGAACCACATCTACGACACACAGAACCACATCTACGACACACAGAACCACATCTCCGACACACATAACCACATCTCTAACACATACAGAACCACATCTACGACACACACAGAACCACATCTACAACACACACAGAACCACATCTCCAACACACACAGAACCACATCTCCGACACACAGAACCACATCTCCGACACACAGAACCACATCTCCGACACACAGAACCACATCTCCAACAAACAGAACCACATCTCCAAAACACAGAACCACATCTCCAAAACACACAGAACCACATCTCCAACACACACATAACCACATCTCCAACACACAGAACCACATCTACGACATACACAGAACCACATCTCCAACACACAGAACCACATCTACGACACACACAGAACCACATCTCCAACACACAGAACCACATCTACGACACGCACAGAACCACATCTACGACACACACAGAACCACATCTCCGACACACACAGAACCACATCTCCGACACACAGAACCACATCTCCGACACACAGAACCACATCTACGACACACAGAACCACATCTCCGACACACAGAACCACATCTACGACACACACAGAACCACATCTCCGACACACACAGAACCACATCTCCAACACACACAGAACCACATCTCCAAAACACACAGAAACACATCTACAACACACACAGAACCACATCTCCAACACACACAGAACCACATCTACAGAACACAGAACCACATCTCCAACACACAGAAACACATCTCCAACACACACAGAACCACATCTCCAAAACACACAGAAACACATCTACAACACACACAGAACCACATCTCCAACACACACAGAACCACATCTACAGAACACAGAACCACATCTCCAACACACAGAAACACATCTACAACACACACAGAACCACATCTACGACCCACAGAACCACATCTCCGACACACACAGAACCACATCTCCGACACACACAGAACCACATCTCGACACACAGAACCACATCTCCGACACACAGAACCACATCTCCAACACACAGAACCACATCTCCGACACACACAGAACCACATCTCCGACACACATAACCACATCTACCACACACAGAACCACATCTCCGACACACATAACCACATCTCCGACACACAGAACCACATCTCCGACACACAGAACCACATCTCTGACACACACGGAACCACATCTACAACACACATAGAACCACATCTACAACACACACAGAACCACATCTCCAACACACACAGAACCACATCTCCGACACACAGAACCACATCTCCGACACACAGAACCACATCTCCGACACACAGAACCACATCTACAACACACACAGAAACACATCTCCAACACACAGAACCACATCTCCAAAACACAGAACCACATCTCCAAAACACACAGAACCACATCTCCAACACACACATAACCACATCTCCAACACACAGAACCACATCTACAACACACAGAACCACATCTCCAACACACACAGAACCACATCTCCGACACACAGAACCACATCTCCGACACACAGAACCACATCTACGACACACACAGAACCACATCTCCGACACACAGAACTACATCTAAGACACACAGATCCACATCTACAACACACACAGAACCACATCTTCAACACACAGAACCACATCTACAACACACACAGAACCACATCTCCAACACACAGAACCACATCTACAACACACACAGAACCACATCTCCGACACACAGAACCACATCTCCGACACACAGAACCACATCTACGACACACACAGAACCACATCTCCAACACACAGAACCACATCTCCGACACACAGAACCACATCTACAACACACACAGAACCACATCTCCAACACACAGAACCACATCTACAACACACACAGAAACACATCTACAGAAAACAGAACCACATCTCCAACACACAGAAACACATCTACAACACACACAGAACCACATCTCCAACACAAACAGAACCACATCTACAGAACACAGAACCACATCTCCAACACACAGAAACACATCTACAACACACACAGAACCACATCTACGACACACAGAACCACATCTCCGACACACACAGAACCACATCTCCGACACACAAAGAACCACATCTCCGACACACAGAACCACATCTGCGACACACACAGAACCACATTTACGACACACACAGAACCACATCTACGACACACAGAACCACATCTACGACACACAGAACCACATCTCCGACACACACAGAACCACATCTACGACACACAGAACCACATCTCCGACACACACAGAACCACATCTCCGACACACAGAACCACATCTCCGACACACAGAACCACATCTCCGACACACACAGAACCACATCTCCGACACACAGAACCACATCTACGACACACAGAACCACATCTATGACACACAGAACCACATCTCCGACACACAGAACCACATCTACGACAGACACAGAACCACATCTATGACACACACAGAACCACATCTACGACACACAGAACCACATCTACGACACACAGAACCACATCTCCGACACACATAACCACATCTCTAACACATACAGAACCACATCTACGAAACACACAGAACCACATCTCTAACACACACAGAACCACATCTACGACACACACAGAACCACATCTCCGACACACAGAACCACATCTACGACACACAGAGCCACATCTCCGACACACAGAACCACATCTACGACACACACAGAACCACATCTCCAACACACAGAACCACATCTCCGACACACAGAACCACATCTCCAACACACAGAACCACATCTACAACAAACAGAACCACATCTCAAACACACAGAACCACATCTCAAACACACAGAACCACATCTCCAACACACAGAACCACTTCTCCAACACACAGAACCACATCTCCGACACATACAGAACCACATCTCCGACACACAGAACCACATCTCCGACACACAGAAGCACATCTCCGACACACAGAACCACATCTCCGACACACAGAACCACATCTACGACACACACGGAACCACATCTACAACACACATAGAACCACATCTACAACACACACAGAACCACATCTCCAACACACACAGAACCACATCTCCGACACACAGAACCACATCTCCGACACACAGAACCACATCTCCGACACACAGAACCACATCTCCAACAAACAGAACCACATCTCCAAAACACAGAACCATATCTCCAAAACACACAGAACCACATCTCCAACACACACATAACCACATCTCCAACACACAGAACCACATCTACGACACACACAGAACCACATCTCCAACACACAGAACCACATCTACGACATACACAGAACCACATCTCCAACACACAGAACCACATCTACGACACGCACAGAACCACATCTACGACACGCACAGAACCACATCTACCACACACACAGAACCACATCTCCGACACACACAGAACCACATCTCCGACACACAGAACCACATCTCCGACACACACAGAACCACATCTACGACACACAGAACCACATCTCCGACACACACAGAACCACATCTCCGACACACAGAACCACATCTCCGACACACAGAACCACATCTCCAACACACAGAACCACATCTCCGACACAAACAGAACCACATCTCCGACACACAGAACCACATCTACGACACACAGAACCACATCTCCGACACACAGAACCACATCTACGACACACACAGAACCACATCTACGATACACACAGAACCACATCTACGACACACAGAACCACATCTACGACACACACAGAACCACATCTCCGACACACAGAACCACATCTCCAACACACAGAACCACATCTGCAACACACAGAACCACATCTACGACACACACAGAACCACATCTCCAACACACACAGAACCACATCTACAACACACAGAACCACATCTACGACACACACAGAACCACATCTCCGACACACAGAACCACATCTCCGACACACAGAACCACATCTCCGACACACACAGAACCACATCTCCGACACACATAACCACATCTACGACACACAGAACCACATCTACGACACACAGAACCACATCTCCGACACACATAACCACATCTCCGACACACAGAACCACATCTCCGACACACAGAACCACATCTCTGACACACACGGAACCACATCTACAACACACATAGAACCACATCTACAACACACACAGAACCACATCTCCAACACACACAGAACCACATCTCCGACACACAGAACCACATCTACAACAAACAGAACCACATCTCAAACACACAGAACCACATCTCCGACACACAGAACCACATCTCCGACACACAGAACCACATCTCCGACACACAGAACCACATCTACAACACACACAGAAACACATCTCCAACACACAGAACCACATCTCCAAAACACAGAACCACATCTCCAAAACACACAGAACCACATCTCCAACACACACATAACCACATCTCCAACACACAGAACCACATCTACAACACACAGAACCACATCTCCAACACACACAGAACCACATCTCCGACACAGAACCACATCTCCGACACACAGAACCACATCTACGACACACACAGAACCACATCTCCGACACACAGAACTACATCTAAGACACACAGAACCACATCTACAACACACACAGAACCACATCTTCAACACACAGAACCACATCTACAACACACACAGAACCACATCTCCAACACACAGAACCACATCTACAACACACACAGAACCACATCTCCGACACACAGAACCACATCTCCGACACACAGAACCACATCTACGACACACACAGAACCACATCTCCAACACACAGAACCACATCTCCGACACCCCGAACCACATCTACAACACACACAGAACCACATCTCCAACACACAGAACCACATCTACAACACACACAGAAACACATCTACAGAACACAGAAACACATCTCCAACACACAGAAACACATCTATAACACACACAGAACCACATCTCCAACACAAACAGAACCACATCTACAGAACACAGAACCACATCTCCAACACACAGAAACACATCTACAACACACACAGAACCACATCTACGACACACAGAACCACATCTCCGACACACACAGAACCACATCTCCGACACACACAGAACCACATCTCCGACACACAGAACCACATCTCCGACACACACAGAACCACATCTCCGACACACATAACCACATCTCCGACACACAGAACCACATCTGCGACACACACAGAACCACATTTACGACACACACAGAACCACATCTCCGACACACAGAACCACATCTACGACACACAGAACCACATCTATGACACACAGAACCACATCTCCGACACACAGAACCACATCTACGACAGACACAGAACCACATCTACGACACACACAGAACCACATCTACGACACACAGAACCACATCTACGACACACAGAACCACATCTCCGACACACATAACCACATCTCTAACACATACAGAACCACATCTACGACACACACAGAACCACATCTACAACACACACAGAACCACATCTCCAACACACACAGAACCACATCTCCGACACACAGAACCACATCTCCGACACACAGAACCACATCTCCGACACACAGAACCACATCTCCGACAAACAGAACCACATCTCCAAAACACAGAACCACATCTCCAAAACACACAGAACCACATCTCCAACACACACATAACCACATCTCCAACACAGAACCACATCTACGACATACACAGAACCACATCTCCAACACATAGAACCACATCTACGACACACACAGAACCACATCTCCAACACACAGAACCACATCTACGACACGCACAGAACCACATCTACGACACACACAGAACCACATCTCCGACACACACAGAACCACATCTCCGACACACAGAACCACATCTCCGACACACAGAACCACATCTACGACACACAGAACCACATCTCCGACACACAGAACCACATCTACGACACACATAGAACCACATCTACAACACACACAGAACCACATCTCCGACACACACAGAACCACATCTCCAACACACACAGAACCACATCTCCAAAACACACAGAAACACATCTACAACACACACAGAACCACATCTCCAACACACACAGAACCACATCTACAGAACACAGAACCACATCTCCAACACACAGAAACACATCTACAACACACACAGAACCACATCTACGACCCACAGAACCACATCTCCGACACACACAGAACCACATCTCCGACACACACAGAACCACATCTCGACACACAGAACCACATCTCCGACACACAGAACCACATCTCCAACACACAGAACCACATCTCCGACACACACAGAACCACATCTCCGACACACATAACCACATCTACCACACACAGAACCACATCTCCGACACACATAACCACATCTCCGACACACAGAACCACATCTCCGACACACAGAACCACATCTCTGACACACACGGAACCACATCTACAACACACATAGAACCACATCTACAACACACACAGAACCACATCTCCAACACACACAGAACCACATCTCCGACACACAGAACCACATCTCCGACACACAGAACCACATCTCCGACACACAGAACCACATCTACAACACACACAGAAACACATCTCCAACACACAGAACCACATCTCCAAAACACAGAACCACATCTCCAAAACACACAGAACCACATCTCCAACACACACATAACCACATCTCCAACACACAGAACCACATCTACAACACACAGAACCACATCTCCAACACACACAGAACCACATCTCCGACACACAGAACCACATCTCCGACACACAGAACCACATCTACGACACACACAGAACCACATCTCCGACACACAGAACGACATCTAAGACACACAGATCCACATCTACAACACACACAGAACCACATCTCCAACACAGAACCACATCTACGACACACACAGAACCACATCTCCAACACATAGAACCACATCTACGACACACACAGAACCACATCTCCAACACACAGAACCACATCTACGACACGCACAGAACCACATCTACGACACACACAGAACCACATCTCCGACACACACAGAACCACATCTCCGACACACAGAACCACATCTCCGACACACAGAACCACATCTACGACACACAGAACCACATCTCCGACACACAGAACCACATCTACGACACACATAGAACCACATCTACAACACACACAGAACCACATCTCCGACACACACAGAACCACATCTCCAACACACACAGAACCACATCTCCAAAACACACAGAAACACATCTACAACACACACAGAACCACATCTCCAACACACACAGAACCACATCTACAGAACACAGAACCACATCTCCAACACACAGAAACACATCTACAACACACACAGAACCACATCTACGACCCACAGAACCACATCTCCGACACACACAGAACCACATCTCCGACACACACAGAACCACATCTCGACACACAGAACCACATCTCCGACACACAGAACCACATCTCCAACACACAGAACCACATCTCCGACACACACAGAACCACATCTCCGACACACATAACCACATCTACCACACACAGAACCACATCTCCGACACACATAACCACATCTCCGACACACAGAACCACATCTCCGACACACAGAACCACATCTCTGACACACACGGAACCACATCTACAACACACATAGAACCACATCTACAACACACACAGAACCACATCTCCAACACACACAGAACCACATCTCCGACACACAGAACCACATCTCCGACACACAGAACCACATCTCCGACACACAGAACCACATCTACAACACACACAGAAACACATCTCCAACACACAGAACCACATCTCCAAAACACAGAACCACATCTCCAAAACACACAGAACCACATCTCCAACACACACATAACCACATCTCCAACACACAGAACCACATCTACAACACACAGAACCACATCTCCAACACACACAGAACCACATCTCCGACACACAGAACCACATCTCCGACACACAGAACCACATCTACGACACACACAGAACCACATCTCCGACACACAGAACTACATCTAAGACACACAGATCCACATCTACAACACACACAGAACCACATCTTCAACACACAGAACCACATCTACAACACACACAGAACCACATCTCCAACACACAGAACCACATCTACAACACACACAGAACCACATCTCCGACACACAGAACCACATCTCCGACACACAGAACCACATCTACGACACACACAGAACCACATCTCCAACACACAGAACCACATCTCCGACACACAGAACCACATCTACAACACACACAGAACCACATCTCCAACACACAGAACCACATCTACAACACACACAGAAACACATCTACAGAAAACAGAACCACATCTCCAACACACAGAAACACATCTACAACACACACAGAACCACATCTCCAACACAAACAGAACCACATCTACAGAACACAGAACCACATCTCCAACACACAGAAACACATCTACAACACACACAGAACCACATCTACGACACACAGAACCACATCTCCGACACACACAGAACCACATCTCCGACACACAAAGAACCACATCTCCGACACACAGAACCACATCTGCGACACACACAGAACCACATTTACGACACACACAGAACCACATCTACGACACACAGAACCACATCTACGACACACAGAACCACATCTCCGACACACACAGAACCACATCTACGACACACAGAACCACATCTCCGACACACACAGAACCACATCTCCGACACACAGAACCACATCTCCGACACACAGAACCACATCTCCGACACACACAGAACCACATCTCCGACACACAGAACCACATCTACGACACACAGAACCACATCTATGACACACAGAACCACATCTCCGACACACAGAACCACATCTACGACAGACACAGAACCACATCTATGACACACACAGAACCACATCTACGACACACAGAACCACATCTCTAACAAACACAGAACCACATCTACGACACACACAGAACCACATCTACGACACACAGAACCACATCTCCGACACACAGAACCACATCTACGACACACACAGAACCACATCTACGACACACAGAACCACATCTACGACACACAGAACCACATCTCCGACACACAGAACCACATCTCTAACACATACAGAACCACATCTACGACACACACAGAACCACATATCTAACACACACAGAACCACATCTACGACACACACAGAACCACATCTCCGACACACAGAACCACATCTACGACACACAGAACCACATCTACGACACACAGAACCACATCTCCAACACACAGAACCACATCTCCGACACACAGAACCACATCTACGACACACAGAACCACATCTACGACACACAGAACCACATCTCCGACACACAGAACCACATCTATGACACACACAGAACCACATCTACGACACACACAGAACCACATCTACGACACACAGAACCACATCTCCGACACACAGAACCACATCTCTAACACATACAGAACCACATCTACGACACACACAGAACCACATCTCTAACACACACAGAACCACATCTACAACACACACAGAACCACATCTCCGACACACAGAACCACATCTACGACACACAGAACCACATCTCCGACACACAGACCACATCTACGACACACACAGAACCACATCTACAACACACATAGAACCACATCTACAACACACACAGAACCACATCTCCGACACACAGAACCACATCTACGACACACAGAACCACATCTCCGACACACAGAACCACATCTACGACACACACAGAACCACATCTCCGACACACAGAACCACATCTACGACACACAGAACCACATCTCCGACACACAGACCACATCTACGACACACACAGAACCACATCTACAACACACATAGAACCACATCTACAACACACACAGAACCACATCTCCAACACACACAGAACCACATCTCCGACACACACAGAACCACATCTCCGACACACAGAACCACATCTAAGACACACAGAACCACATCTACAACACACACAGAACCACATCTCCAACACACAGAACCACATCTACGACACACACATAACCACATCTCCAACACACAGAACCACATCTCCGACACACAGAACCACATCTACAACACACACAGAACCACATCTCCAACACACAGAACCACATCTACAACACACACAGAAACACATCTCCAACACACAGAACAACATCTCTAACACACACAGAGCCACATCTACGACACACACAGAACCACATCTCCAACACACACAAAAGCACATTTCCGACAAACAGAACCACATCTCCGACACACAGAACCACATCTACGACACACACAGAACCACATCTACAACACACATAGAACCACATCTACAACACACACAGAACCACATCTCCAACACACACAGAACCACGTCTCCGACACACAGAACCACATCTCCGACACACAGAACCACATCTACGACACACACAGAACCACATCTCCGACACACAGAACCACATCTAAGACACACAGAACCACATCTACAACACACACAGAACCACATCTCCAACACACAGAACCACATCTACAACACACACAGAACCACATCTACGACACACACAGAACCACATCTCCGACACACAGAACCACATCTACGACACACACAGAACCACATCTCCAACACACAGAACCACATCTCCGACACACAGAACCACATCTCTAACACACACAGAAACACATCTACAGAACACAGAACCACATCTCCAACACACAGAAACACATCTACAACACACACATAACCACATCTCTAACACACACAGAGCCACATCTACGACACACACAGAACCACATCTACAACACACACAGAACCACATCTCCAACACACACAGAACCACATCTCCAACACACACAGAAACACATCTACAGAACACAGAACCACATTTCCAACACACAGAAACCCATCTACAACACACACAGAACCACATCTCCAACACACACAGAACCACATCTACAGAACACAGAACCACATCTCCAACACACAGAAACACATCTACAACACACACAGAACCACATCTCCAACACACACAGAACCACATCTACAGAACACAGAACCACAAACACATGTTCTGTTACCTGTATGAGGGTTATGGTTCTAGATGTTATGTTCTGTTGCCTGTACGAGGGTTCTGGTTCTAGATGTTATGTTCTGTTGCCTGTACGAGGGTTCTGGTTCTAGATGTTATGTTCTGTTGCCTGTACGAGGGTTCTGGTTCTAGATGTTATGTTCTGTTGCCTGTACGAGGGTTCTGGTTCTAGATGTTATTATTCTGTTGCCTGTGCGAGGGTTCTGGTTCTAGATGTTATATTATGTTGCCTGTACGAGGGTTCTGGTTCTAGATGTTATATTCTGTTGCCTGTACGAGGGTTCTGGTTC
>JAPTMU010000024.1:1115724-1130399 GCA_028583405.1 Pogonophryne albipinna
CCGGTCTCTCTCTCACCTGTCTTTCTCTCACCTCTCTCTCTCTCTCACCTGTCTTTCTCTCATCTGTCTCTCTCTCACCTGTCTCTCTCTCACCTGTCTCTCCTCACCTGTCTCTCTCTCACCTGTCTCTCTCTCACCTCTCTCTCTCTCATCTGTCTCTCCTCACCTGTCTCCCTCTCACCTGTCTCTCTCCTCACCTGTCTCTCTCTCACCTGTCTCTCCTCACCTGTCTCTCTCTCACCTGTCTCTCTCTCACCTGTCTTTCTCTCACCTGTCTCTCTCTCACCTGTCTCTCCTCACCTATCTCTCTCTCGCCTGTCTCCCTCTCACCTGTCTCTCTCTCACACCTGTCTCTCCTCACCTGTCTCTCCTCACCTGTCTCTCTCTCACCTGTCTCTCCTCACCTGTCTCTCTCTCACCTGTCTCTCTCTCACCTGTCTTTCTCTCACCTGTCTCTCTCTCTCACCTGTCTCTCTCTCACCTGTCTCTCCTCACCTGTCTCTCTCACCTGTCTTTCTCTCACCTGTCTTTCTCTCACCTGTCTCTCCTCACCTGTCTCTCTCTCTCACCTGTCTTTCTCTCACCTGTCTCTCCTCACCTGTCTCTCTCTCACCTGTCTCTCTCTCACCTGTCTCTCCTCACCTGTCTCTGTCTCACCTGTCTCTCTCTCACCTGTCTTTCTCTCACCTGTCTCTCTCTCACCTGTCTCTCTCTCACCTGTCTCTCTCTCTCACCTGTCTCTCTCTCATCTGTCTCTCCTCACCTGTCTCTCTCTCATCTGTCTCTCCTCACCTGTCTCTCTCTCACCTGTCTTTCTCTCACCTGTCTCTCCTCACCTGTCTCTCCTCACCTGTCTCTCTCTCACCTGTCTTTCTCTCACCTGTCTCTCCTCACCTGTCTCTCCTCACCTGTCTCTCCTCACCTGTCTCTCTCTCACCTGTCTTTCTCTCACCTGTCTCTCTCTCACCTGTCTCTCCTCACCTGTCTCTCTCTCACCTGTCTTTCTCTCACCTGTCTTTCTCTCACCTGTCTCTCTCTCACCTGTCTCTCTCTCACCTGTCTCTCTCACCTGTCTCTCTCTCACCTGTCTCTCCTCACCTGTCTCTCTCTCTCACCTGTCTTTCTCTCACCTGTCTCTCCTCACCTGTCTCTCTCTCACCTGTCTCTCTCTCACCTGTCTCTCTCTCACCTGTCTTTCTCTCACCTGTCTCTCTCTCACCTGTCTCTCTCTCACCTGTCTCTCTCTCTCACCTGTCTCTCTCTCATCTGTCTCTCCTCACCTGTCTCTCTCTCATCTGTCTCTCCTCACCTGTCTCTCTCTCACCTGTCTTTCTCTCACCTGTCTCTCCTCACCTGTCTCTCCTCACCTGTCTCTCCTCACCTGTCTCTCTCTCACCTGTCTTTCTCTCACCTGTCTCTCTCTCACCTGTCTCTCCTCACCTGTCTCTCTCTCACCTGTCTTTCTCTCACCTGTCTTTCTCTCACCTGTCTCTCTCTCACCTGTCTCTCTCTCACCTGTCTCTCTCACCTGTCTCTCTCTCACCTGTCTCTCCTCACCTGTCTCTCTCTCTCACCTGTCTTTCTCTCACCTGTCTCTCCTCACCTGTCTCTCTCTCACCTGTCTCTTTCTCACCTGTCTCTCTCTCACCTGTCTCTCCTCACCTGTCTCTCTCTCACCTGTCTGTTTCTCACCTGTCTCTCTCTCAACTGTCTCTCCTCACCTGTCTCTCTCTCACCTGTCTTTCTCTCATCTGTCTCTCCTCACCTGTCTCTCTCTCACCTGTCTCTCTCTCACCTGTCTCTCCTCACCTGTCTCTCTCACCTGTCTCTCTCTCTCCTGTCTCTCTCTCATCTGTCTCTCTCTCACCTGTCTGTCTCTCACCTGTCTCTCTCACCTGTCTCTCTCCTCACCTGTCTCTCCTCACCTGTCTCTCCTCACCTATCTCTCTCTCACCTGTCTGTCTCTCACCTGTCTCTCCTCACCTGTCTCTCTCTCACCTGTCTCTCTCTCACCTGTCTGTCTCTCACCTGTCTCTCTCCCACCGGTCTCTCTCTCTCAACTGTCTCTCTCTCACCTGTCTGTCAGATCATCATGTCTCTGGAGGAGGACGCCTCAGGTCAGAAGATGCAGTTGGCCTATCGGCTGCAGCAGGTCGCCGCCCTGGTGGAGAACAAGGTCACTGACCTCTGATGAACTCTGATGACCTCTGACCCCTTGCTGAGGAAGAAGAGGACGAAGAAGCTCAGAGACACAAACTCTGTTAACACTGTGTCTTCCTGTGTGTGTGTGTGTGTGTGTGTGTGTGTGTGTGTGTGTGTGTGTGTGTGTGTGTGTGTGTGTGTGTGTGTGTGTGTGTGTGTGTGTGTGTGTGTGTGTGTGTGTGAGAGAGAGAGAGAGAGAGAGAGAGAGAGAGAGAGTTTTTATAGTCACTCTCAGGAGATCCAGTTTTTGCAGCAGCATTCGAACCAAACCTGAATTGACAATCCACCAATCAGAGAGCACCGCCTGCTGCCTTCACTGCGTTACCCAGAGTCCTCTGCTCTGTGGGGACTCACTAAGCACACTTTGTAGTTTTTATAATCGACCTGCTGATCTCTGACATGCTGGGTGTTTTTTATACTACTGAAGCCAGCAATAACATAACCAGAACCATAAACCTGATCCAGAACCATCTACCTGGTCCAGAACCCCCTCCAGTCTTCCTCTGCTCTCAGGTTTACTTGGTGTGTAGACTGTGACCACATGAAGCACTTCCTGTTCCCTGGTCTGGAAGTCAATGTATTTTTGCTAACAGGTGTAATGAACAGAAAACAAAGGATGTTAAGACGGTGTTTATAATTGAACCATCTGCTTTCACCAGCTAGCGATGATGCTAACATGCTAACACGCCTCAACAACAGATTCTGCACTTTTTACTCTATTAACAAATCAGATCCAGCCTCAGACAGAGACTCCATCTCACTGAAACTAAAAGACGGTAAAACAATCTTGAAACGTGGGGAGTGTGTTTGCGTGTTTGTGTGTGCGTGTGTGTGCGTGCGTGTGTGTGTGTGTTAGCTAGTTACTAACTTATTACATGTACATACTGTAAGTCCTATTTATACCTATTTATCCCTGCTGTGCCTTCACTCTGCAGCTAGGTGGCGCTGTCTGTCTCTCATTGTGTGTCCTGTTGCATCATGGGAAGATAAATTCATTGTATTGTTTTACTCATATTGTGAAAGTACAGCAAGCATAGCATTACGCTACAATAACAAACACAATCTAAACGCACCTGATCGAGCTCAGGAAAATCAACGTGAAATAAAAAACTAAAAACTACTGACAGCTAGCTACTGACGGCTAGTTACTGACGGTTAGCTACTGAGGGCTAGCTACTGACGGCTAGCTACTGACGGCTAGTTACTGACGGTTAGCTACTGAGGGCTAGCTACTGACGGCTAGCTACTGACGGCTAGCTACTGACGGTTAGCTACTGATGGCTAGCTACTGACGGCTAGCTACTGACAGTTAGCTACTGAGGGCTAGCTACTGACGGTTAGCTACTCACAGCTAGCTACTGACTGCTAACTACTGACAGTTAGCTACTGACAGTTAGCTACTGAGGGCTAGCTACTGACGGCTAGCTACTGACGGCTATCTACTGACGGTTAGCTACTGACAGTTAGCTACTGACAGTTGGCTACTGAGGGCTAGCTACTGATGGTTAGCTACTGACTGCTAACGACTGACAGTTAGCTACTGACAGTTAGCTACTGACGGCTAGCTACTGACGGCTAGCTACTGATGGTTAGCTACTGACGGCTAGCTACTGACTGCTAACTACTGACAGTTAGCTACTGACAGTTAGCTACTGAGGGCTAGCTACTGACGGTTAGCTACTGACAGCTAGCTACTGACTGCTAACTACTGACAGTTAGCTACTGACGGCTAGCTACTGACTGCTAGTTACTGACGGTTAGCTACTGACGGTTAGCTACTGACGACTAGCTACTGGCGGCCAGCTACTGACGGCTAGCTACTGACGGCTAGCTACTGGCGGCCAGCTACTGACGGCTAGCTACTGGCGGCTAGCTACTGGCGGCCAGCTACTGACGGCTAGCTACTGACGGCTAGCTACTGACAGTTAGCTACTGACGGCTAGCAGCACAATACAACTAGCATCTCTTGAACAGGGTACTCCCTGGACTCTGGTACAGGGTACTTCCTGAACTCTGGTACAGTGAACTTCCTGGACTCTGGTACAGGGCACTTCCTGGACTCTGTGGTACAGGGTACTTCCTGGACTCTGTGGTACAGGGTACTTCCTGAACTCTGGTACAGTGAACTTCCTGGACTCTGTGGTACAGGGTACTTCCTGGACTCTGTGGTACAGGGTACTTCCTGGACTCTGTGGTACAGGGTACTCCCTGGACTCTGGTACAGGGCACTTCCTGGACTCTGTGGTACAGGGTACTTCCTGGACTCTGGTACAGGGTACTTCCTGGACTCTGTGGTATAGGGTACTCCCTGGACTTTCTGGTACAGGGTACTTCCTGGATGCTTTCAGTGTAATGGACTGACCCCGCTCTAAGGCAATATGACAGCCTGTCTGCTGGTCTGAAACAGACGAGGCGTTTTCTGAATGATCTTCCTGCTTTTCTTCTTCTAATACCTCTGATATATTTCTGATGGTTATCGCTGTTTAATATCTCCTCTGTGTTCTGCCTTGCGTGTTTTTTGAGCCTGTGTTTGACCAGTAGTTGTAGTACTCCGCATGCGTGTGATGATGAAGAAGACGATGAGGATGATGGTGACCTCCTGATCTCTGTACAGTTTTTTTATCTGGACGTCAAGAAGCCTGTTTGTTACTGAGCGTTTTCTACAAGGGAATAAAGCGTGTGTGTATGAGCACAGAGTGTGTATCAGCACAGTGTGTTTCCGCAGAGTGTGTATCAGCAGAGTGTGTATCGGCACAGAGTGTGTATCAGCAGAGTGTGTATCAGCAGAGTGTGTACAGTCTGCTATCCGTGTGTAAATTCCTGCAGATCTGAGTCTGAGACGGCAGGAGGCCGAACCATTTGTAAAAATAAAGTTATAATTTTAACAGTTTTCTGTGGTCATGTGATTTATATATATATATATATATATATTTATATATAACCTATATATTTATTCTGAATAAATTAGAGAACATCTTTAAATTATTGTTTGTTATTGTTAAGATATTATAGAATGTATAGATAAAGGTATTATAGGTGTTACGTGCTCCCCTCCTTGTTGTCTTTCCGTCTCCCTGCTGCCCAGGTGCACCTGGTCTGCCCCTGGCTCCGCCTCTGCCCAGGTGCACCCTCTGCCCAGGTGCACCTGGTCTGCCCCTGGCTCCGCCTCTGGCCAGGTGTTCCAAATTCCACTCAGTCGTGGATATATAAAGAGAAGCTGGAGGAGAAGGATGTCTCGCCTATCCTGGCGCCGGGAGACCCTCTCCTTTAAAGACCCTTTGTTATGTAGTGGGGTTTGAGATAAATTGTGTATATTGTGGATGTGTTTATGTTTAGCCTGGAGGACCTGGTAGTCCAGTTTTCGCGGCTTTATTTTGTTCCCATGGGGTTTACGCTTGACTTTTGGTTAGGGGGGAGCTCTGGGTCCTACGGCCCCTGGTGTGGCTGGCTCGGGCTCCCTCCTTCCTTTTGTTCTTTTTGACCAGTCCTCCAGACCTTTTTTCCTGTTTGGCCTTTTATAATAAAACGGCTCAATAATAATAAGTGCTGGTTACTAAGTGCTGGTTACTAGGTACTGGTTACTAAGTACTGGTTACTAAGTGTTGGTTACTAAGTGCTGGTTACTAAGTGCTGATTACTACATGCTGGTTACTAAGTGCTGGTTACTAAGTGCTGATTACTAAATGCTGGTTACTAAGTGCTGGTTACTAGGTACTGGTTACTAAGTGCTGGTTACTAAGTGCTGGTTACTAAGTGCTGGTTACTAAGTGCTGGTTACTAGGTACTGGTTACTAAGTGCTGGTTACTAAGTGCTGGTTACTAAGTGCTGGTTACTAGGTACTGGTTACTAAGTACTGGTTACTAAATGCTGATTACTACATGCTGGTTACTAAGTGCTGGTTACTAAGGGCTGATTACTAAATGCTGGTTACTAAGTGCTGGTTACTAGGTACTGGTTACTAAGTGCTGGTTACTAAGTGCTGGTTACTAGGTACTGGTTACTAAGTGCTGGTTACTAAGTGCTGGTTACTAGGTACTGGTTACTAAGTGCTGGTTACTAAGTGCTGGTTACAAAGTGCTGGTTACTAGGTACTGGTTACTAAGTGCTGGTTACTAAGTGCTGGTTACTAGGTACTGGTTACTAAGTGCTGGTTACTAAGTGCTGGTTACTAGGTACTGGTTACTAAGTACTGGTTACTAAATGCTGATTACTACATGCTGGTTACTAAGTGCTGGTTACTAGGTACTGGTTACTAAGTACTGGTTACTAAGTGCTGGTTAATAAGTGCTGGTTACTAGGTACTGGTTACTAAGTACTGGTTACTAAGTGCTGGTTACTAAGTGCTGGTTACTAGGTACTGGTTACTAAGTACTGGTTACTAAGTGCTGGTTACTAAGTGCTGGTTACTAGGTACTGGTTACTAAGTACTGGTTACTAAGTGCTGGTTACTAAGTGCTGATTACTAAGTGCTGGTTACTAGGTACTGGTTACTAAGTGCTGATTACTAAATGCTGGTTACTAAGTGCTGGTTACTAAGTGCTGATTACTAAATGCTGGTTACTAAGTGCTGGTTACTAGGTACTGGTTCTAAGTGCTGGTTACTAAGTGCTGGTTACTAAATGCTGGTTACTAAGTGCTGGTTACTAAGTGCTGGTTACTAGGTACTGGTTACTAAGTGCTGGTTACTAAGTGCTGGTTACTAAGTGCTGGTTACTAGGTGCTGGTTACTAGGTGCTGGTTACTAGGTACTGGTTACTAAGTGCTGGTTACTAGGTACTGGTTACTAAGTGCTGGTTACTAAATGCTGGTTACTAAGTGCTAGTTACTAAGTGCTGGTTACTAGGTACTGGTTACTAAGTACTGGTTACTAAGTGCTGGTTACTAAGTGCTGGTTACTAGGTACTGGTTACTAAGTACTGGTTACTAAGTGCTGGTGACTAAGTGCTGGTTACTAGGTACTGGTTACTAAATGCTGGTTACTAAGTGCTGATTACTAAGTGCTGGTTACTAGGTACTGGTTACTAAGTGCTGGTTACTAAGTGCTGGTTACTAGGTACTGGTTACTAAGTGCTGATTACTAGGTACTGGTTACTAAGTGCTGGTTACTAAATGCTGGTTACTAAGTGCTGGTTACTAAGTGCTGGTTACCAAGTGCTGGTTACTAAGTGCTGGTTACTAGGTACTGGTTACTAAGTACTGGTTACTAAGTGCTGGTTACTAAGTGCTGGTTACTAGGTACTGGTTACTAAGTACTGGTTACTAAGTGCTGGTTACTAAGTGCTGGTTACTAAGTGCTGATTACTAAATGCTGGTTACTAAGTGCTGGTTACTAGGTACTGGTTACTAAGTGCTGGTTACTAAGTGCTGGTTACTAGGTACTGGTTACTAAGTACTGGTTACTAAGTGCTGGTTACTAAGTGCTGGTTACTAGGTGCTGGTTACTAAGTGCTGGTTACTAGGTACTGGTTACTAAGTGCTGGTTACTAGGTACTGGTTACTAAGTGCTGGTTACTAAGTGCTGGTTACTAGGTACTGGTTACTAAGTACTGGTTACTAAGTGCTGGTTACTAGGTGCTGGTTACTAGGTGCTGGTTACTAAATGCTGGTTACTAAGTGCTGGTTACTAAGTTCTGGTTACTAGGTGCTGGTTACTAGGTGCTGGTTACTAAGTGCTGGTTACTAAGTGCTGGTTACTAGATGCTGGTTACTAAGTGCTGGTTACTAAGTGCTGGTTACTAAATGCTGGTTACTAAGTGCTGGTTACTAAGTGCTGGTTACTAAGTGCTGGTTACTAGGTACTGGTTACTAAGTGCTGGTTACTAAGTGCTGGTTACTAGGTGCTGGTTACTAAGTGCTGGTTACTAAGTACTGGTTACTAAGTGCTGGTTACTAAATGCTGGTTACTAAGTGCTGGTTACTAAGTGCTGGTTACTAGGTACTGGTTACTAAGTGCTGGTTACTAAGTGCTGGTTACTAAGTGCTGGTTACTAAGTGCTGGTTACTAGGTGCTGGTTACTAGGTACTGGTTACTAAGTGCTGGTTACTAGGTACTGGTTACTAAGTGCTGGTTACTAAATGCTGGTTACTAAGTGCTAGTTACTAAGTGCTGGTTACTAGGTACTGGTTACTAAGTACTGGTTACTAAGTGCTGGTTACTAAGTGCTGGTTACTAGGTACTGGTTACTAAGTACTGGTTACTAAGTGCTGGTGACTAAGTGCTGGTTACTAGGTACTGGTTACTAAATGCTGGTTACTAAGTGCTGATTACTAAATGCTGGTTACTAAGTGCTGGTTACTAAGTGCTGGTTACTAGGTACTGGTTACTAAGTACTGGTTACTAAGTGCTGGTTACTAAGTGCTGGTTACTAGGTGCTGGTTACTAAGTGCTGGTTACTAAGTGCTGGTTACTAAGTGCTGGTTACTAGGTACTGGTTACTAAGTGCTGGTTACTAGGTACTGGTTACTAAGTGCTGGTTACTAAATGCTGGTTACTAAGTGCTGGTTACTAAGTGCTGGTTACTAAGTGCTGGTTACTAGGTACTGGTTACTAAGTACTGGTTACTAAGTGCTGGTTACTAAGTGCTGATTACTAAATGCTGGTTACTAAGTGCTGGTTACTAGGTGCTGGTTACTAGGTACTGGTTACTAAGTGCTGGTTACTAAGTGCTGGTTACTAAGTGCTGGTTACCAAGTGCTGGTTACTAAGTGCTGGTTACTAGGTACTGGTTACTAAGTACTGGTTACTAAGTGCTGGTTACTAAGTGCTGGTTACTAGGTACTGGTTACTAAGTACTGGTTACTAAGTGCTGGTTACTAAGTGCTGGTTACTAAGTGCTGATTACTAAATGCTGGTTACTAAGTGCTGGTTACTAGGTACTGGTTACTAAGTGCTGGTTACTAAGTGCTGGTTACTAGGTACTGGTTACTAAGTACTGGTTACTAAGTGCTGGTTACTAAGTGCTGGTTACTAGGTGCTGGTTACTAAGTGCTGGTTACTAGGTACTGGTTACTAAGTGCTGGTTACTAAGTGCTGGTTACTAAGTGTTGGTTATTAGGTGCTGGTTACTAAGTGCTGGTTACTAAGTGCTGGTTACTAGGTACTGGTTACTAAGTACTGGTTACTAATTGCTGGTTAATAAGTGCTGGTTACTAGGTACTGGTTACTAAGTACTGGTTACTAAGTGCTGGTTACTAAGTGCTGGTTACTAAGTGCTGATTACTAAATGCTGGTTACTAAGTGCTGGTTACTAAGTGCTGGTTACTAGGTACTGGTTACTAAGTGCTGGTTACTAAGTGCTGGTTACTAGGTACTGGTTACTAAGTACTGGTTACTAAGTGCTGGTTACTAGGTACTGGTTACTAAGTACTGGTTACTAATTGCTGGTTAATAAGTGCTGGTTACTAGGTACTGGTTACTAAGTACTGGTTACTAAGTGCTGGTTACTAAGTGCTGGTTACTAAGTGCTGATTACTAAATGCTGGTTACTAAGTGCTGGTTACTAAGTGCTGGTTACTAGGTACTGGTTACTAAGTGCTGGTTACTAAGTGCTGGTTACTAGGTACTGGTTACTAAGTACTGGTTACTAAGTGCTGGTTACTAGGTGCTGGTTACTAGGTGCTGGTTACTAAATGCTGGTTACTAAGTGCTGGTTACTAAGTTCTGGTTACTAGGTGCTGGTTACTAGGTGCTGGTTACTAAGTGCTGGTTACTAAGTGCTGGTTACTAGATGCTGGTTACTAAGTGCTGGTTACTAAGTGCTGGTTACTAAATGCTGGTTACTAAGTGCTGGTTACTAAGTGCTGGTTACTAAGTGCTGGTTACTAGGTACTGGTTACTAAGTGCTGGTTACTAAGTGCTGGTTACTAGGTGCTGGTTACTAAGTGCTGGTTACTAAGTACTGGTTACTAAGTGCTGGTTACTAAATGCTGGTTACTAAGTGCTGGTTACTAAGTGCTGGTTACTAGGTACTGGTTACTAAGTGCTGGTTACTAAGTGCTGGTTACTAAGTGCTGGTTACTAAATGCTGTTTACTAGGTGCTGGTTACTAGATGCTGGTTACTAAGTGCTGGTTACTATGTGCTGGTTACTAAGTGCTGGTTACTAAATGCTGGTTACTAGATGCTGGTTACTAGATGCTGGTTACTAGGTGCCGGTTACTAGGTGCTGGTTACTAAGTGTTGGTTACTAGGTGCTGGTTACTAAGTACTGGTTACTAAATGCTGGTTACTAAGTGCTGGTTACTAAGTGCTGGTTACTAAATGCTGGTTACTAGGTGCTGGTTACTAGATGCTGGTTACTAAGTGCTGGTTACTAAGTGCTGGTTACTAAGTGCTGGTTACTAGGTGCTGGTTACTAAGTGCTGGTTACTAAGTGCTGGTTGTTGAGTGTATTCTTCATGTTGCGGGTCACGACAGCGGTACAGCTGTGGCCGTAACACACGGGGGCTCGTCCAAAGGCTGTCTGTGAAGGTATTATATTTGAAGGTAGTATAGTATATATGAAGGTAGTATAGTATATATGAAGGTAGTATAGTATATATGAAGGTAGTATAGTATATATGAAGGTAGTATAGTATATGTGAAGGTAGTATAGTATATGTGAAGGTAGTATAGTATATGTGAAGGTAGTATAGTATATATGAAGGTAGTATAGTATATATGAAGGTAGTATAGTATATATGAAGGTAGTATAGTATATATGAAGGTAGTATAGTATATATGAAGGTAGTATAGTATATATGAAGGTAGTATAGTATATATGAAGGTATATAGTATATATGAAGGTAGTATAGTATATATGAAGGTAGTATAGTATATATGAAGGTAGTATAGTATATATGAAGGTAGTATAGTATATATGAAGGTAGTATAGTATATATGAAGGTAGTATAGTATATATCAGGTAGTATAGTATATGAAGGTAGTATAGTATATATGAAGGTAGTATAGTATATATGAAGGTAGTATAGTATATATGAAGGTAGTATAGTATATATGAAGGTAGTATAGTATATATGAAGGTAGTATAGTATATGTGAAGGTAGTATAGTATATGTGAAGGTAGTATAGTATATATGAAGGTAGTATAGTATATATGAAGGTATTATAGTATATGTGAAGGTAGTATAGTATATGTGAAGGTAGTATAGTATATATGAAGGTAGTATAGTATATATGAAGGTATTATAGTATATATGAAGGTATTATAGTATATATGAAGGTAGTATAGTATATATGAAGGTAGTATAGTATATATGAAGGTATTATAGTATATATGAAGGTAGTATAGTATATATGAAGGTAGTATAGTATATATGAAGGTAGTATAGTATATGAAGGTATTAGTATATATGAAGGTAGTATAGTATATATGAAGGTAGTATAGTATATATGAAGGTATTATAGTATATATGAAGGTAGTATAGTATATATGAAGGTATTATAGTATATATGAAGGTATTATAGTATATATGAAGGTAGTATAGTATATATGAAGGTATTATAGTATATATGAAGGTATTATAGTATATATGAAGGTAGTATAGTATATATGAAGGTAGTATAGTATATATGAAGGTATTATAGATATGAAGGTAGTATAGTATATATGAAGGTATTATAGTATATATGAAGGTATTATAGTATATATGAAGGTAGTATAGTATATATGAAGGTATTATAGTATATATGAAGGTAGTATAGTATATATGAAGGTAGTATAGTATATATGAAGGTATTATAGTATATATGAAGGTAGTATAGTATATATGAAGGTAGTATAGTATATATGAAGGTATATAGTATATATGAAGGTATTATAGTATATATGAAGGTATTATAGTATATATGAAGGTAGTATAGTATATATGAAGGTATTATAGTATATATGAAGGTATTATAGTATATATGAAGGTAGTATAGTATATATGAAGGTAGTATAGTATATATGAAGGTAGTATAGTATATATGAAGGTAGTATAGTATATATGAAGGTATTATAGTATATATGAAGGTAGTATAGTATATGAAGGTATTATAGTATATATGAAGGTAGTATAGTATATATGAAGGTAGTATAGTATATATGAAGGTATTATAGTATATATGAAGGTAGTATAGTATATATGAAGGTATTATAGATATGAAGGTAGTATAGTATATATGAAGGTAGTATAGTATATATGAAGGTAGTATAGTATATATGAAGGTAGTATAGTATATATGAAGGTAGTATAGTATATATGAAGGTAGTATAGTATATATGAAGGTATTATAGTATATATGAAGGTATTATAGTATATATGAAGGTAGTATAGTATATATGAAGGTAGTTATAGTATATATGAAGGTAGTATAGTATATATGAAGGTAGTATAGTATATGAAGGTATTTCTACGATATGAAGGTAGTATAGTATATATGAAGGTAGTATAGTATATATGAAGGTAGTATAGATAATATGAAGGTATTATAGTATATGAAGGTAGTATAGTATATATGAAGGTATTATAGTATATATGAAGGTAGTATAGTATATATGAAGGTAGTATAGTATATATGAAGGTAGTATAGTATATGAAGGTAGTATAGTATATATGAAGGTATTATAGTATATATGAAGGTATTATAGTATATATGAAGGTAGTATAGTATATATGAAGGTATTATAGTATATATGAAGGTAGTATAGTATATATGAAGGTATTATAGTATATATGAAGGTAGTATAGTATATATGAAGGTATTATAGTATATATGAAGGTATTATAGTATATATGAAGGTAGTATAGTATATATGAAGGTAGTATAGTATATATGAAGGTATTATAGTATATATGAAGGTAGTATAGTATATATGAAGGTATTATAGATATGAAGGTAGTATAGTATATATGAAGGTAGTATAGTATATATGAAGGTAGTATAGTATATATGAAGGTATTATAGTATATATGAAGGTATTATAGATATGAAGGTAGTATAGTATATATGAAGGTAGTATAGTATATATGAAGGTATTATAGTATATATGAAGGTAGTATAGTATATATGAAGGTAGTATAGTATATATGAAGGTATATAGATATGAAGGTTTATAGTATATGAAGGTAGTATAGTATATATGAAGGTAGTATAGTATATATGAAGGTAGTATAGTATATATGAAGGTAGTATAGATATATGAAGGTAGTATAGTATATATGAAGGTATTATAGATATGAAGGTAGTATAGTATATATGAAGGTAGTATAGTATATATGAAGGTAGTATAGTATATATGAAGGTATTATAGTATATATGAAGGTAGTATAGTATATATGAAGGTATTATAGATATGAAGGTAGTATAGTACATATGAAGGTAGTATAGTATATATGAAGGTAGTATAGTATATATGAAGGTAGTATAGTATATATGAAGGTAGTATAGTATATATGAAGGTAGTATAGTATATATGAAGGTATTATAGATATGAAGGTAGTATAGTATATATGAAGGTAGTATAGTATATATGAAGGTAGTATAGTATATGTGAAGGTAGTATAGTATATATGAAGGTAGTATAGTATATGTGAAGGTCTTATCGATATGAAGGTAGTATAAATAGAGGTATTATAGATAGAAGGTTAGTATAGTATATATGAACGGTATTATAGTACTATATGAAGGTAGTATAGTATATATGAAGGTAGTATAGTATATATGAAGGTAGTATAGTATATATGAAAGGTATACTAGATATGAAGGTAGTATAGTATATATGAAGGTGTAATATGATATGAAGGTAGTATAGTATACTATGAAGGTATTATAGTATATATGAAGGTAGTATAGTTATATGAAGGTATATAGTATATATGAAGGTAGTATAGTATATATGAAGGTATTATTAGATATGAAGGTAGTATAGTATATATGAAGGTAGTATAGTATATCTGAAGGTAGTCTAGTATATATGAAGGTATTATAGTATATATGAAGGTAGTATATTATATATGAAGGTAGTATAGTATATAGGAAGGTAGTATAGTATATGTGAAGGTAGTATAGTATATTGATGTAGTATAGTATATATGAAGGTAGTATAGTATATATGAAGGTAGTATAGTATATGTGAAGGTAGTATAGTATATATGAAGGTAGTATAGTATATATGAAGGTATTATAGATATGAAGGTAGTATAGTATATATGAAGGTAGTATAGTATATATGAAGGTATTATAGTATATATGAAGGTATTATAGTATATATGCGGTATTATAGTTATATGAAGGTAGTATAGTATATATGAAGGTATTATAGATATGAAGGTAGTATAGTATATATGAAGGTAGTATAGTAGATATGAAGGTAGTATAGTATATGTGAAGGTAGTATAGTATATATGAAGGTATTATAGTATATATGAAGGTATTATAGTATATAGAAGGTATTATAGTATATTGAAGGTAGTATAGTATATATGAAGGT
>JAPTMU010000024.1:1131399-1184679 GCA_028583405.1 Pogonophryne albipinna
TGGTAGAAATGGAAGGATAGAGTTTCCTGCTCCTCTGGTAGAAGATGGAAGGATAGAGTTTCCTGTCTCCCTGGTAGAAGATGGAAGGATAGAGTTTCCTGCTCCTCTGGTAGAAGATGGAAGGATAGAGTTTCCTGCTCCTCTGGTAGAACATGGAAGGATAGAGTTTCCTGCTCTCTGGTAGAAGATGGAAGGATAGAGTTTCCTGCTCCTCTGGTAGAAGATGGAAGGCGAGAGTTTCCTGTTTCCTGGTAGAAGATGGAAGGATAGAGTTTCCTGTTCCTCTGGTAAACATGGAAGGAGAGAGTTTCCTGCTCCTCTGGTAGAAGATGGAAGGATAGAGTTTCCTGTTCCTCTGGTAGACATGAAGGAGAGAAGTTTCCTGTTCCTCTGGTATAACATGGAAGGATAGAGTTTTCCTGTTCCTCTGGTAGAAGATGGAAGGATAGAGTTTCCTGCTCCTCTGGTAGAAGATGGAAGGATAGAGTTTCCTGTTCCTCTAGTAGAAGATGGAAGGATAGAGTTTCCTGTTCCTCTGTAGAAGATGAGGATAGAGTTTCCTGTTCCTCTGGTAGAAGATGGAAGGATAGAGTTTCCTGCTCCTCTGGTAGAAGATGGAAGGATAGAGTTTCCTGCTCCTCTGGTAGAAGATGGAAGGATAGAGTTTCCTGCTCCTCTAGTAGAAGATGGAAGGATAGAGTTTCCTGCTCCTCTAGTAGAAGATGGAAGGATAGAGTTTCCTGCTCCTCTGGTAGAAGATGGAAGGATAGAGTTTCCTGTTCCTCTGGTAGAACATGGAAGGATAGAGTTTCCTGCTCCTCTGGTAGAACATGGAAGGATAGAGTTTCCTGCTCCTCTGGTAGAAGATGGAAGGATAGAGTTTCCTGCTCCTCTGGTAGAAGATGGAAGGATAGAGTTTCCTGTTCCTCTGGTAGAAGATGGAAGGATAGAGTTTCCTGCTCCTCTGGTAGAAGATGGAAGGATAGAGTTTCCTGTTCCTCTGGTAGAAGATGGAAGGATAGAGTTTCCTGCTCCTCTGGTAGAACATGGAAGGATAGAGTTTCCTGCTCCTCTGGTAGAACATGGAAGGATAGAGTTTCCTGCTCCTCTAGTAGAAGATGGAAGGATAGAGTTTCCTGCTCCTCTGGTAGAAGATGGAAGGATAGAGTTTCCTGTTCCTCTGGTAGAAGATGGAAGGATAGAGTTTCCTGTTCCTCTAGTAGAAGATGGAAGGATAGAGTTTCCTGCTCCTCTAGTAGAACATGGAAGGATAGAGTTTCCTGCTCCTCTGGTAGAAGATGGAAGGATAGAGTTCCTGTTCCTCTGGTAGAAGATGGAAGGATAGAGTTTCCTGTTCCTCTGGTAGAAGATGGAAGGATAGAGTTTCCTGCCCTCTGGTAGAAGATGGAAGGATAGAGTTTCCTGCTCCTCTGGTAGAAGATGGAAGGATAGAGTTTCCTGCTCCTCTGGTAGAAGATGGAAGGATAGAGTTTCCTGTTCCTCTGGTAGAAGATGGAAGGATAGAGTTTCCTGCTCCTCTGGTAGAAGATGGAAGGATAGAGTTTCCTGCTCCTCTGGTAGAAGATGGAAGGATAGAGTTTTCCTGCTCCTCTGGTAGAAGATGGAAGGATAGAGTTTCCTGTTCCTCTGGTAGAAGATGGAAGGATAGAGTTTCCTGTCCTCTGGTAGAAGATGGAAGGATAGAGTTTCCTGCTCCTCTGGTAGAAGATGGAAGGATAGAGTTTCCTGCTCCTCTGGTAGAAGATGGAAGGATAGAGTTTCCTGTCCTCTGGTAGAAGATGGAAGGATAGAGTTCCTGCTTCCTCTGGTAGAAGATGGAAGGATAGAGTTTCCTGCTCCTCTGGTAGAAGATGGAAGGATAGAGTTTTCCTGCTCCTCTGGTAGAAGATGAAGGATAGAGTTTCCTGTTCCTCTGGTAGAAGATGGAAGGATAGAGTTTCCTGTTCCTCTGAGTAGAAGATGGAAGGATAGAGTTTCCTGCTCCTCTGTAGAAGATGGAAGGATAGAGTTTCCTGCTCCTCTGGTAGAAGATGGAAGGATAGAGTTTCCTGCTCCTCTGTAGAAATGGAAGGATAGAGTTTCCTGTCCTCTGGTAGAAGATGGAAGGATAGAGTTTCCTGCTCCTCTGGTAGAAGATGGAAGGAGAGAGTTTCCTGCTCCTCTGGTAGAAGATGGAAGGATAGAGTTTCCTGCTCCTCTTGGTAGAAGATGGAAGGATAGAGTTTCCTGCTCCTCTGGTAGAAGATGGAAGGATAGAGTTTTCCTGTTCCTCTGGTAGAAGATGGAAGGATAGAGTTTCCTGCTCCTCTAGTAGAATGGAAGGATAGAGTTTCCTGCTCCTCTGGTAGAAGATGGAAGGATAGAGTTTCCTGCTCCTCTGGTAGAAGATGGAAGGATAGAGTTTCCTGCTCCTCTGGTAGAAGATGGAAGGATAGAGTTTCCTGCTCCTCTGGTAGAAGATGGAAGGATAGAGTTTCCTGCTCCTCTGGTAGAAGATGGAAGGATAGAGTTTCCTGCTCCTCTGGTAGAAGATGGAAGGATAGAGTTTCCTGTTCCTCTGGTAGAAGATGGAAGGATAGAGTTTCCTGTCCTCTGGTAGAAGATGGAAGGATAGAGTTTCCTGTTCCTCTGGTAGAAGATGGAAGGATAGAGTTTCCTGCTCCTCTGGTAGAAGATGGAAGGATAGAGTTTCCTGCTCCTCTGGTAGAAGATGGAAGGATAGAGTTTCCTGCTCCTCTGGTAGAAGTGGAAGGATAGAGTTTCCTGCTCCCTGGTAGAAGATGGAAGGATAGAGTTTCCTGCTCCTCTGGTAGAAGATGGAAGGATAGAGTTTCCTGCTCCTCTGGTAGAACATGGAAGGATAGAGTTTCCTGTTCCTCTGGTAGAAGATGGAAGGATAGAGTTTCCTGCTCCTCTGGTAGAACATGGAAGGATAGAGTTTCCTGCTCCTCTGGTAGAACATGGAAGGATAGAGTTTCCTGCTCCTCTGGTAAGATGGAAGGATAGAGTTTCCTGCTCCTCTGGTAGAAGATGGAAGGATAGAGTTTCCTGTTCCTCTGGTAGAAGATGGAAGGATAGAGTTTCCTGCTCCTCTGGTAGAAGATGGAAGGATAGAGTTTCCTGTCCTCTGGTAGAAGATGGAAGGATAGAGTTTCCTGCTCCTCTGGTAGAAGATGGAAGGATAGAGTTTCCTGCTCCTCTGGTAGAAGATGGAAGGATAGAGTTTCCTGCTCCTCTGGTAGAAGATGGAAGGATAGAGTTTCCTGTCCTCTGGTAGAAGATGGAAGGATAGAGTTTCCTGTTCCTCTGGTAGAAGATGGAAGGATAGAGTTTCCTGCTCCTCTGGTAGAAGATGGAAGGATAGAGTTTCCTGCTCCTCTGGTAGAAGATGGAAGGATAGAGTTTCCTGATCCTCTGGTAGAAGATGGAAGAGTTTCCTGTTCCTCTGGTAGAAGATGGAAGGATAGAGTTTCCTGCTCCTCTGGTAGAAGATGGAAGGATAGAGTTTCCTGCTCCTCTGGTAGAAGATGGAAGGATAGAGTTTCCTGCTCCTCTGGTAGAAGATGGAAGGATAGAGTTTCCTGCTCCTCTGGTAGAAGATGGAAGGATAGAGTTTCCTGCTCCTCTGGTAGAAGATGGAAGGATAGAGTTTCCTGCTCCTCTGGTAGAAGATGGAAGGATAGAGTTTCCTGCTCCTCTGGTAGAAGATGGAAGGATAGAGTTTCCTGTTCCTCTGGTAGAAGATGGAAGGATAGAGTTTCCTGCTCCTCTGGTAGAACATGGAAGGATAGAGTTTCCTGCTCCTCTGGTAGAAGATGGAAGGATAGAGTTTCCTGCTCCTCTGGTAGAAGATGGAAGGATAGAGTTTCCTGCTCCTCTGGTAGAAGATGGAAGGATAGAGTTTCCTGCTCCTCTGGTAGAAGATGGAAGGATAGAGTTTCCTGCTCCTCTGGTAGAAGATGGAAGGATAGAGTTTCCTGCTCCTCTGGTAGAAGATGGAAGGATAGAGTTTCCTGTCCTCTGGTAGAAGATGGAAGGATAGAGTTTCCTGTTCCTCTGGTAGAAGATGGAAGGATAGAGTTTCCTGCTCCTCTGGTAGAAGATGGAAGGATAGAGTTTCCTGCTCCTCTGGTAGAAGATGGAAGGATAGAGTTTCCTGCTCTCTGGTAGAAGATGGAAGGATAGAGTTTCCTGCTCCTCTGGTAGAAGATGGAAGGATAGAGTTTCCTGCTCCTCTGGTAGAAGATGGAAGGATAGAGTTTCCTGCTCCTCTGGTAGAAGATGAAGGAAGAGTTTCCTGCTCCTCTGGTAGAACATGGAAGGATAGAGTTTCCTGCTCCTCTGGTAGAAGATGGAAGGATAGAGTTTCCTGCTCCTCTGGTAGAAGATGAAGGATAGAGTTTCCTGCTCCTCTGGTAGAACATGGAAGGATAGAGTTTCCTGCTCCTCTGGTAGAAATGGAAGGATAGAGTTTCCTGCTCCTCTGGTAGAAGATGGAAGGATAGAGTTTCCTGTCCTCTGGTAGAAGATGGAAGGATAGAGTTTCCTGTCCTCTGGTAGAAGATGGAAGGATAGAGTTTCCTGCTCCTCTGGTAGAAGATGGAAGGATAGAGTTTCCTGCTCCTCTGGTAGAAGATGGAAGGATAGAGTTTCCTGCTCCTTGGTAGAAGATGGAAGGATAGAGTTTCCTGCTCCTCTGGTAGAAGATGGAAGGATAGAGTTTCCTGCTCCTCTGGTAGAAGATGGAAGGATAGAGTTTCCTGTTCCTCTGGTAGAAGATGGAAGGATAGAGTTTCCTGTTCCTCTGGTAGAAGATGGAAGGATAGAGTTTCCTGTTCCTCTGGTAGAAGATGGAAGGATAGAGTTTCCTGCTCCTCTGGTAGAAGATGGAAGGATAGAGTTTCCTGCTCCTCTGGTAGAAGATGGAAGGATAGAGTTTCCTGCTCCTCTGGTAGAAGATGGAAGGATAGAGTTTCCTGCTCCTCTGGTAGAAGATGGAAGGATAGAGTTTCCTGCTCCTCTGGTAGAAGATGGAAGGATAGAGTTTCCTGCTCCTCTGGTAGAACATGGAAGGATAGAGTTTCCTGTTCCTCTGGTAGAAGATGGAAGGATAGAGTTTCCTGCTCCTCTAGTAGAACATGGAAGGATAGAGTTTCCTGCTCCTCTGGTAGAAGATGGAAGGATAGAGTTTCCTGCTCCTCTGGTAGAAGATGGAAGGATAGAGTTTCCTGCTCCTCTGGTAGAAGATGGAAGGATAGAGTTTCCTGCTCCTCTGGTAGAAGATGGAAGGATAGAGTTTCCTGCTCCTCTGGTAGAAGATGGAAGGATAGAGTTTCCTGCTCCTCTGGTAGAAGATGGAAGGATAGAGTTTCCTGCTCCTCTGGTAGAAGATGGAAGGATAGAGTTTCCTGTTCCTCTGGTAGAAGATGGAAGGATAGAGTTTCTTCGCCTTCCTCTGGATAGAGAGATGGAAGGATAGAGTTTCCTGTTTCCTCTGGTAGAAGGATGGAAGGATAGAGTTTCCATGGTCCCTGGTAGAACATGGAAGGATAGAGTTTCCTGCTCCTCTAAGTAGAAGAATGGAAGTGATAGAGGTTTCCATGCTCCTCCCTGGTAGAAGAATGGAAGGATAGAGCCGTTTCTTGCTCCTCTGGTAGAAGATGGAAAGGATCAAGGTTTCCTGCTCCTCTGGTAGAAACATGGAAGGATAGAGTTTCCTGCTCCTCTGGTAGGAAGATGGCAGGATAGAGTTTCCTGCTCCTCTGGTAGAAGAATGGAAGGATAGATGTTTCCTGGCTCCTCTGGTAGAAAACATGGCACTGATAGTAGTTTCCTGCTCCTCTGGTAGAACATCGGAAGGATAGAGTTTACCTGCTCCTCTGGTAGCAAGATGGAAGGATAGAGTTTCCTGCTCCTCTGTAGAAGAATGGAAGGATAGAGTTTTCCTGCTCCCTCTGGTAGAAGATGGACAGGATAGAGTTTCCTGCTCCCTCTGTAGAAGATGGAAGGATAGAGTTTCCTGCTTCCTCTGGTAGAAGATGGAAGGATAGAGTTTCCTGCTCCTCTAGTAGAAGATGGAAGGATAGAGTTTCCTGCTCCTCTGGTAGAAGATGGAAGGATAGAGTTTCCTGCTCCTCTGGTAGAAGATGGAAGGATAGAGTTTCCTGCTCCTCTGGTAGAAGATGGAAGGATAGAGTTTCCTGCTCCTCTAGTAGAAGATGGAAGGATAGAGTTTCCTGCTCCTCTAGGTAGAAGATGGAAGGATAGAGTTTCCTGTTCCTCTGGTAGAAGATGGAAGGATAGAGTTTCCTGTTCCTCTAGTAGAAGATGGAAGGATAGAGTTTCCTGCTCCTCTGGTAGAAGATGGAAGGATAGAGTTTCCTGCTCCTCTGGTAGAACATGGAAGGATAGAGTTTCCTGCTTCCTCTGGTAGAAGATGGAAGGATAGAGTTTCCTGCTCCTCTGGTAGAAGATGGAAGGATAGAGTTTCCTGTTCCTCTAGTAGAAGATGGAAGGATAGAGTTTCCTGTTCCTCTGGTAGAAGATGGAAGGATAGAGTTTCCTGCTCCTCTGGTAGAAGATGGAAGGATAGAGTTTCCTGTTCCTCTGGTAGAAGATGGAAGGATAGAGTTTCCTGTTCCTCTGGTAGAAGATGGAAGGATAGAGTTTCCTGCTCCTCTGGTAGAAGATGGAAGGATAGAGTTTCCTGCTCCTCTGGTAGAAGATGGAAGGATAGAGTTTCCTGCTCCTCTGGTAGAAGATGGAAGGATAGAGTTTCCTGTTCCTCTAGTAGAAGATGGAAGGATAGAGTTTCCTGCTCCTCTGGTAGAACATGGAAGGATAGAGTTTCCTGTTCCTCTGGTAGAAGATGGAAGGATAGAGTTTCCTGCTCCTCTAGTAGAAGATGGAAGGATAGAGTTTCCTGTTCCTCTGGTAGAAGATGGAAGGATAGAGTTTCCTGTTCCTCTGGTAGAAGATGGAAGGATAGAGTTTCCTGCTCCTCTAGTAGAAGATGGAAGGATAGAGTTTCCTGTTCCTCTAGTAGAAGATGGAAGGATAGAGTTTCCTGCTCCTCTGGTAGAAGATGGAAGGATAGAGTTTCCTGCTCCTCTGGTAGAAGATGGAAGGATAGAGTTTCCTGCTCCTCTAGTAGAAGATGGAAGGATAGAGTTTCCTGCTCCTCTGGTAGAAGATGGAAGGATAGAGTTTCCTGCTCCTCTGGTAGAAGATGGAAGAATAGAGTTTCCTGCTCCTCTGGTAGAAGATGGAAGGATAGAGTTTCCTGCTCCTCTGGTAGAACATGGAAGTATGGCAGCTGTGGTTATTAGCAGCAGAGGCAGCTGTGGGGCTGAACCAGCAGCTCTCACATGAAGCGTTACTCTCTGTAATCCCTGCTCGTTGCCTGCAGGCTGCAGCGCCGGCGGTCCAAGGAGGTGAAGCCTCTTCCTGGAGCGGGTCGACCCAAACCGGCTCCCAAGCCCAAGCCCCGGGCCCCCCATTGCCGGGCCCTGTACGCCTACGACGCCCAGGACACAGACGAGCTGAGCTTCAACGCTGAGGAGGTCATCGAGATACTCACCGAGGGTACTACTACTACTACTACTACTACTACTACTACTACTACTACTACTACTACTACTACTACTGCTGATACTACTACTGCTGATACTACTACTGCTGATACTACTACTACTACTGCTGCAACTACTGCTGATACTACTATTACTACTGCTGCGACTACTGCTGATACTACTACTACTACTACTACTACTGCTGATACTACTACTGCTGATACTACTACTGCTGATACTACTACTACTACTGCTGCCACTACTGCTGATACTACTACTACTGCTGATACTACTACTACTGCTGATACTACTACTGCTGATACTACTACTGCTGATACTACTACTACTACTACTGCTGCGACTACTGCTGATACTACTACTGCTGATACTACTACTACTACTGCTGCGACTACTGCTGATACTACTACTACTACTGTTGCGACTACTGCTGATACTACTACTGCTGATACTACTACTACTACTGCTGCGACTACTGCTGATACTACTACTACTGCTGATACTACTACTACTACTGATACTACTACTGCTGATACTACTACTACTACTGATACTACTACTGCTGATACTACTACTACTGCTGATACTACTACTACTGCTGATACTACTACTACTACTGATACTACTACTGCTGATACTACTACTACTGCTGATACTACTACTACTGCTGATACTACTACTACTACTGATACTACTACTGCTGATACTACTACTACTGCTGATACTACTACTACTACTGATACTACTACTGCTGATACTACGACTACTGCTGATACTACTACTACTACTGATACTACTACTGCTGATACTACTACTACTGCTGATACTACTACTACTGCTGATACTACTACTGCTGATACTACTACTACTACTACTGCTTATCTTAAAGTTGCTGGTTTATAAAGCACTGAATGGTTTAGGCCCAAAATACATTTGTGACCTCCTGCAGGTTTCTGGAACAAACTCCCAGAAACCTGCAGGTCCACTGCAACTCTGACTACTTTTAAATCCAGCAAGAAGACTTTGCTTTTTGTCGCTGCTTTTAATTGAACTATTCACATCTTAAACTGCACTGTAACTTTTATCACTGTAACTTTTATCCATGTATTTTTTCTTTTAATGTTTATTTTATTCGCTTTTCTTTTTAATGACTGATTTTAAATGCCATTTTCTTAATGTCTTTCATTTTTTGTAAAGCACTTTGAATTGCCTTGTGTTGAAAAGTGCTATATAAATAAACTTGCCTTGCCTTACTGCTGATACTACTACTACTACTACTACTACTACTACTACTACTACTACTACTACTGATACTATTACTACTGCTGATACTACTACTACTACTACTACTGCTGATACTACTACTACTACTACTACTGATACTACTACTACTGCTGATACTACTACTACTACTACTGCTGATACTACTACTACTACTACTACTACTACTACTACTACTGCTGATACTACTGCTGATACTACTACTACTACTACTACTACTACTACTACTGCTGATACTACTACTGCTGATACTACTACTACTACTACTACTACTACTACTACTACTGCTGATACTACTACTACTACTACTGATACTACTACTACTACTACTGCTGATACTACTACTGCTACTACTACTGATACTACTACTACTGCTGATACTACTACTACTACTACTACTACTGATACTACTACTACTACTACTACTACTACTACTACTACTGCTGATACTACTGCTACTGCTGATACTACTACTACTGCTGATACTACTACTACTACTACTACTACTGATGCTACTACTACTACTACTACTACTACTACTGCTGATACTACTACTACTACTACTACTGCTGATACTACTACTACTACTGCTACTGCTGATACTACTACTACTACTACTGCTACTGCTGATACTACTACTACTACTACTACTACTACTACTGCTACTACTACTACTACTACTACTGCTGATACTACTACTACTACTACTACTACTGCTGATACTACTACTACTGCTACTACGACTGCTACTGCTGATACTACTACTACTACTACTACTACTACTACTGCTACTACTACTACTACTACTACTGATACTACTACTACTACTACTACTGCTGATACTACTACTACTGCTACTGCTGATACTACTACTACTACTACTACTGCTGATGCTACTACTACTACTACTACTACTACTGATACTACTGCTACTACTACTACTACTACTACTACTGCTGATACTACTACTACTACTGCTGATACTACTACTACTACTGCTACTGCTGATACTACTACTACTACTGCTACTGCTGATACTACTACTACTACTACTACTACTACTGCTGATACTAATACTACTACTGCTGCTACTACTACTGCTGATACTACTACTGATACTACTACTACTACTGATACTACTACTACTACTACTACTACTACTACTACTGCTACTACTACTACTACTGCTGATACTACTACTACTACTACTACTACTGCTGATACTACTGCTACTACTACTGCTACTGCTGATACTACTACTACTACTACTACTACTACTACTGCTACTACTACTACTACTACTACTGATACTACTACTTCTACTACTACTGCTGATACTACTACTACTGCTACTGCTGATACTACTACTACTACTACTACTGCTGATGCTACTACTACTACTACTACTACTACTGATACTACTGCTACTACTACTACTACTACTACTACTGCTGATACTACTACTACTACTACTACTACTGCTGATACTACTACTACTACTGCTACTGCTGATACTACTACTACTACTGCTACTGCTGATACTACTACTACTACTACTACTACTACTGCTGATACTAATACTACTACTGCTGCTACTACTACTGCTGATACTACTACTGATACTACTACTACTACTGATACTACTACTACTGCTGATACTACTACTGCTGTTACTGCTACTAATGCTGTTACTACTGTCAGTACTATAGCTAACACTACTTTGATTACTACTACTGTCAGTACTATATGTAATACTGCTGTGTACTTCCTGCAGACCCCTCTGGCTGGTGGTTCGGTCGCTTGCGGGGCCGGGAGGGCATGTTCCCTGGAAACTACGTGGAGAAGATCTAGACTTCCTGTCCGGGGGGTCAGGGGTCAACAGGACAGGAGGCTGAAGACAACAAGTCCTTTCATAAACACACACATTTATACACCAGTCAGAGAGAGGTCAGGGTACCATGCTGGGTGGAAGATGTCCCCGTAACGCTGTGTACACTCGCGTTAAATGTCCCCATAACGCTGTTTACACTCAGGTTAAATGTCCCCGTAACGCTGTTTACGCTCAGGTTAAATGTCCCCGTAACGCTGTGTACGCTCGGGTTAAATGTCCCCGTAACGCTGTGCACACTCGGGGTAAATGTCCCCGTAACGCTGTGTACACTCGGGGTAAATGTCCCCGTAACGCTGTTTACGCTCAGGTTAAATGTCCCCGTAACGCTGTGCACACTCGGGGTAAATGTCCCCGTAACGCTGTGTACACTCGGGGTAAATGTCCCCGTAACGCTGTGTACACTCGGGGTAAATGTCCCCGTAACGCTGTGTACACTCGGGGTAAATGTCCCCTTATTCAACACTAAACCAGAGTTAATTCAGTCTGCAGCAGCTTGATCAAATGTCCCATCAGTGTTAGCAGGTAACCCTGAGTCGTCTCCCTGCAGCGCCCCCTACAGGCTCCACTGTGTATTACAACCCAGAGTGTTGACGTATCCCTAACAAGATAAACATTTGATAAACTAAAATAGTAAATCATTATTGTATTCTTCTGAACATTTAAACGAGACTGAACACATGCAAATCTGTTTTTATTTTTTTCTGATGTAATGATATAATTAACATGAAATGATCAAATATATAAATGATAATTAAAGAATACACGTGTACGTCTGTTTTCTGCTCTTTCTGAACCGTTGGTCTGTATGTTTAGTGTTTTATAAAGATGATCTTGAGTAACTGACATTTTAGTACGAAGGTGAAGAAAAGTGTTTTTAATGTTTTATTGCTTTCCAGAAATATGTGTTTTTAATAGAAACACTGCTGGGACTCATTTAGACGTGCTGTTTACAAACTACTCACTAAGACATCTGAACTCTGGTCTAGAAGTTACCTAAACTCAGAATGATGAGACTTTTGTAAAAACTGTTTTCCACAAATTTCAGGATAATCTCAACATTTTTTAGAAAAAAGTCAAAATTCTGACACAAAAAAATCACAATTCTTAGATTTTCAGTGAAGTTACTTTTTTGTGTGTAAAATTAGATTTTAGTATCACGGAGGAGGATCAGGGCTCCGTGAGAATTGCTTCTATTTTTTTCAGGTTTTTTTCTTTCTCCTGAAAATCAGAACTCTTCTGGTCTGAATGTTATTTCCCTCATGAAACCCTCATCTTCATCATCATCATCGTCTTCCTCCGTGTAGTTTGGTCCATCATCTGCTTCCATAGATTTCTCTGCAAAATCACCGCAGCTCGTTTTTCCGACCTTTCCGCTGCACCCTGAAGGCGTCCTGACCTTTTACCCAGCAGCACGTTGCAGGCTGTCCGGTGACCGAGCCGCGGGAGAGTGTGTTTGCAGAGAGTGTGTGTGTGTGTGTGTGTGTGTAGGACCGGAAGCCCTCGGTAACCCGTTTCTCTGTCTCTCCGGACCCGTTATCCAGGCTAACGGTTAGCAGCTAACGGCTAACAACATGGAGGCGTTTTTGAAGAGCTGCTGCAGAGCCGTGAAGGTAACGCACACGCGCACACACACGCGCGCGCACACACACCTCTGTTTCAGGTGTCCGGCCCCCATGACATGTCAACGGCGGGGCGGGGTGCGCTAGTGAACTGTCAAAGTATTTTTATAATACTATACTACTTGAATTACTACTTAATAAATGCTGACAAGTAATACCATTTAGTTTGATCCATCATTGTTTGTAATATTAGATATTACACCGACTCTCATGGAACCATTGTTGTCTTTGTTGTATTGCAACACGAGGT
Source organism: Pogonophryne albipinna (assembly GCA_028583405.1). Lineage (NCBI taxonomy): Eukaryota > Metazoa > Chordata > Actinopteri > Perciformes > Artedidraconidae > Pogonophryne > Pogonophryne albipinna. Next base: position 1,144,051 of record JAPTMU010000024.1, read on the forward strand.
TGAATATAGTGTCTGCTCTCTAGAGTTGAGCTGGTTCTTCCAGCAGCTCAACTCTCTGTCCCTCTTCATGAACTCAGACCCTCTTCATGAACTCAGACCCTCATCATCTGAACTCAGACCCTCATCATCTGAACTCAGACCCTCATCATCTGAACTCAGACCCTCATCATCTGAACTCAGACCCTCATCATCTGAACTCAGACCCTCATCATCTGAACTCAGACCCTCATCATCTGAACTCAGACCCTCATCATGAACTCAGACCCTCATCATCTGAACTCAGACCCTCTTCATCTGAACTCAGACCCTCATCATCTGAACTCAGACCCTCATCATCTGAACTCAGACCCTCTTCATCTGAACTCAGACCCTCATCATCTGAACTCAGACCCTCATCATCTGAACTCAGACCCTCTTCATCTGAACTCAGACCCTCATCATCTGAACTCAGACCCTCATCATCTGAACTCAGACCCTCTTCATCTGAACTCAGACCCTCATCATCTGAACTCAGACCCTCATCATCTGAACTCAGACCCTCTTCATCTGAACTCAGACCCTCATCTGAACTCAGACCCTCATCATCTGAACTCAGACCCTCTTCATCTGAACTCAGACCCTCATCTGAACTCAGACCCTCATCATCTGAACTCAGACCCTCTTCATCTGAACTCAGACCCTCATCATCTGAACTCAGACCCTCATCATCTGAACTCAGACCCTCTTCATGAACTCAGACCCTCATCATCTGAACTCAGACCCTCATCATCTGAACTCAGACCCTCATCATCTGAACTCAGACCCTCATCATCTGAACTCAGACCCTCTTCATCTGAACTCAGACCCTCATCTGAACTCAGACCCTCTTCATCTGAACTCAGACCCTCATCATCTGAACTCAGACCCTCATCATCTGAACTCAGACCCTCATCATCTGAACTCAGACCCTCTTCATGAACTCAGACCCTCATCATCTGAACTCAGACCCTCTTCATGAACTCAGACCCTCATCATCTGAACTCAGACCCTCATCATCTGAACTCAGACCCTCATCATCTGAACTCAGACCCTCATCATGAACTCAGACCCTCATCATCTGAACTCAGACCCTCATCATCTGAACTCAGACCCTCATCATCTGAACTCAGACCCTCATCATCTGAACTCAGACCCTCATCATCTGAACTCAGACCCTCATCATGAACTCAGACCCTCATCATCTGAACTCAGACCCTCATCATCTGAACTCAGACCCTCATCATCTGAACTCAGACCCTCATCATGAACTCAGACCCTCATCATCTGAACTCAGACCCTCTTCATCTGAACTCAGACCCTCATCATCTGAACTCAGACCCTCATCATCTGAACTCAGACCCTCATCATCTGAACTCAGACCCTCATCATCTGAACTCAGACCCTCTTCATCTGAACTCAGACCCTCATCATCTGAACTCAGACCCTCATCATCTGAACTCAGACCCTCATCATCTGAACTCAGACCCTCTTCATGAACTCAGACCCTCATCATCTGAACTCAGACCCTCTTCATGAACTCAGACCCTCATCATCTGAACTCAGACCCTCATCATCTGAACTCAGACCCTCATCATCTGAACTCAGACCCTCATCATCTGAACTCAGACCCTCATCATCTGAACTCAGACCCTCATCATCTGAACTCAGACCCTCATCATCTGAACTCAGACCCTCATCATCTGAACTCAGACCCTCATCATCTGAACTCAGACCCTCTTCATCTGAACTCAGACCCTCATCTGAACTCAGACCCTCATCATCTGAACTCAGACCCTCATCATCTGAACTCAGACCCTCATCATCTGAACTCAGACCCTCTTCATGAACTCAGACCCTCATCATCTGAACTCAGACCCTCATCATCTGAACTCAGACCCTCATCATCTGAACTCAGACCCTCATCATCTGAACTCAGACCCTCATCATCTGAACTCAGACCCTCATCATCTGAACTCAGACCCTCTTCATGAACTCAGACCCTCATCATCTGAACTCAGACCCTCATCATCTGAACTCAGACCCTCTTCATCTGAACTCAGACCCTCATCATCTGAACTCAGACCCTCTTCATCTGAACTCAGACCCTCATCATCTGAACTCAGACCCTCATCATCTGAACTCAGACCCTCATCATCTGAACTCAGACCCTCATCATCTGAACTCAGACCCTCTTCATGAACTCAGACCCTCATCATCTGAACTCAGACCCTCATCATCTGAACTCAGACCCTCATCATCTGAACTCAGACCCTCATCATCTGAACTCAGACCCTCATCATCTGAACTCAGACCCTCATCATCTGAACTCAGACCCTCTTCATCTGAACTCAGACCCTCATCATCTGAACTCAGACCCTCATCATCTGAACTCAGACCCTCATCATCTGAACTCAGACCCTCTTCATGAACTCAGACCCTCATCATCTGAACTCAGACCCTCATCATCTGAACTCAGACCCTCATCATCTGAACTCAGACCCTCATCATCTGAACTCAGACCCTCATCATCTGAACTCAGACCCTCTTCATGAACTCAGACCCTCATCATCTGAACTCAGACCCTCATCATCTGAACTCAGACCCTCATCATCTGAACTCAGACCCTCATCATCTGAACTCAGACCCTCATCATCTGAACTCAGACCCTCATCATCCTCTTCATCATCTTGCACTAGCAGCTGCCGCCAAAAAGGTCTGTCAATGTGTGACATTTAGATGCTTCACCTGCTGCGAGTGACTTCACCTTTTGTTCTCGTGCCTTCTCGGCCCCACCTTTTCCTTTCCTTTCCTTTGTATCCATGTGTGTTCATTCTCCCATGGTGCGTGTCACTGCCGGTCTCTGCCCGATCTGCAGTGCGCATGTGCGAGATGGTCCGCCATATTTGACAACTCCGTACGGCAACCCAAGTAGGACAGTTGACACAGTGGCTTTTAGCAAAGCTCAAAAGGAAAACTGGAGAGAGACGAGTTATTGTTATTACAACGTGACTTCTCTATTATTTAACAACTCTTTTGATTGGGTTCTTTGATTTGGGGTTCAGTACATTGTCAGAATAAGAGAGACATGGACTTAACTTCTGTGAGACAGCTATCATACTGAATACATATGTACTGTGAATGTGTGCAAACATGTATGGCTATGGCTGTCTAACAGAAGTTATTCTGACAAAGTACTGAACCCCAAATCAAAGAACCCAATCAAAAGAGTTGTTAAATAATAGAGAAGTCACGTTGTAACAACAATAACTCATCTCTCTCTCGGTTCCTTTTGAGCTTTGCTAAAAGCCACTGTGTCAACTGTCCTACTTGGGTTGCCGTCCGGAGTTGTCCAATATGGCGGACCATCCCGCACATGCGCACTGCAGATCGGGCAGTGACAGTGGGCCCTTCTCACTTCTCTTATTTTTCATTTCCTCGCTCCTCGGTCTCGGTCTCACCGGAAGTTGATTTGTCTGCGCCATCTTGAGTAGCGTCCCAACGGCCTTATTTCTGCCGGAGGACGGAGCAGCGAGCAGCAAGGAGCGATAATGGAGGAGCTTTAACCGAGGAACCACCAGACCATCCTCCGATGAAATCCTCAGACACTCGCCCCGCCCCCTTACTGTGTATCGCTCACTGATTGGACGAGGCAGTGCATGCACTGATCTGATGCTTCTTGACATGAGAGCAGTTTCCCAGCGGAGTGAAGAAAACACATGAACCTCACGGGACTCACTCCTCAGTTTATACCGTGTTTTGTTTCAATTCATGTTTCATTTAGTTACAAATATGTGATATATCTGAACAACAAAGTGCTCAAAAATCATTTTATTCATTTATTGGAAACATTTTCATGATCGCTTTTTTCAATACATTTTAAGAATGGCGTTTATCTTTTTTGAGAATGAGTTCTTATTGTATTTAATGTAGTTGGGTCTCCAACAGATGATACACATGTGTGTGTCAGTAAATGTGTGCTAACAGAGGCGGGGGGGGTGGAAATAACGGGGACAGAGCTGCTGTCAGACGATCAGCTGTGCGGTGTCATCACAAACGGACGTCGCTTCACGCTCCGGAGGAAAGGACGTCCCATTGCTCTTAAAACTCATTTCCTGCTTCTCGTGGTTTCCTCTCTCCTTGCTTCCCTGGAGGGAGGGACTAGACGCAGGGAAAGGACGCAAGGAATCCATTTAACCGAAGTGAGAAGGACCCTGTGCGTCTCAGGCATGGATGTATAATAGAGAGGCGAAGCCCCTCCCCTTCCGGTGGAGCTCATGGGACCTTATTTCGGAAAAATGATGTTTTGAAGTCAATGGAGAAAGAAAGATTATCTTTCCATCCCGTTTGAGTTGGGCAACGAATTACACACATGATGTCTGTGAGGTAGGGGGAAGGGGGGTGGTGGTGCAGCAGGTCTGTGAGGTAGGGGGAAGGGGTGTGGTGGTGCAGCAGGTCTGTGAGGTGGGGGGAAGGGGTGTGGTGGTGCAGCAGGTCTGTGAGGTAGGGGGAAGGGGTGTGGTGGTGCAGCAGGTCTGTGAGGTAGGGGGAAGGGGTGTGGTGGTGCAGCAGGTCTGTGAGGTAGGGGGAAGGGGTGTGGTGGTGCAGCAGGTCTGTGAGGTAGGGGGAAGGGGTGTGGTGGTGCAGCAGGTCTGTGAGGTAGGGGGAAGGGGTGTGGTGGTGCAGCAGGTCTGTGAGGTGGGGGGAAGGGGTGTGGTGGTGCAGCAGGTCTGTGAGGTAGGGGGAAGGGGTGTGGTGGTGCAGCAGGTCTGTGAGGTAGGGGGAAGGGGTGTGGTGGTGCAGCAGGTCTGTGAGGTAGGGGGAAGGGGTGTGGTGGTGCAGCAGGTCTGTGAGGTAGGGGGAAGGGGTGTGGTGGTGCAGCAGGTCTGTGAGGTAGGGGGAAGGGGTGTGGTGGTGCAGCAGGTCTGTGAGGTAGGGGGAAGGGGTGTGGTGGTGCAGCAGGTCTGTGAGGTAGGGGGAAGGGGTGTGGTGGTGCAGCAGGTCTGTGAGGTAGGGGGAAGGGGTGTGGTGGTGCAGCAGGTCTGTGAGGTAGGGGGAAGGGGTGTGGTGGTGCAGCAGGTCTGTGAGGTAGGGGGAAGGGGTGTGGTGGTGCAGCAGGTCTGTGAGGTAGGGGGAAGGGGTGTGGTGGTGCAGCAGGTCTGTGAGGTAGGGGGAAGGGGTGTCGTGGTGCAGCAGGTCTGTGAGGTAGGGGGAAGGGGTGTGGTGGTGCAGCAGGTCTGTGAGGTAGGGGGAAGGGGTGTGGTGGTGCAGCAGGTCTGTGAGGTAGAGGGAAGGGGCGTGGTGGTGCAGCAGGTCTGTGAGGTAGGGGGAAAGGGCGTGGTGGTGCAGCAGGTCTGTGAGGTGGGGGGAAGGGGTGTGGTGGTGCAGCAGGTCTGTGAGGTAGGGGGAAGGGGTGTGGTGGTGCAGCAGGTCTGTGAGGTGGGGGGAAGGGGTGTGGTGGTGCAGCAGGTCTGTGAGGTAGGGGGAAGGGGTGTGGTGGTGCAGCAGGTCTGTGAGGTAGGGGGAAGGGGTGTGGTGGTGCAGCAGGTCTGTGAGGTAGAGGGAAGGGGCGTGGTGGTGCAGCAGGTCTGTGAGGTGGGGGGAAGGGGTGTGGTGGTGCAGCAGGTCTGTGAGGTAGGGGGGGGCCTGATTGTTGAGGGCTTTGTGAGTAATGAGGAGGACTTTGAAGTTGATTCTTTGACGGACGGGGAGCCAGTGGAGGTTCTGGAGGATGGAGTGATGTGGTCTCGGGAGCGGGTGTGGGTGAGGAGGCGGGCAGCAGAGTTCTGGATGTGTTGGAGTTTATTGATTAGGTTGGATGGTATGCCGTAGAGGATGCTATTGCAGTAGTCGAGTCGTGAAGTGATGAATGCATGAATCAGGGTCTCAGCAGGAGGAGAGTGATGGGCGGAGACGGGCAAGGCTTTGAGGTGGAAAAAGGCGGTCCTGGTGATGTGATTTATGTGGTGGTTGAATTTGAGCTGACTGTCGAAGATGACTCCGAGGTTGCGGATGTGAGGGGGGGGGGATAGAGTGTGGCTGTCAATGGTGAAGTTGAAATTCTGGATGTCTTTGATACGGGATGGGGGGCCGATGATGATGATGTCTGATTTGGCACTGTTCAGTTGGAGATAGTTTGTTTGCATCCATGCTTTTATTCCTGAGAGACAGTTGGTGAGATTTCTGTAGGTTATTGTGCGTTTTTGCTTTTGGGCGGGGATGGGGATGTTGATGTCCATGATGATGGCCAGGTGATCAGAGATGTGGAGATTGAGGCTGGACAGATGATGGATGGTGAGACCAGTGGAGCAGACCAAGTCCAGGATGTGACCACGGCTGTGTGTTGGGAAGTTGATGTGTTGAGAGAAGTTGCAGCAGTGAAGGGTTTCCTTAAATTCAGAGGCATATTTGCAGGTCGGGTCGTCAACATGAATGTTAAAATCACCTAAGAGGAAAACAGATGGGGATATGGCAGAAAGCTGAGTGAGAATGTCAGAGAGGTCGGAGAGAAAGGAGGGGTTTGGCTTCGGGGGACGGTAGATGATGGCTGTGACCAGGGGAGTGGGACCAGAGAGTTTAAAGATCAGGTGTTCAAATGAAGAAACATCAGGGATGGGGATTATGGTAGCTTTTATTTCCTTTCTGATAATAGCAGCTATACCACCACCCCGCCCTTATGGGCGAGGTTTCTCAATGTATGTGAATCCTGCTGGGGTGATTTGATTTAAAGAAAAATAGTCCAGGGGTTTTTGCCATGTTTCGGTCAGATACAGAAAGTCCAGGTTATTGTCTTTAATGAATTCATTTAGAATGTGGCTTTTATTGTGGATGGAACGTGTGTTGAGCAGGGCTGCTCTGAGGTGACGTTGCATTGGGGGGGGTTGTGTGGACCGGGGGAGTGGAAGGAGATTGGTCAGATTCACGTGTTGTTTGTTGTGATGGCGTAGTGTGGGCGTGTGACAGGACCGAATGGACGGGATGGAGTGTGGAGACGTGGAATGAAATAAAAACTTACGGCCAGAGCCTCTGTGTGGAGGACGGCGTTTGCGGAGTATTTCATTATCTGCGAGGATGTCCATGCAGTCCGGACGCAGGCGGTTATTAAAGGAGTGGAGATCTGACAGGGAGTAGAGCGGCGGCATGATCCGGTGAAGTGGCGCTAGCACGGAGCTAGCTAATGCTGGGGACCCGGGCAGCAGAGACCAGGAGCCGGATGACCGTGGAAGAAGGAGCGGTGTGAGTCCAGATAAAATGAGAATTATAATCCACAGCATATCAGGAGAATAATTCCAGTGGTTTCCAGAGGAGAATCGTAGGAGGGGCTGACAGCCTGGTGCAGAGTGGGAGCCGGGTGACCAGCCTACTAGCTGGTTAGCTAGCTTGATAGCCACCGGCTGTAGGCGGCAGGGAGAGACGATGTCAGCGGGATGGGAAGACCCACACGAGCCGCGGAGTTAGGGTGGAGTTAGGGTGGAGTTGGGGTGGAGACAGAAATGTTAGCTCAGCAGACTTCAGGGAGCCGAGGAGCATCTAGGGAGCAGCCTGCTAGGTCCGATAATGCTAGCTAGCTAGCGGGCTAGGGACCGGTGAGCAGGAAAGAGCCAGCAGGTAGGAGATGACAACACAAATATCTGTGTCGATTCGATATAGTGATGCTGCTATTTTTGCTGATGACTGACGTTTCAAAAGTAGAGAGCCAGAGAGGAGAGGTTCTGATCTGGACTAAAGAACAATATTTGGGGCGGAGGAGCGGCGAACAAACAACGCCAGCACCCTCGGCGACCCGGGAAATAATGCATGCACTGCATCGTCCAATCAGTGAGCGATACACAGTAAGGGGGCGGGGCGAGTGTCTGAGGATTTCATCAGAGGATGGTCTGGTGATTCCTCGATTATCGCTCCTCGATCTTCGCTCCTCCTGCAGAAATAAGGCCACTGGGACGCTCCTCAAGATGGCGCAGACAAATCAACTTCCGGTGATACCGAGACCGAGGAGCGAGGAAATGAAAAATAACCGAAGTGAAACGCACCCCCGGTCTGCCGTCTAATCCCCTTCGTGTAATACACCATCATCACGTGTTCAGCTCTCTGACCGGTCTGTTTTCTTCTTCGTGTGGGATTATTTGACAGATAAGAGCCACACAATCAATCAATCAATCAATCAATCAATGTTTATTTATAGCCCAATATCACAAATGTTACATTTGTGATATTGGACTTCACAGTTTGTACAGAATATCAGTATGACAATACGACACCCTCTGTCCTCAGACCCTCTGTCCTTAGACCCTCTGTCCTCAGACCCTCTGTCCTTAGACCCTCTGTCCTTAGACCCTCTGTCCTTAGACCCTCTGTCCTCAGACCCTCTGTCCTTAGACCCTCTGTCCTTAGACCCTCTGTCCTCAGACCCTCTGTCCTTAGACCCTCTGTCCTCAGACCCTCTGTCCTTAGACCCTCTGTCCTTAGAACCTCACATCGTACAAGGAAAAACTTCCGAAGAAAACCCACAGTTTAAAGGGAACATGGGAGAAACCTCAGGGAGAGCAACAGAGGAGGGATCCCTCTCCCAGGACGGACAGATGTGCAATAGATGCCGTGTGTAAATTGAAAAGATAATACATTTGCAACATAGGTAGTCCAAATGTTTGGAAATGCATGTGTGTATAATAGGAAGATGAATCCACGAGGATATCCATCCAGGACCTATGATCCAGGACCACAGCCACGACTCAAGATCCAGGGCTCGCGATGCAGGACACAGGACCGCAGGATCATCCATGACTCCGGATCCCAGCGTATATAGACACCAAAAAGAAAGAGATTTGGGGAAGCTGGGTTAATGGGAACATGAGAGTACACAGGTATAGACAGAGAGAAGGAAGAAGTAAGATGTCCCCTGACAAACTAAGCCTATATCAGCAAAACTAGGGGCTGAATCTAATCAGCTCTAACTATAAGCTTTATCAAAAAGGAAGGTCTTAAGCGCACTCTTAAAAACGGATAGGGTGTCTGCCGCCCGAACACAAACTGGAAGCTGATTCCACAAATGTGGAGCTTGATAAGAAAAGGCTCTGGCTCCCATTGTACTTTTAGAGACTCTAGGAACAACCAACAACCCTGCATTCTTGGAACGCAATGCCCTAGTAGGACAGTAGGGTATAATGAGTTCTTTAAGGTAAGATGGCGCCTGCCCATTAAGGGCTTTGTAGGCGAGAAGAAGAATTTTAAATTCTATCCTGTGTTCTATAGGGAGCCAGTGTAAGGCAGCCAGAACAGGAGTAATGTGGTCCCTTTTCCTAACTCTGGTTAGTACACGAGCTGCAGCATTTTGAATCAGCTGAAGCCACTTGACTGACTTCTTGGTACACCCTGATAATAAAGAGTTACAATAATCCAGCCTTGAAGTAACAAATGCATGGACTACAGTGTTTCCCACAGAATTTGATTCTATTTGTGGGGGCACCCCCCCCCCCCCCCCTCCCGCGTTGTAAATGAGTGAGCCACACCGGAGTTGAGGATCTGTGGGGTTTATTCTCCCAAAAATATAATTAGCAGATGCCTTATTCCAAAGTGATTTACATTAGATTACATACATTTACATTTAATTACATTGTCCGACATAAGTGCCGAGTTCAAATCCCGCCTGGAACACCACCACTAGGATGTCAAACAAACAAACAAAATAAAATAAATGTTGGCTCGGCTACACAACGCTTCAGATGTTCAGACAATGTGCAAAGTTTGCAGCCTACTTGTTGCAAAGTTTGCAGCCTTTGTCTTGACATCCGATTTTACGGGGCTTCCTGAACAAATATTCTAATGCCCTATCTTAAGGGAAGGCCTCAGGACAGGGTCCATTTATGGAGATCTTCAAGCAGGCAGCCAGGTGTTCTCCTTGGAGCTGGTTTCGGAGGGTGAAGCAAAATGGAATACCACAAACTGAACTAATAAAGGAAATGCATAATAATTTGTTGTGCTTTTCAAAGTGATGCTTTTTCGGTTCATCGCTGAGAAATCGCGTTCACAGTTGACACTAGAAACGGGGGTAACTAGTCCTATGCCCGCAAGGAGGCTCAGGCAGGGGTAGAGCTCAGCCCATTCATCAAATTTACCATGCTGTGTGTGGTATAGCCATGGCTTAAATGGAGGCATATTCAAACACTCTGGATCAAATCCAGTGCGTCTATGCTTGCTGCTTGCTTCACAATTACAGAAATGAGGCACAGAAATCTGGTTTTCTGACCACCTGACCTGCTTCTATATCTCTGTGTTTGCTGTCAATCTCTCTTGCTGCTACACTAGCACTGGTTGAAGCCTGGAAATATTTCAAACAAATTAATTGGATAGCTAATCACACTGGTCGGACTGTTCAGCTTTCCCGCGTGTGTCCCACCAACGTGTGTTTCTATAGGTACTGTTGCTAATACCTCTGTTCCAGGCTGTGTTTGCTCCTCTGAAAATATGTTTCTATATTCATCTGGTTTGAGGGAGCAAACATCATTCAGCGTCAGAGTTAAAGAATGAAATGCAGTCGGTAGCGTGCTAACCTCGACAACCCAGCTAGCAACTAGCTAGCTAGGCTCCTTTCATGCTTGCTAGCTAATAACTTATTTGAAGAGCTGGGTCTCCGCGATTTACAGCGTGATACGAACAGAGAGACTAACTTATCAGAGTTAACTTGAATACATCCATTTTGGACAAATGTATGCATATACCAACCATTCGTGAAGTGGGCTGAGCGGGTAACTGCGCTCTACAATGAAATATATATTTTATTCAAAAATTATAAAAAAAATTATGAATTTTTTTTTTTTTTAAATTAAACATTTTTTTTACAAGATCTATTTGTGGCGGACGATATTTATTTGCGGCGGGCCGCCACAAATAAATCAATATATGGGAAACACTGGAGTTTCTCTGCATCGTTTTGAGGCAAGATATGCCTGATTTTTGCAATGTTACGTAGATGGAAGTAGGCGGTCCTTGAAATTGATTTTATGTGGGCGTTAAAGGATAAATCCTGATCAAATATAACACCAAGATTCCTTACAGTCTCACTGGAGGCCAAACTAATGCCATCCATAGTTAGTATATCTTTAGATCATTTGTTTCGGGCCAAGTACAATAACTTCAGTTTTGGTCGTGTTTAACATCAAAAAGTTTAAGGTCATCCACGTTTTTAAGTCCTTGAGGCAGTCTTGAATTTTATTTAGATGATTAATTTCATCAGCTTGATTGATAAATATAGTGAGTATCATCCGCATAACAATGAAAGTTTACAGAATGATTCCTTATAATATTGCCTAACGGAAGCATATATAATGTGAACAAAATAGGTCCGAGCACTGAGCCCTGTGGCACTCCATGGCTAACTGCATTAGCGGCCGCTGTCGGCCGTCAGCGCAACTTCAATGAAGACGTTAAACAACTGTTTTTAAAAGGGCCGGCCGTTCTGTGGTTCTCCAGATTCTACAGATGGCCACAAACATACACACACACACACAGTAACACACAACACACACACACAACACACACACACACACACACAGTAACACACACACACACACACAGTAACACACACACAGTAACACACACACACAGTAACACACACCACACACACACAGTAACACACACACACACACAGTAACACACACACACACACACACAACCACACAGTAACACACACACACAGTAACACATACACACACACACACACACACACACACACACAGTAATACACACACACATACACACAGTAACACACACACATACACAGTAACACACACACACACAGTAAACACACACACACACACACACACAGTGACACACACACACACACACACACACACACACAGTAACACACACACACACACACACACACAGTAATACACACACAGTAACTATATGAATGTTTGAACCTCCTGCAGGAGAACCAGGGTTCAGGGTTCCACGTGGTTCTGGGGAACGAGGCCTGCGACCTGGACTCTATGGTCTGTGCTCTGACCTACGCCTACCTGCTGTCCCAGGTACCTGTCTGTCTCTCTACAGGTGTGTTAGTACCTGTCTGTCTCTCTACAGGTGTGTCTCTACCTGTCTGTCTCTCTACAGGTGTGTCTCTACCTGTCTGTCTCTCTACAGGTGTGTCTCTACCTGTCTGTCTCTCTACAGGTGTGTCTCTACCTGTCTGTCTCTCTACAGGTGTGTTAGTACCTCTCTCTCTCTCAGACCTTGGATGTGTCAGTACCTGTCTCTCTCTCTCAGACCTTGGATGTGTCAGTACCTGTCTCTCTCTCTCAGACCTCAGGTGTGTCAGTACCTGTCTCTGTCTCTCAGACCTCAGGTGTGTCAGTACCTGTCTCTCTCTCTCAGACCTCAGGTGTGTCAGTACCTGTCTCTCTCTCTCTCAGACCTCAGGTGTGTCAGTACCTGTCTCTCTCTCTCAGACCTCAGGTGTGTCAGTACCTGTCTCTCTCTCAGACCTCAGGTGTGTCAGTACCTGTCTCTCTCTCTCAGACCTCGGTGTGTCAGTACCTGTCTCTCTCTCTCAGACCTCAGGTGTGTCAGTACCTGTCTCTCTCTCAGACCTCAGGTGTGTCAGTACCTGTCTCTCCTCTCTCAGACCTCAGGTGTGTCAGTACCTGTCTCTCGCTCTCTCTCAGACCTCAGATGTGTCAGTACCTGTCTCTCTCTCTCAGACCTCAGGTGTGTCAGTACCTGTCTCTCTCTCTCAGACCTCCGGTGTGTCAGTACCTGTCTCTCTCTCTCAGACCTCGGGTGTGTCAGTACCTGTCTCTCTCTCTCAGACCTCAGGTGTGTCAGTACCTGTCTCTCTCTCTCAGACCTCAGCTGTGTCAGTACCTGTCTCTCTCTCTCTCAGACCTCAGGTGTGTCAGTACCTGTCTCTCTCTCAGACCTCAGGTGTGTCAGTACCTGTCTCTCTCAGACCTCAGGTGTGTCAGTACCTGTCTCTCTCTCTCTCTCTCTCTCAGACCTCAGGTGTGTCAGTACCTGTCTCTCTCTCTCAGACCTCAGGTGTGTCAGTACCTGTCTCTCTCTCAGACCTCAGGTGTGTCAGTACCTGTCTCTCTCTCTCTCAGACCTCGGGTGTGTCAGTACCTGTCTCTCTCTCTCTCAGACCTCAGTGTTGTTCAGTACCTGTCTCTCTCTCTCTCTCTCTCTCTCTCTCTCTCTCTCAGACCTCGGGTGTGTCAGTACCTGTCTCTCTCTCTCTCCCAGACCTCGGGTGTGTCAGTACCTGTCTCTCTCTCTCTCTCTCTCAGACCTCAGTTGTGTCAGTACCTGTCTCTCTCTCTCTCAGACCTCGGGTGTGTCAGTACCTGTCTCTCTCTCTCTCTCTCTCTCTCAGACCTCAGTTGTGTCAGTACCTGTCTCTCTCTCTCTCAGACCTCGGGTGTGTCAGTACCTGTCTCTCTCTCTCAGACCTCAGGTGTGTCAGTACCTGTCTCTCTCTCAGACCTCAGGTGTGTCAGTACCTGTCTCTCTCAGACCTCAGGTGTGTCAGTACCTGTCTCTCTCTCTCAGACCTCAGGTGTGTCAGTACCTGTCTCTCTCTCTCTCTCTCTCTCTCTCTCTCTCTCTCTCCTCTCTCTCTCTCTCTCTCAGACCTCGGGTGTGTCAGTACCTGTCTCTCTCTCTCTCCCAGACCTCACGCGTGTCAGTACCTGTCTCTCTCTCTCTCTCTCAGACCTCAGTTGTGTCAGTACCTGTCTCTCTCTCTCTCAGACCTCAGTTGTGTCAGTACCTGTCTCTCTCTCTCCCAGACCTCGGGTGTGTCAGTACCTGTCTCTCTCTCTCTCTCTCTCAGACCTCAGTTGTGTCAATACCTGTCTCTCTCTCTCTCAGACCTCAGTTGTGTCAGTACCTGTCTCTCTCTCTCTCCCAGACCTCACGCGTGTCAGTACCTGTCTCTCTCTCTCTCTCTCTCAGACCTCAGTTGTGTCAGTACCTGTCTCTCTCTCTCTCAGACCTCGGGTGTGTCAGTACCTGTCTTCTCTCTCTCTCTCTCAGACCTCAGTTGTGTCAGTACCTGTCTCTCTCTCTCTCTCAGACCTCAGTTGTGTCAGTACCTGTCTCTCTCTCTCTCTCCCAGACCTCAAGCGTGTCAGTACCTGTCTCTCTCTCTCAGACCTCAGTTGTGTCAGTACCTGTCTCTCTCTCTCTCTCAGACCTCAGTTGTGTCAGTACCTGTCTCTCTCTCTCCCAGACCTCAGGTGTGTCAGTACTGTCTCTCTCTCTCTCAGACCTCGGGTGTGTCAGTACCTGTCTCTCTCTCTCTCTCAGACCTCGGGTGTGTCAGTACCTGTCTCTCTCTCTCTCTCAGACCTCGGGTGTGTCAGTACCTGCCTCTCTCTCCCAGACCTCAGGTGTGTCAGTACCTGTCTCTCTCTCTCTCTCAGACCTCGGGTGTGTCAGTACCTGTCTCTCTCTCTCTCAGACCTCGGGTGTGTCAGTACCTGTGTCTCTCTCTCAGACCTCGGGTGTGTCAGTACCTGTCTCTCTCTCTCTCAGACCTCAGATGTGTCAGTACCTGTCTCTCTCTCTCAGACCTCAGGTGTCTCAGTACCTGTCTCTCTCTCTCTCTCTCTCTCTCTCAGACCTCAGGTGTGTCAGTACCTGTTTCTCTCTCTCAGACCTCAGGTGTGTCAGTACCTGTCTCTCTCTCTCTCTCTCAGACCTCGGGTGTGTCAGTACCTCTCTCTCTCTCTCAGACCTCAGGTGTGTCAGTACCTGTCAATTCAATTCAATTCAATTCAATATGCTTTATTGGCATGAATGTCAGGTGAACAATATTGCCAAAGCGTCAAGGATATATGATAAGAAAAAAAAAAATACAAAAACAATTCATTCATTAAACAATTTACAACAATATATTACAAAACCTCAAGTATCAAATGTAAAAAGAAAGAAAGGAAGAAAAGAAAGACCTCAGGTGTGTCAGTACCTGTCTCTCTCTCAGACCTCAGGTGTGTCAGTACCTCTCTCTCTCTCTCAGACCTCAGGTATGTCAGTACCTCTCTCTCTCTCTCTCTCAGACCTCAGGTGTGTCAGTACCTCTCTCTCTCTCTCTCAAACCTCAGGTGTGTCAGTACCTCTCTGTCTCTCAGACCTCAGGTGTGTCAGTGCCTGTCTCTCTCTCAGACCTCGGGTGTGTCAGTACCTGTCTCTCTCTCAGACCTCGGGTGTGTCAGTACCTGTCTCTCTCTCAGACCTCGGGTGTGTCAGTACCTGTCTCTCTCTCAGACCTCAGGTGTGTCAGTACCTGTCTCTCTCTCTCAGACCTCAGGTGTGTCAGTACCTGTCTCTCTCAGACCTCGGGTGTGTCAGTACCTGTCTCTCTCTCAGACCTCAGGTGTGTCAGTACCTGTCTCTCTCTCTCAGACCTCAGGTGTGTCAGTACCTGTCTCTCTCTCTCAGACCTCAGGTGTGTCAGTACCTGTCTCTCTCTCAGACTTCAGGTGTGTCAGTACCTGTCTCTCTCTCAGACCTCGGGTGTGTCTGTACCTGTCTCTCTCTCAGACCTCAGGTGTGTCAGTACCTGTCTCTCTCTCTCAGACCTCAGGTGTGTCAGTACCTGTCTCTCTCAGACCTCAGGTGTGTCAGTACCTGTCTCCCTCTCAGACCTCAGGTGTGTCAGTACCTGTCTCTCTCTCTCAGACCTCAGGTGTGTCAGTACCTATCTCTCTCTCTCTCAGACCTCAGGTGTGTCAGTACCTGTCCCTCTCTCTCTCAGACCTCAGGTGTGTCAGTACCTGTCTCTCTCTCTCTCAGACCTCAGGTGTGTCAGTACCTGTCTCTCTCTCTCAGACCTCAGGTGTGTCAGTACCTGTCTCTCTCTCAGACCTCAGGTGATGACAGACAGGTGATTCCTCTGCTGAACATCAGACAGGTGGAGTTTCCTCTGCGCTCCGACAGTGTCTTCCTGCTGCAGCAGCTGCACCTGTCCTCAGACCTGCTGCTGTTCAGAGACCAGCTGGACCTGCAGGACCTGAAACGGGACGGGAGACTGAGGCTCACTCTGGTGGACCACAACATGCTGCCCAGGTAACACATCTGTAACACACCTAAACCACAGGTAACAACACCTGAAACAGAGGTAACACTGTGTGTGTGTGTGTGTGTGTGTGTGTGTGTGTGTGTGTGTGTGTGTGTGTGTGTGTGTGTGTGTGTGTGTGTGTGTGTGTGTGTGTGTGTGTGTGTGTGTGTGTGTGTGTGTGTGTGTGTGTGTGTGTGTGTGTGTGTGTGTGTGTGTGTGTGTGTGTGTGTGTGTGTGTGTGTAGTTCAGACAGTGACCTGGAAGGGGCGGTGGTTCAGGTGATCGATCATCACCTGCTGGAGAGACGGCCCTCTCCTTCCTGTCCCGTTACCGTGGAAATGGTGGGATCCTGCGCTACCTTGGTCACTGAACGCATCATCAAGGAAGCTCCACAGATCCTGGACCTGCAGGTCGCTCACATGCTCTACGGTAACACCTGAAGGCATCACCTGAACACCTGAACACATCACCTGAACACACTACCTGAACACATCACCTGAACACACCACCTCAACACATCACCTGAACACACCACCTGAAGGCATCACCTGAACACATCACCTGAACACCTGAACACATCACCTGAACACCTGAACACATCACCTGAACACATCACCTGAACACATCACCTGAACACATCACCTGAACACACCACCTGAACACACCACCTGAACACATAACCTGAACACACCATCTGAACACATCACCTGAACACACCACCTTAACACACCACCTGAACACACCACCTGAACACATCACCTGAACACATCACCTGAACACACAACCTGAACACATCACCTGAACACACCACCTGAACACCTCACCTGAACACACCGCCTGAACACATCACCTGAACACACCACCTGAACGCACCACCTGAACGCACCACCTGAACACACCACCTGAACACCTGAACACACCACCTGACACATCAACTGAACACACCACCTGAACACACCATCTGAACACATCACCTGAACACACCACCTGAACACACCACATGAACACACCATCTGAACACATCACCTGAACGCACCACCTGAACACATCACCTGAACACATCACCTGAACACACCACCTGAATACCTGAACACACCACCTGAACACATCACCTGCACACCTGAACACACCACCTGAACACACCACCTGAACACACCACCTGAACACATCACCTGAACACATCACCTGAACACACCACCTGAACACCTGAACACACCACCTGAACACCTGAACACACCATCTGAACACACCACCTGAACACACCACCTGAACACATCACCTGAACACACCACCTGAACACATCACCTGAACACCTGAACACACCACCTGAACACACCACCTGAACACATCACCTGAACACACCACCTGAACACATCACCTGAACACATGAACACACCACCTGACACATCAACTGAACACACCACCTGAACACACCATCTGAACACATCACCTGAACACACCACCTGAACACACCACCTGAACACACCACATGAACACACCATCTGAACACATCACCTGAACGCACCACCTGAACACACCACCTGAACACACCACCTGAACACATCACCTGAACACATCACCTGAACACATCACCTGAACACACCACCTGGACACATCACCTGAACACATCATCTGAACACATCACCTGAACACACCACCTGAACACACCACCTGAACACATCACCTGAACACACCACCTGAACACATCACCTGAACACATCACCTGAACACACCACCTGAACACATCACCTGAACACCTGAATACACCACCTGAACACACCACCTGAACACACCACCTGAACACATCACCTGAACACATCACCTGAACACACCACCTGAACACATCACATGAACACATCACCTGAACACATCACCTGAACACACCACCTGAACACCTGAACACACCACCTGAACACCTGAACACACCACCTGAACACACCACCTGAACACATCACCTGAACACATCACCTGAACACACCACCTGAATACCTGAACACACCACCTGAACACACCACCTGAACACATCACCTGCACATCTGAACACACCACCTGAACACATCACATGAACACACCACCTGAACACATCACCTGAACACACCACCTGAACACCTGAACACATCACCTGAACACACCACCTGAACACATCACCTGAACACACCACCTGAACACACCACCTGAACACATCACCTGAAGCATCCTCAGCTGTGTGTTATTATGTTAATGTGTATACATAGAATGTGTTATTTTGTGTGTCTTTCTCTGTGTGTGTAGCTGCAGTGCTGCTGGACTGTGTGAACATGTCTCCCTCTGCAGGTAAGGTGACCCCCCAGGTGTGTGTGTGTGTGTGTGTGTGTGTGTGTGTGTGTGTGTGTGTGTGTGTGTGTGTGTGTGTGTGTGTGTGTGTGTGTGTGTGTGTGTGTGTGTGTTGTGTGTGTGTGTGTGGTTGTGTGTGTGTGTGTGTGTGTGTGTGTGTGTGTGTGTGTGTGTGTGTGTGTGTGTGTGTGTGTGTGTGTGTGTGTGTGTGTGTGTGTGTGTGTGTGTGTGTGTGTACACGTACGTACCTGGGGCCTGTACTACGAAGCCGGTTCAACCTAACCTGGATGTGTTGAGTTAGCCGGTTGGCCTAATCCAAAAACATACGCGCTCTCGCTAAGCGAGTCCTACGACGACGCGGGTTATCAAGTGGATCGCTCAAGCCAGCCGTGTCCTATCTAGTTAGGCGTTCACATGAGAGGGGTGGTATCTGGCGGCATTCGACCAATCACAGACATGGGAGAAGCGCGACCTGACAGCGCAGCGTCATACTTCCTGAATGAAAAAGTGAACTATATATTAGAGCATATGAAGAAGTTAAACTTTAAACATGACTTAAACACTTGATCCAGGATCAAAGCCACAGAGCTGCACCTGCAAGGTGAATACAGCTGGGAACAGAACAAGTGTTTGAATGCGTTAACAGGTTTATGATATCACTGCCCCGTCTAAGACACCATCTGATTTCATTACATTTGACTCGAGTGTTTCCTCAACTTAATGTGTTGCTTCAAAGAATCCTTCTGCATCCAGTCTGTGACACTGTGAGTGTTGCACGGCCAGATACGGCTCAGCTGACTCAGATCAGGAGATATATGATACATTATGAAGTGATATGCACAGGACTGTACTTAATGTGACTCTGATCCGGTTACTGATGTTGTGGCAGATATTTCAGTAAGCTTTCTTAACGCTAATGTTCTAATAGTCAGATTGCTCTGAAGATGGAGGTGATATTCTATTCATGTTCACGTTCACACAGTCGGTGATTGTTGCCGGCCGTCTTTCCTGCAACGGCAGCTTTTCTGTATTTCCTTTCTCCTGTAAAATGACTTGATCGCTTTAAACTCCGCACACTGAGCTCTGATTGGTCAGCAGGCGGTGCTTTCACTGAGTTGAGCTCTTAGCCTGCAACCTAACCTGCTCCGGAGCAGGTTAGCATCAGTTACCATGGAGATCTAGCCGCTAAAAAGAGAACCAGCTTCGTAGGACCGGAAACTCAGAGTTACCCTGAAGTTAGCCGCTAGGAGAACATCCTGCTTCGTAGTATAGGGCTCTGGTAAGGTGCCCCCCCAGGTGTGTGTGTGTGCCTCCTCAGGTAAGGTGACCCCCCAGGTGTGTGTGTCCCTCCTCACCAGGGGGTCCGCGGGGTCTTAAAAAGTATTAAAAGTTGATAAATCAATTAAGCGAAAATGAAGGCTATTAAAAGTATTAAAGGGCATTTTCCCAGGTATTACAGTTTGCAGCTTGTTTTCAATAAGTATATAAATGGTCCAAAGAGGTTGTATTCTACAGTCTGCCTGAATGTAATCATGGCGTAGGTGTGTAGTGTGATTCTGTGTAGTTTATTGATGGCATCCTGTTGGATTGGACGTCATCTGAACAGGACATCGCACGCTCACTGCTCGATAGCGGGAAGGTCCGTTTACGCCGGTTGTTAAACAACATCGTTATGGGGAAATGCAAGTCTGCGTCCAAATGGTTGGAAGATAAGGAGGAAGGACAATCAGTACTGTATATAGTCAATGTGAGGTAAAGTGTGTCGCCAAGGTAACCGGTTAGAACTCAAAGGGGCGATGAGGTCTTAAAATGTCTGGAAAGGGTCTTAAAAAAGGTCTTAAAAGGTTTTACATCTGACTTCAGGATTCCTGCATATACCCTGCTCAGGTAAGGTGACCCCCCAGGTGTGTGTGTGTGTCCCTCCTCAGGTAAGGTGACCCCCCAGGTGTGTGTGTGTGTCCCTCCTCAGGTAAGGTGACCCCCCAGGACTCTGCAGTGTTTGCTGAGCTGCAGCTGCGTTTCCCTGATCTGCCTAAGAGAGAGGATCTGTTCCAGAGGCTGCAGGACGCCAAGTTCAGTGTCTCAGGTCAGAACACACACCTGACTCACACATGACTCACACCTGACTCACACCCATAGACTGTATATACAAATGGACGTAGTGTCCGTGACGTCACCCATAGGTTTCTGCAGATTTGCTGAGAAGCCCTTGGTAGGCTTCGTAGTATAGGGCTCTGGTAAGGTGCCCCCCCAGGTGTGTGTGTGTGTGCCGTCGACCGCTGCCGTCTCGACAGTGACGTCAGAGTCTAACTCCCGCCTTCTCCAGCCTGATCCAAATAAGGGCAAAGAGGCGGAGCCAGGGCGGCATAAGATAAGTCTTGGCTCCGCCTCTTCCTGTAACAGCTTTTTTTAAATGAAGAATTTAAATGAAGAATACTCCACCAGGCACCAACACAACCAACACGTCCGAGTTCAAGTTGTGTTCCCCGGATCAGCCTCGCAGCCTCGCCCTTGTAGCATCCTGGAGCTAACAGAGCTAACGGAGCTAGCAGAGGGACAGAAAGCTAGAAGCAGCAGTCACTGCAGAGACCTGTCCATCAAAGTGACCACGCCCTCATTTATCCAAAAACTTTAAGACCTAATATAACTAAAAGGGTCGCGTTATAAAACAATTCACTCCCCAATCCATTGTCATGAAGGTGGAATCTAACTATATCCAGATGTTAACATGGGGGTCTATGGAAACTGCTCCTTTCTGCAGACATCCCCTATCAGCCAATAGATGACCTGCAGTTTGTGGCCCTTCCTTCTGGGCTTCCCAGCTGGGCCCCAGAGTAGCACAGGTTTAGCACAGGTTTAGCACAGGTGTAGCACAGGTGTAGTACAGGTGTAGCACAGGTGTAGCACAGGTGTAGCACAGGTGTAGCACAGGTGTAGTACAGGTGTAGCACAGGTGTAGTACAGGTGTAGCACAGGTTTAGCACAGGTGTAGCACAGGTGTAGCACAGGTGTAGCACAGGTGTAGCACAGGTGTAGCACAGGTGTAGCACAGGTGTAGTACAGGTGTAGCACAGGTGTAGCACAGGTGTAGCACAGGTGTAGTACAGGTGTAGCACAGGTGTAGCACAGTGTAGCACAGGTGTAGTACAGGTGTAGCACAGGTGTAGCACAGGTGTAGTACAGGTGTAGCACAGGTGTAGCACAGGTGTAGCACAGGTGTAGCACAGGTGTAGTACAGGTGTAGCACAGGTGTAGCACAGGTGTAGTACAGGTGTAGCACAGGTGTAGTACAGGTGTAGCACAGGTGTAGTACAGGTGTAGCACAGGTGTAGCACAGGTGTAGTACAGGTGTAGCACAGGTGTAGTACAGGTGTAGCACAGGTGTAGCACAGGTGTAGCACAGGTGTAGTACAGGTGTAGCACAGGTGTAGCACAGGTGTAGCACAGGTGTAGTACAGGTGTAGCACAGGTGTAGCACAGGTGTAGCACAGGTGTAGTACAGGTGTAGCACAGGTGTAGCACAGGTGTAGCACAGGTGTAGTACAGGTGTAGCACAGGTGTAGCACAGGTGTAGTACAGGTGTAGCACAGGTGTAGTACAGGTGTAGCACAGGTGTAGTACAGGTGTAGCACAGGTGTAGCACAGGTGTAGCACAGGTGTAGCACAGGTGTAGCACAGGTGTAGTACAGGTGTAGCACAGGTGTAGCACAGGTGTAGTACAGGTGTAGCACAGGTGTAGTACAGGTGTAGCACAGGTGTACTGTTTTTATCACAGTATTTTAAAGGAGTAATATTGGAATAAAAAGCAGCGTGGTTTATTAGTGTCTTGCTTTGTATAGAGTTTATTTTAGTATTGTATAATATCTACTGAAGTATTTCATTCAGCATTAAGTATTACCTATTACAAAGTTACATTTATAGCAGTATTTTGTAGTAGTACTGTGCAGTAGTAGTACTGTGCAGTAGTAGTACTGTGCAGTAGTAGTACTTAGTAGTACTACAGTAGTAACGCAGTACTGTCCTCAGGTCTGAGCACGGAGCAGATGCTGATGAAAGATATGAAAGCTGTTACAGGAAGACTCAACGTGGCGATCTCTGTCCTCTACATCACCCTGCAGGTACACACTGAACTACACACTGAGCTACACACTGAACTACACACTGAGCTACACACTGAGCTACACACTGAGCTACACACTGAGCTACACACTGAACTACACACTGAACTACACACTAAACTACACACTGAGCTACACACTGAACTACACACTGAGCTACAGAGCTACACACTGAGCTACACACGAAGCTACACACTGAGCTACACACTGAACTACACACTGAGCTACACACTGAGCTACACACTGAGCTACACACTGAACTACACACTGAACTACACACTGAGCTACACACTGAGCTACACACTAAGCTACACACTGAGCTACACACTGAGCTACACACTGAGCTACACACTGAGCTACACACTGAACTACACACTGAGCTACACACTGAGCTACACACTGAGCTACACACTGAGCTACACACTGAGCTACACACTGAACTACACACTGAGCTACACACTGAACTACACACTAAGCTACACACTGAGCTACACACTGAGCTACACACTGAGCTACAGAGCTACACACTGAGCTACACACTGAACTACACACTGAGCTACACACTGAGCTACACACTGAGCTACACACTAAGCTACACACTGAGCTACACACTGGCTACACACTAAGCTACACACTGACTACACACTGAGCTACACACTGAACTACACACTGAGCTACACACTAAGCTACACACTGAACTACACACTGAGCTACACACTGAACTACACACTGAGCTACACACTGAACTACACACTGAACTACACACTGAGCTACACACTGAACTACACACTGAGCTACACACTGAGCTACACACTGAACTACACACTGAGCTACACACTGAGCTACACACTGAACTACACACTGAGCTACACACTGAACTACACACTGAGCTACACACTGAGCTACACACTGAGCTACACACTGAGCTACACACTGAGCTACACACTGAGCTACACACTAAGCTACACACTGAACTACACACTGAGCTACACACTGAACTACACACTGAGCTACACACTAAGCTACACACTGAACTACACACTGAGCTACACACTGAGCTACACACTGAACTACACACTGAACTACACACTGAGCTACACACTGAGCTACACACTGAACTACACACTGAGCTACACACTAAGCTACACACTGAGCTACACACTGAACTACACACTGAGCTACACACTGAACTACACACTGAGCTACACACTGAACTACACACTGAGCTACACACTGAACTACACACTGAGCTACACACTGAGCTACACACTGAACTACACACTGAGCTACACACTGAGCTACACACTGAGCTACACACTGAGCTACACACTGAAGCTACACACTGAACTACACACTGAGCTACACACTGAACTACACACTGAGCTACACACTAAGCTACACACTGAACTACACACTGACTACACACTGAGCTACACACTGACTACACACTGAACTACACACTGAGCTACACACTGAGCTACACACTGAACTACACACTGAGCTACACACTAAGCTACACACTGAGCTACACACTGAACTACACACTGAGCTACACACTGAACTACACACTGAGCTACACACTGAACTACACACTGAGCTACACACTGAACTACACACTGAGCTACACACTGAACTACACACTGAGCTACACACTGAGCTACACACTGAGCTACACACTGAGCTACACACTGAACTACACACTGAACTACACAACTACACACTGAACTACACACTGAGCTACACACTGAGCTACACACTGAGCTACACACTGAACTACACACTGAACTACACACTGAGCTACACACTGAACTACACACTGAGCTACACACTAAGCTACACACTGAACTACACACTGAGCTACACACTGAACTACACACTGAGCTACACACTAAGCTACACACTGAACTACACACTGAGCTACACTGAGCTACACACTGAACTACACACTGACACTACACTGAGCTACACACTGAGCTACACACTGAGCTACACACTGAACTACACACTGAGCTACACACTGAGCTACACACTGAACTACACACTGAGCTACACACTGCTACACACTGAGCTACACACTGAACTACACACTGAGCTACACACTGAACTACACACTGAGCTACACACTGAACTACACACTGAGCTACACACTGAACTACACACTGAGCTACACACTGAACTACACACTGAGCTACACACTAAGCTACACACTGAACTACACACTGAGCTACACACTGAACTACACACTGAGCTACACACTAAGCTACACACTGAACTACACACTGAGCTACACACTGAGCTACACACTGAACTACACACTGAACTACACACTGAACTACACACTGAGCTACACACTGAGCTACACACTGAACTACACACTGAGCTACACACTGAGCTACACACTGAACTACACACTGAGCTACACACTAAGCTACACACTGAGCTACACACTGAACTACACACTGAGCTACACACTGAACTACACACTGAGCTACACACTGAACTACACACTGAGCTACACACTGAACTACACACTGAGCTACACACTGAACTACACACTGAGCTACACACTGAGCTACACACTGAGCTACACACTGAACTACACACTGAGCTACACACTGAACTACACAACTACACACTGAACTACACACTGAGCTACACACTGAGCTACACACTGAGCTACACACTGAGCTACACACTGAACTACACACTGAACTACACACTGAGCTACACACTGAACTACACACTGAGCTACACACTGAGCTACACACTGAACTACACACTGAGCTACACACTGAGCTACACACTGAGCTACACACTGAGCTACACACTGAACTACACACTGAGCTACACACTGAGCTACACACTGAACTACACACTGAACTACACACTAAGCTACACACTGAACTACACACTGAGCTACACACTGAGCTACACACTGAAGCTACACACTGAGACTACACACTAAGCTACACACTGAAGCTACACACTGAACTACACACTGAGCTACACACTGAGCTACACACTGAGACTACACACTGAAGCTACACACTGAGCTACACACTGAACTACACACTGAGCTACACACTGAACTACACACTGAGCTACACACTGAGCTACACACTGAACTACACACTGAGCTACACACTGAACTACACACTGAACTACACACTAAGCTACACACTGAACTACACACTGAACTACACACTGAGCTACACACTGAACTACACACTGAGCTACACACTAAGCTACACACTGAACTACACACTGAACTACACACTAAGCTACACACTGAACTACACACTGAACTACACACTGAGCTACACACTGAGCTACACACTGAGCTACACACTAAGCTACACACTGAACTACACACTGAGCTACACACTGAACTACACACTGAACTACACACTGAGCTACACACTGAACTACACACTGAACTACACACTAAGCTACACACTGAACTACACACTGAGCTACACACTGAACTACACACTAAGCTACACACTGAACTACACACTGAACTACACACTAAGCTACACACTGAACTACACACTGAACTACACACTGAGCTACACACTGAGCTACACACTGAGCTACACACTGAGCACACACTGAACTACACACTGAGCTACACACTGAACTACACACTGAACTACACACTAAACTACACACTGAACTACACACTGAGCTACACACTGAGCCACACACTGAACTACACACTGAACTACACACTAAGCTACACACTAAGCTACACACTGAACTACACACTAAACTACACACTGAGCTACACACTGAGCTACACACTGAACTACACACTAAGCTACACACTGAACTACACACTGAACTACACACTAAGCTACACACTGAACTACACACTGAGCGACACACTGAACTACACAACTAAGCTACACACTGAACTACACACTGAACTACACACTAAGCTACACACTGAACTACACACTGAACTACACACTGAGCTACACACTGAACTACACACTGAGCTACACACTAAGCTACACACTGAACTACACACTGAACTACACACTGAACTACACACTAAGCTACACACTGAACTACACACTGAACTACACACTGAGCTACACACTGAACTACACACTGAGCTACACACTGAACTACACACTGAGCTACACACTGAGCTACACACTGAAATACACACTGAGCTACACACTGAACTACACACTAAGCTACACACTGAACTACACACTGAGCTACACACTAAGCTACACACTGAACTACACACTGAACTACACACTAAGCTACACACTGAACTACACACTAAGCTACACACTGAACTACACACTAAGCTACACACTGAACTACACACTGAACTACACACTGAACTACACACTGAGCTACACACTGAGCTACACACTGAAATACACACTGAGCTACACACTGAACTACACACTAAGCTACACACTGAACTACACACTGAGCTACACACTAAGCTACACACTGAACTACACACTGAACTACACACTAAGCTACACACTGAACTACACACTGAGCTACACACTGAGCTACACACTGAGCTACACACTAAGCTACACACTGAACTACACACTGAGCTACACACTGAACTACACACTAAGCTACACACTGAACTACACACTGAGCTACACACTGAACTACACACTGAACTACACACTGAACTACACACTGAGCTACACACTGAACTACACACTAAACTACACACTGAGCTACACACTGAACTACACACTAAGCTACACACTGAACTACACACTGAACTACACACTAAGCTACACACTGAACTACACACTGAACTACACACTGAACTACACACTAAGCTACACACTGAACTACACACTGAACTACACACTAAGCTACACACTGAACTACACACTGAGCTACACACTGAACTACACACTGAGCTACACACTGAACTACACACTGAACTACACACTGAGCTACACACTGAGCTACACACTGAACTACACACTAAGCTACACACTGAACTACACACTGAGCTACACACTGAGCTACACACTGAGCTACACACTAAGCTACACACTGAACTACACACTGAACTACACACTGAGCTACACACTGAGCTACACACTGAACTACACACTGAGCTACACACTGAACTACACACTAAGCTACACACTGAGCTACACACTGAACTACACACTGAGCTACACACTGAGCTACACACTGAACTACACACTGAACTACACACTAAGCTACACACTGAGCTACACACTGAACTACACACTGAAGCTACACACTGAGCTACACACTGAAGCTACACACTGAACTACACCACTGAGCTACACACTGAGCTACACACTGAGCTACACACTGAACTACACACTGAGCTACACACTAACTCACACTGAACTACACACTGAAGCTACACACTGAACTACACACTGAGCTACACACTGAGCTACACACTGACTACACACTGAGCTACACACTGAGCTACACACTAGAACTACACACTGAACTACACACTGAGCTACACACTGAACTACACACTGAAGCTACACACTGACTACACACTGAGCTACACACTGAGCTACACACTGTAACTAACACACTGAGCTACACACTGAGCTTACACACTGAACTACACACTGCAACTACACACTGAGGCTACCACACTGAACATACACACTGAGCTACACACTGAGCCTACACACTGAACTACAACTAACTGAGCTACACACTGAACTACACACTGAGCTACACACTGAACTACACCACTGAGCTACACACTGAGCTACACACTGAGCTACACACTGAACTACACACTGAGCTACACACTGAGCTACACACTGAACTACACACTGAGCTACACACTGAGCTACACACTGAACTACACACTGAACTACACACTGAACTACACACTGAGCTACACACTGTACAGGTGACCAATCAGCTCTCAGTGACATCATCCCTTTGTGACAGGACTTCCTGCATGGGGCGGAGTTGGAGGCGGAGCTTTCTGCCTTCTGTTTGAAGTTTGGCTTTGACTTCCTGGTACTGATGACCATTTCCTTCAGTGAGAGCCAGCAGCCAATCAGAGAGCTCGCTGTGTTCAGCCACAGCCACACCTGCAGGCAGCAGGTAAACATTGTACTACACACTGTACACACACACACACACACACACACACACACACACACACACACACACAGGGTTGGGAGGGTTACTTTGTAAATGTAATCAGTTACTGATTACTGAATACATGGCTCTGAAAGTAATCCGAATACAGTTACAGTTACGTGTCTTAAAAAAGGTAATCAGATTACTTTTAGATTACTTTCTTTTTCCATCACAGATCTGTTTTGGTGAACAGGAGACACAAAAAGCAAAAGCAAACTGAACGTGTTTTTACTGTTTTAATGGCGTATCAAGAGCAACTGAAACATAGCATCTGAAACGATGTAACAACATAATACACTTTCTGGGGATGCAGCTTGGGATGTGAGGAGTGAGGGACATGGTTTAGAACGGGCGTGTCGCCTTCTGTCCTGCCAGTGTTGGCAGGACATGAATTAAAATGTCGAACTCGGACTTCATCTTAAGGACATTTCGGCCAGGGGTTTAGAGCTATATGTGTTCAAGCACCGGATTGGCAAAACAGGAGAGTGTGTGCACCAGTCTGCCTTGATCTATGAATTCATGTCTGACTCTCACAGTATCTGCTGAAGGAACACCTCCTTCACTTCATCTCTGCAGCGCCAGGAGGCAGCGGGAGGGTTAACTCCGCCTCTGAGAAGAGGAGCGCGCCGTGCCTTTCACGCACCGCCTTTCACGCACCGCCTTTCACGCACCGCCTTTCACGCAGCGCCTTTCACGCACCGACTTTCACGCACCGCCTTTCACGCACCGCCTTTCACGCACCGACTTTCACGCAGCGCCTTTCACGCACCGACTTTCACGCACCGACTTTCACGCAGCGCCTTTCACGCAGCGCCTTTCACGCACCGCCTTTCACGCAGCGCCTTTCACGCAGCGCCTTTCACGCACCGCCTTTCACGCACCGACTTTCACGCACCGACTTTCACGCAGCGCCTTTCACGCAGCGCCTTTCACGCAGCGCCTTTCACGCACCGCCTTTCACGCACCGACTTTCACGCACCGACTTTCACGCAGCGCCTTTCACGCAGCGCCTTTCACGCACCGACTTTCACGCACCGCCTTTCACGCACCGACTTTCACGCAGCGCCTTTCACGCACCGACTTTCACGCACCGACTTTCACGCAGCGCCTTTCACGCAGCGCCTTTCACGCAGCGCCTTTCACGCACCGCCTTTCACGCAGCGCCTTTCACGCACCGCCTTTCACGCACCGCCTTTCACGCACCGACTTTCACGCCTTTCACGCACCGACTTTCACGCAGCGCCTTTCACGCAGCGCCTTTCACGCACCGCCTTTCACGCACCGCCTTTCACGCACCGCCTTTCACGCACCGCCTTTCACGCACCGCCTTTCACGCAGCGCCTTTCACGCACCGCCTTTCACGCAGCGCCTTTCACGCAGCGCCTTTCACGCACCGCCTTTCACGCACCGCCTTTCACGCACCGCCTTTCACGCACCGCCTTTCACGCACCGCCTTTCACGCACCGCCTTTCACGCAGCGCCTTTCACGCACCGACTTTCACGCACCGCCTTTCACGCACCGACTTTCACGCAGCGCCTTTCACGCACGCCTTTCACGCACCGACTTTTCACGCACCGCCTTTCACGCACCGCCTTTCACGCACCGACTTTCACGCACCGCCTTTCACGCAGCGACTTTCACGCAGCGCCTTTCACGCACCGACTTTCACGCAGCGCCTTTCACGCAGCGCCTTTCACGCAGCGCCTTTCACGCAGCGCCTTTCACGCAGCGCCTTTCACGCACCGCCTTTCACGCACCGCCTTTCACGCACCGCCTTTCACGCAGCGCCTTTCACGCACCGCCTTTCACGCTCCGCCTTTCACGCACCGCCTTTCACGCACCGACTTCACGCACCGCCCTTTCACGCACCGCCTTTCACGCAGCGCCTTTCACGCACCGCCTTTCCACGCACCGACTTTCACGCACCGCCTTTCACGCACCGACTTTCACGCACCGACTTTCACGCACCGCCTTTCACGCACCGACTTTCACGCACGACTTCACGCACCGACTTTCACGCAGCGCCTTTCAGCAGCGCCTTTCACGCAGCGCCTTTCACGCAGCGCCTTTCACGCACCGACTTTCACGCACCGCCTTTCACGCACCGCCTTTCACGCAGCGCCTTTCACGCACCGACTTTCACGCACCGCCTTTCACGCACCGCCTTTCACGCAGCGCCTTTCACGCACCGCCTTTCACGCACCGACTTTCACGCACCGCCTTTCACGCACCGACTTTCACGCACCGACTTTCACGCACCGCCTTTCACGCACCGACTTTCACGCACCGACTTTCACGCACCGCCTTTCACGCAGCGCCTTTCACGCACCGCCTTTCACGCTGCGCCTTTCACGCACCGCCTTTCACGCAGCGCCTTCACTGTGTTTACCTTCAGAATCATTAGAAAGGCTAAAGAGCGACCGCAGGCTGATGTGTTTTAACCACACACACCTCTACACACACACACACACACACACACACACACACACGCTCGCGATTTAAACGCAGACTTTTGTTCCTCCATGTTTCGTTGTTATTGTTTCACTGAGCGAGCGGACCCGCGATTTTTTAACGCTTTTTTGGTCCATCTGCGCGGTAACAGGTTTTGTGCGCTGTGATGATTCGGCTGTACCTTTAGTAATGAATATTAAATGTTGTGAGGAAATCTTTCCACCAATAATTCCAATAAGTAATCCAAAATGTATTCACTTCAGGTTTACCAAAGTAACTGTAATCAGATTACTCGTTTTTCAAATGTAACGCCAGCTGAATACAGTTACTTGATTTTTGTATTCTGATTACGTGACGCCGTTACATGTATTCCGTTACAACCCAACCCTGCACACACACACACACCCTGACGGTGCACATAGTAATACTCCCCCCCCCCCCCCCCCCCCCAGGTGGCCGTGTACCTGGAGCAGGCTCGTAGCCCCGCCCTGATGCTCTGTCCAATCAGAAGCCCCCATCCTCACATCTCAGCCTATCAGCAGGGTGAGTGACATCACTTTCAGCCAATCACATATTAATTTAAATATGAAATAACACCATGAAATATAACTGTATTAATGACAGATAATAACTATTAATGACAGATAATAACTGTATTAAAGACAGATTATAACTATTAATGACAGATAATAACTGTATTAAAGACAGATTATAACTATTAATGACAGATTATAACTATTAATGACAGATAATAACTATTAATGACAGATAATAACTGTATAAATGACAGATAATAACTGTATTAAAGACAGATTATAACTATTAATGACAGATAATAACTGTATTAAAGACAGATTATAACTATTAATGACAGATAATAACTGTATAAATGACAGATAATAACTATTAATGACAGATAATAACTGTATTAATGACAGATAATAACTGTATTAATGACAGATTATAACTATTAATGACAGATAATAACTGTATTAATGACAGATAATAACTGTATTAATGACAGATAATAACTGTATTAAGTGACAGATAATAACTATTAATGACAGATGTAAAACTATTAACTGACAGATAATAACTGTATTAATGACAGATAATAACTGTATTAATGACAGATAATAACTATTAATGACAGATTATAACTATTAATGACAGATAATAACTATTAATGACAGATAATAACTGTATTAATGACAGATAATAACTGTATTAAAGACAGATTATAACTTATAATGACAGATAATAACTATTAATGACAGATAATACACTGTATTAATGACAGATATAACTGTATTAAAGACAGATTATAACTATTAATGACAGATAATAACTGTATTAATGACAGATAATAACTGTATTAATGACAGATAATAACTGTATTAATGACAGATAATAACTATTAATGACAGATAATAACTGTATTAATGACAGATAATAACTGTATTAATGACAGATAATAACTGTATTAATGACAGATAATAACTGTATTAATGACAGATAATAACTATTAATGACAGATAATAACTGTATTAAAGACAGATAATAACTGTATTAAAGACAGATTATAACTATTAATGACAGATAATAACTGTATTAATGACAGATAATAACTGTATTAATGACAGATAATAACTGTATTAATGACAGATAATAACTGTATTAAAGACAGATAATAACTATTAATGACAGATAATAACTATTAATGACAGATAATAACTATTAATGACAGATAATAACTGTATAAATGACAGATAATAACTATTAATGACAGATAATAACTGTATAAATGACAGATAATAACTATTAATGACAGATAATAACTATTAATGACAGATAATAACTATTAATGACAGATAATAACTATTAATGACAGATAATAACTATTAATGACAGATAATAACTATTAATGACAGATAATAACTGTATAAATGACAGATAATAACTATTAATGACAGATAATAACTGTATAAATGACAGATAATAACTATTAATGACAGATAATAACTATTAATGACAGATAATAACTATTAATGACAGATAATAACTATTAATGACAGATAATAACTATTAATGACAGATAATAACTGTATTAAAGACAGATAATAACTATTAATGACAGATAATAACTATTAATGACAGATAATAACTGTATTAAAGACAGATTATAACTATTAATGACAGATAATAACTGTATAAATGACAGATAATAACTGTATTAATGACAGATAATAACTGTATAAATGACAGATAATAACTATTAATGACAGATAATAACTGTATAAATGACAGATAATAACTATTAATGACAGATAATAACTGTATAAATGACAGATAATAACTATTAATGACAGATAATAACTATTAATGACAGATAATAACTATTAATGACAGATAATAACTGTATTAAAGACAGATTATAACTATTAATGACAGATAATAACTGTATTAATGACAGATAATAACTGTATTAATGACAGATAATAACTGTATTAATGACAGATAATAACTATTAATGACAGATAATAACTATTAATGACAGATAATAACTATTAATGACAGATAATAACTGTATTAAAGACAGATTATAACTATTAATGACAGATAATAACTATTAATGACAGATAATAACTATTAATGACAGATAATAACTATTAATGACAGATAATAACTGTATTAAAGACAGATTATAACTATTAATGACAGATAATAACTGTATTAATGACAGATAATAACTGTATTAAAGACAGATAATAACTATTAATGACAGATAATAACTATTAATGACAGATAATAACTATTAATGACAGATAATAACTGTATAAATGACAGATAATAACTGTATAAATGACAGATAATAACTGTATAAATGACAGATAATAACTATTAATGACAGATAATAACTGTATAAATGACAGATAATAACTGTATAAATGACAGATAATAACTATTAATGACAGATAATAACTGTATAAATGACAGATAATAACTATTAATGACAGATAATAACTATTAATGACAGATAATAACTGTATAAATGACAGATAATAACTATTAATGACAGATAATAACTATTAATGACAGATAATAACTGTATAAATGACAGATAATAACTATTAATGACAGATAATAACTATTAATGACAGATAATAACTATTAATGACAGATAATAACTGTATAAATGACAGATAATAACTGTATAAATGACAGATAATAACTGTATAAATGACAGATAATAACTGTATAAATGACAGATAATAACTATTAATGACAGATAATAACTGTATAAATGACAGATAATAACTGTATTAATGACAGATAATAACTGTATTAATGACAGATAATAACTATTAATGACAGATAATAACTGTATAAATGACAGATAATAACTATTAATGACAGATAATAACTATTAATGACAGATAATAACTATTAATGACAGATAATAACTGTATAAATGACAGATAATAACTGTATAAATGACAGATAATAACTGTATAAATGACAGATAATAACTATTAATGACAGATAATAACTGTATAAATGACAGATAATAACTATTAATGACAGATAATAACTGTATAAATGACAGATAATAACTGTATAAATGACAGATAATAACTGTATAAATGACAGATAATAACTATTAATGACAGATAATAACTGTATAAATGACAGATAATAACTATTAATGACAGATAATAACTGTATAAATGACAGATAATAACTATTAATGACAGATAATAACTGTATAAATGACAGATAATAATGACAGATAATAACTGTATAAATGACAGATAATAACTGTATAAATGACAGATAATAACTGTATTAATGACAGATAATAACTATTAATGACAGATAATAACTGTATAAATGACAGATAATAATGACAGATAATAACTGTATAAATGACAGATAATAACTGTATAAATGACAGATAATAACTATTAATGACAGATAATAACTGTATAAATGACAGATAATAACTGTATTAATGACAGATAATAACTGTATTAAAGACAGATAATAACTATTAATGACAGATAATAACTGTATAAATGACAGATAATAACTATTAATGACAGATAATAACTATTAATGACAGATAATAACTATTAATGACAGATAATAACTGTATAAATGACAGATAATAACTGTATTAATGACAGATAATAACTGTATTAAAGACAGATAATAACTATTAATGACAGATAATAACTGTATAAATGACAGATAATAACTATTAATGACAGATAATAACTGTATAAATGACAGATAATAACTATTAATGACAGATAATAACTGTATAAATGACAGATAATAACTGTATAAATGACAGATAATAACTATTAATGACAGATAATAACTGTATAAATGACAGATAATAACTATTAATGACAGATAATAACTGTATAAATGACAGATAATAACTATTAATGACAGATAATAACTATTAATGACAGATAATAACTGTATAAATGACAGATAATAACTATTAATGACAGATAATAACTGTATAAATGACAGATAATAACTATTAATGACAGATAATAACTGTATAAATGACAGATAATAACTATTAATGACAGATAATAACTGTATAAATGACAGATAATAACTATTAATGACAGATAATAACTGTATAAATGACAGATAATAACTATTAATGACAGATAATAACTGTATAAATGACAGATAATAACTATAAATGACAGATAATAACTGTATAAATGACAGATAATAACTATTAATGACAGATAATAACTGTATAAATGACAGATAATAATGACAGATAATAACTATTAATGACAGATAATAACTGTATAAATGACAGATAATAACTGTATAAATGACAGATAATAACTATTAATGACAGATAATAACTGTATAAATGACAGATAATAACTATTAATGACAGATAATAACTATTAATGACAGATAATAACTATTAATGACAGATAATAACTGTATAAATGACAGATAATAACTGTATTAATGACAGATAATAACTGTATTAAAGACAGATAATAACTATTAATGACAGATAATAACTGTATAAATGACAGATAATAACTATTAATGACAGATAATAACTGTATAAATGACAGATAATAACTATTAATGACAGATAATAACTGTATAAATGACAGATAATAACTGTATAAATGACAGATAATAACTATTAATGACAGATAATAACTGTATAAATGACAGATAATAACTATTAATGACAGATAATAACTGTATAAATGACAGATAATAACTGTATAAATGACAGATAATAACTGTATAAATGACAGATAATAACTATTAATGACAGATAATAACTGTATAAATGACAGATAATAACTGTATAAATGACAGATAATAACTGTATAAATGACAGATAATAACTATTAATGACAGATAATAACTGTATAAATGACAGATAATAACTATTAATGACAGATAATAACTGTATAAATGACAGATAATAACTATTAATGACAGATAATAACTATTAATGACAGATAATAACTATTAATGACAGATAATAACTGTATTAATGACAGATAATAACTGTATAAATGACAGATAATAACTGTATAAATGACAGATAATAACTATTAATGACAGATAATAACTGTATAAATGACAGATAATAACTATTAATGACAGATAATAACTATTAATGACAGATAATAACTGTATAAATGACAGATAATAACTATTAATGACAGATAATAACTGTATAAATGACAGATAATAACTGTATTAAAGACAGATAATAAAGACAGATAATAACTGTATTAATGACAGATAATAACTGTATAAATGACAGATAATAACTGTATAAATGACAGATAATAACTGTATAAATGACAGATAATAACTATTAATGACAGATAATAACTGTATAAATGACAGATAATAACTATTAATGACAGATAATAACTATTAATGACAGATAATAACTATTAATGACAGATAATAACTGTATAAATGACAGATAATAACTATTAATGACAGATAATAACTATTAATGACAGATAATAACTGTATAAATGACAGATAATAACTGTATTAATGACAGATAATAACTGTATAAATGACAGATAATAACTATTAATGACAGATAATAACTATTAATGACAGATAATAACTGTATAAATGACAGATAATAACTGTATAAATGACAGATAATAACTGTATAAATGACAGATAATAACTGTATAAATGACAGATAATAACTGTATTAATGACAGATAATAACTGTATAAATGACAGATAATAACTGTATTAATGACAGATAATAACTGTATTAATGACAGATAATAACTAATAATGACAGATAATAACTGTATAAATGACAGATAATAACTGTATTAATGACAGATAATAACTGTATTAATGACAGATAATAACTATTAATGACAGATAATAACTGTATAAATGACAGATAATAACTATTAATGACAGATAATAACTGTATAAATGACAGATAATAACTATTAATGACAGATAATAACTATTAATGACAGATAATAACTGTATAAATGACAGATAATAACTATTAATGACAGATAATAACTATTAATGACAGATAATAACTGTATAAATGACAGATAATAACTATTAATGACAGATAATAACTATTAATGACAGATAACTGTATAAATGACAGATAATAACTATTAATGACAGATAATAACTGTATAAATGACAGATAATAACTATTAATGACAGATAATAACTATTAATGACAGATAATAACTGTATAAATGACAGATAATAACTATTAATGACAGATAATAACTATTAATGACAGATAATAACTATTAATGACAGATAATAACTATTAATGACAGATAATAACTATTAATGACAGATAATAACTGTATAAATGACAGATAATAACTGTATAAATGACAGATAATAACTGTATTAATGACAGATAATAACTGTATAAATGACAGATAATAACTATTAATGACAGATAATAACTGTATAAATGACAGATAATAACTGTATTAATGACAGATAATAACTATTAATGACAGATAATAACTGTATAAATGACAGATAATAACTGTATAAATGACAGATAATAACTGTATAAATGACAGATAATAACTATTAATGACAGATAATAACTGTATAAATGACAGATAATAATGACAGATAATAACTGTATTAATGACAGATAATAACTGTATTAATGACAGATAATAACTGTATTAATGACAGATAATAACTATTAATGACAGATAATAACTGTATAAATGACAGATAATAACTGTATAAATGACAGATAATAACTGTATAAATGACAGATAATAACTGTATAAATGACAGATAATAACTGTATAAATGACAGATAATAACTATTAATGACAGATAATAACTGTATAAATGACAGATAATAATGACAGATAATAACTGTATAAATGACAGATAATAACTGTATAAATGACAGATAATAACTATTAATGACAGATAATAACTGTATAAATGACAGATAATAACTATTAATGACAGATAATAACTGTATAAATGACAGATAATAACTGTATAAATGACAGATAATAACTGTATAAATGACAGATAATAACTATTAATGACAGATAATAACTGTATAAATGACAGATAATAATGACAGATAATAACTGTATTAATGACAGATAATAACTGTATTAATGACAGATAATAACTGTATTAATGACAGATAATAACTGTATTAAAGACAGATAATAACTGTATTAATGACAGATAATAACTATTAATGACAGATAATAACTGTATAAATGACAGATAATAACTGTATAAATGACAGATAATAACTGTATAAATGACAGATAATAACTGTATAAATGACAGATAATAACTGTATAAATGACAGATAATAACTATTAATGACAGATAATAACTGTATAAATGACAGATAATAATGACAGATAATAACTGTATAAATGACAGATAATAACTGTATAAATGACAGATAATAACTGTATTAATGACAGATAATAACTGTATTAAAGACAGATAATAACTATTAATGACAGATAATAACTGTATAAATGACAGATAATAACTATTAATGACAGATAATAACTATTAATGACAGATAATAACTATTAATGACAGATAATAACTATTAATGACAGATAATAACTGTATAAATGACAGATAATAACTGTATAAATGACAGATAATAACTGTATAAATGACAGATAATAACTATTAATGACAGATAATAACTATTAATGACAGATAATAACTGTATAAATGACAGATAATAACTGTATAAATGACAGATAATAACTGTATAAATGACAGATAATAACTATTAATGACAGATAATAACTATTAATGACAGATAATAACTATTAATGACAGATAATAACTATTAATGACAGATAATAACTATTAATGACAGATAATAACTGTATAAATGACAGATAATAACTGTATAAATGACAGATAATAACTATTAATGACAGATAATAACTATTAATGACAGATAATAACTATTAATGACAGATAATAACTGTATTAATGACAGATAATAACTGTATAAATGACAGATAATAACTGTATAAATGACAGATAATAACTGTATAAATGACAGATAATAACTATTAATGACAGATAATAACTATTAATGACAGATAATAACTGTATTAATGACAGATAATAACTGTATTAATGACAGATAATAACTGTATAAATGACAGATAATAATGACAGATAATAACTGTATAAATGACAGATAATAACTGTATTAATGACAGATAATAACTGTATAAATGACAGATAATAACTGTATAAATGACAGATAATAACTGTATAAATGACAGATAATAACTGTATAAATGACAGATAATAACTGTATTAATGACAGATAATAACTGTATAAATGACAGATAATAACTGTATTAATGACAGATAATAACTGTATAAATGACAGATAATAACTATTAATGACAGATAATAACTGTATAAATGACAGATAATAACTGTATAATGACAGATAATAACTGTATAAATGACAGATAATAACTATTAATGACATATAAACTGTATAAATGACAGATATAACTGTATAAATGACAGATATAACTGTAAAATGACAGATAATAACTGTATAAATGACAGATAATAACTATTAATGACAGATAATAACTGTATAAATGACAGATAATAACTGTATAAATGACAGATAATAACTGTATAAATGACAGATAATAACTGTATAAATGACAGATAATAACTGTATAATGACAGATAATAACTGTATAAATGAGAATAATAACTGTATAAATGACAGATAATAACTGTATAAATGACAGATAATAACTATTAATGACAGATAATAACTGTATAAATGACAGATAATAACTGTATAAATGACAGATAATAACTGTATAAATGACAGATAATAACTATTAATGACAGATAATAACTGTATAAATGACAGATAATAACTGTATTAATGACAGATAATAACTGTATAAATGACAGATAAT
>JAPTMU010000024.1:1185679-1220157 GCA_028583405.1 Pogonophryne albipinna
TTATGACAGATAATAACTGTATAAATGACAGATAATAACTATTAGACAGATAATAACTGTATAAATGACAGAAATAACTGTATTAATGACAGATAATAACTATAATGACAGA
This sequence comes from Pogonophryne albipinna, assembly GCA_028583405.1. Taxonomy (NCBI): domain Eukaryota; kingdom Metazoa; phylum Chordata; class Actinopteri; order Perciformes; family Artedidraconidae; genus Pogonophryne; species Pogonophryne albipinna. The sequence goes on from JAPTMU010000024.1 coordinate 1,185,792, forward strand.
TAATAACTGTATTAAATGACAGATATAACTGTATAAATGACAGATAATAACTGTATAAATGACAGATAATAACTGTATTAAAGACAGATAATAACTGTATTAATGACAGATAATAACTGTATAAATGACAGATAATAACTGTATAAATGACAGATAATAACTGTATAAATGACAGATAATAACTGTATTAATGACAGATAATAACTGTATAAATGACAGATAATAACTGTATTAAATGACAGATAATAACTGTATAAATGACAGATATAACTGTATAAATGACAGATAATAACTGTATAAATGACAGATAATAACTGTATAATGACAGATAATAACTGTATTAATGACAGATAATAACTGTATTAATGACAGATAATAACTGTTAAATGACAGATAATAACTGTATTAAGACAGATAATAAAGTATAAATAACTGTATAATGACAGATAATAACTGTATTAATGACAGATAATAACTGTATAATGACAGATAATAACTGTATAAATGACAGATAATAACTGTATAATGCAGATAATAACTGTATAAATGACAGATAATAATATTAATGACAGATAATAACTGTATAAATGACAGATAATAACTGTATTAATGACAGATAATAACTATTATGACAGATATAACTGTATTAATGACAGATAATAACTGTATTAAAGACAGATAATAACTGTATAATGACAGATAATAACTGTATTAAAGACAGATATAACTGTATTAATGACAGATAATAACTGTATAAATGACAGATAATAACTGTAAATGACAGATAATAACTGTATAAATCAGATAATTACTTTAATGACAGATAATAACTGTATAAATGACAGATAATAACTATTAATGACAGATAATAACTGTAATGACAGATAATAACTATTAATGACAGATAATAACTGTATAAACACAGATAATAACTGTATTAATGACAGATAATAACTGTATAATGACAGATATAACTATTAATGACAGATAATAACTGTATAAATGACAGATAATAATGACAGATAATAACTGTATTAATGACAGATAATAACTATAATGACAGATATAACTGTATTAATGACAGATAATAACTGTATTAATGACAGATAATAAGACAGATAATAACTGTATTAATGACAGATACTAATGACAGATAATAACTGTATTAATGACAGATAATTAACTGTATAAATGACAGATATAACTGTATTAATGACAGATAATAACTGTATAAATGACAGATAATAACTGTATAAATGACAGATTAATAAACTGTATTAATGACAGATAATAACTGTAAAATGACAGATAATAACTGTATAAATGACAGATAATAACTGTAAAATTAAGCAGATAATAACTGTATTAATGACAGATAATAACTGTATAAATGACAGATAATAACTGTATTAATGACAGATAATAACTGTATAAATGACAGATAATAACTGTATTAATGACAGATAATAACTGTATAAATGACAGATAATAACTATTAATGACAGATAATAACTGTATTAATGACAGATAATAATGACAGATAATAACTGTATTAATGACAGATAATAATGACAGATAATAACTGTATTAATGACAGATAATAACTGTATAATGACAGATAATAACTATTAATGACAGATAATAACTGTATTAATGACAGATAATAACTGTATTAATGACAGATAATAACTGTATTAATGACAGATAATAACTATTAATGACAGATAATAACTGTATTAATGACAGATAATAACTATTAATGACAGATAATAACTGTATTAATGACAGATAATAACTGTATAAATGACAGATAATAACTATTAATGACAGATAATAACTGTATTAAAGACAGATAATAACTGTATTAAAGACAGATAATAACTGTATTAAGACAGATAATACTGTATTAATGACAGATAATAACTGTATTAATGACAGATAATAACTGTATAATGACAGATTAACTATTAATGACAGAGATAACTGTAATTAATGACAGATAATAACTGTATAAATGACAGATAATAACTGTATAAATGACAGATAATAACTGTATAAATGACAGATATAACTGTATAAAGACAGATAATAACTGTATTAAGACAGTACTAAAGACAGATAATAACTGTTATTAATGACGATAATAACTGTATTAAAGACAGATATAATATAAGACAGATAATAACTGTATAAATGACAGATAATAACTGTATAAATGACAGATAATAACTGTATAATGACAGATAATAACTGTATAAATGACAGATAATAACTGTATAAATGACAGATAATAACTATTATGACAGATAATAACTGTATAAATGACAGATAATAACTGTATAAAGACAGATATAACTATTAATGACAGATAATAACTGTATAATGACAGATAATAACTGTATAAATGACAGATAATAACTGTATAAATGACAGATAATAACTGTATAATGACAGATAATAACTATTAATGACAGATAATAACTATTAATGACAGATAATAACTGTATAAATGACAGATAATAACTGTATAAATGACAGATATAACTGTATAATGACAGATAATAACTATTAATGACAGATAATAACTATTAATGACAGATAATAACTGTATAATGACAGATAATAACTGTATAAATGACAGATATTAACTGTATAAATGACAGATAATAACTGTATAATGACAGATAATAACTGTATAAATGACAGATATAACTGTATTAATGACAGATAATAACTGTATAATGACAGATAATAACTGTATAAATGACAGATAATAACTGTATTAAAGACAGATAATAACTGTATTAATGACAGATAATAACTGTATAAATGACAGATAATAACTGTATAAATGACAGATAATAACTGTATAAATGACAGATAATAACTGTATTAATGACAGATAATAACTGTATAAATGACAGATAATAACTATTAATGACAGATAATAACTGTATTAATGACAGATAATAACTATTAATGACAGATAATAACTGTATAAATGACAGATAATACTATTAATGACAGATAATAACTGTATTAATGACAGATAATAACTGTATAATGACAGATATAACTGTATTAATGACAGATAATAACTATTAATGACAGATAATAACTATTAAAGACAGATAATAACTGTATAATGACAGATAATACTATTAATGACAGATATAACTGTATAAATGACAGATAATAACTGTATTAATGACAGATAATAACTATTAATGACAGATAATAACTATTAATGACAGATAATAACTGTATAAATGACAGATAATAACTGTATAAATGACAGATATTAACTGTATAAATGACAGATAATAACTGTATAATGACAGATAATAACTGTATAATGACAGATAAAACTGTATAAATGACAGATAATAACTGTATAAATGACAGATAATAACTGTATAATGACAGATAATAACTGTATAAAGACAGATAATAACTGTATTAAATGACAGATAATAACTGTATAAATGACAGATAATAACTGTATAAATGACAGATAATAACTGTATAATGACAGATAATAACTATATAAAGACAGATAATAACTGTATTAATGACAGATAATAACTGTATAAATGACAGATAATAACTATAATGACAGATAATAATGTATTAATGACAGATAATAACTATTAATGACAGATAATAACTGTATAAATGACAGATAATAACTGTATAAATGACAGATAATAACTGTATAAATGACAGATAATAACTGTATTAATGACAGATAATAACTGTATAAATGACAGATAATAACTATTAATGACAGATAATAACTGTATAATGACAGATAATAACTGTATAATGACAGATAATAACTGTATAAATGACAGATAATAACTAATAAATGACGATAATAACTGTATTAATGACAGATAATAACTGTATAATGACAGATAATAACTATTAATGACAGATAATACTGTATTAATGACAGATAATAACTATTAATGACAGATAATAACTGTATTAATGACAGATAATAATGTATTAATGACAGATAATAACTGTATTAATGACAGATAATAACTGTATAATGACAGATAATAACTGTATAATGACAGATAATAACTGTATTATGACAGATAATAACTATTAATGACAGATAATAACTATTAATGACAGATAATAACTGTATAAATGACAGATAATAACTGTATAATGACAGATATTAACTGTATAAATGACAGATAATACTGTATAATGACAGATAATAACTGTATAAATGACAGATAATAACTGTATAAATGACAGATAATAACTGTATTAATGACAGATAATAACTGTTATAAATGACAGATAATAACTATTAATGACAGATAATAACTATTAATGACAGAACTATTAATGACAGATAATAACTGTATTAATGACAGATAATAACTATTAATGACAGATAATAACTGTATTAAATGACAGATAATAACTATTAATGACAGATAATAACTGTATTAATGACAGATAATAACTGTATAAATGACAGATAATAACTATTAATGACAGATAATAACTGTATTAAAGACAGATAATAACTGTATTAATGACAGATAATACTGTATTAATGACAGATAATAACTGTATAAATGACAGATAATAACTGTATAAATGACAGATAATAACTGTATTAAAGACAGATAATAACTGTATAAATGACAGATAATAACTGTATTAAAGACAGATAATAAAGACAGATAATAACTGTATTAATGACAGATAATAACTGTATTAAAGACAGATAATAAAGACAGATAATAACTGTATTAATGACAGATATAACTGTATAAATGACAGATAATAACTGTATAAATGACAGATAATAACTGTATAAATGACAGATAATAATATTAATGACAGATAATAACTGTATTAATGACAGATAATAACTATTAATGACAGATAATAACTGTATAAATGACAGATAATAACTGTATAATGACAGATAATAATATAAAGACAGATATAACTTATTAAAGACAGATTATAACTATTAATGACAGATAATAACTGTATTAATGACAGATAATAACGTATTAATGACAGATAATAACTGTATTAATGACAGATAATAACTGTATTAAAGACAGATAATAAAGACAGTAATAACTGTATTAATGACAGATAATAACTGTATAAATGACAGATAATAACTGTATAAATGACAGATAATAACTGTATAAATGACAGATAATAACTGTATAATGACAGATAATAACTGTATAAATGACAGATAATAACTATTAATGACAGATAATAACTGTATAAATGACAGATACATAACTATTAATGACAGATAATAACTGTATAAGACAGATAATAACTATTACTGACAGATAAAACTGTATAAAGACAGATTATAACTATTAATGACAGATAATAACTGTATTAATGACAGATAATAATGACAGATAATAACTGTATTAAAGACAGATTATAACTATTAATGACAGATAATAACTGTATTAATGACAGATAATAACTATTAATGACAGATAATAAAGACAGATAATAACTGTATTAATGACAGATAATAATGACAGATAATAACTGTATAAATGACAGATATTAACTGTATAATGACAGATAATAACTGTATAAATGACAGATAATAACTTATTAAATGACAGATAATAACTGTATAATGACAGATAATAACTGTATAAATGACAGATAATAACTGTATAATGACAGATAATAACTGTATTAAAACAGATTAATAACTGTATTAATGACAGATAATAACTGTATAAATGACAGATAATAACTGTATAATGACAGATAATAACTATTAATGACAGATACTAACTGTATAAACGAGATTACAGATAATAACTGTATTAATGACAGATAAATAACTGTATTAAATGACAGATAATAACTATTAATGACAGATAATAACTGTATTAATGACAGATATAACTATTAATGACAGATAATAACTGTATTAATGACAGATAATAACTATTATGACAGATAATAACTGTATTAATGACAGATAATAACTGTATAATGACAGATAATAACTATTAATGACAGATAATAACTGTATTAATGACAGATATAACTGTATAAATGACAGATAATACTGATAAAGACAGATAATAACTGTATTAATGACAGATAATAACTGTATAAGACAGATTATAACTATTAATGACAGATAATAACTGTATTAATGACAGATAATAATGACAGATAATAACTGTATTAAAGACAGATTATAACTATTAATGACAGATAATAACTGTATTAATGACAGATAATAACTATTAATGACAGATAATAAAGACAGATAATAACTGTATTAATGACAGATAATAATGACAGATAATAACTGTATAAATGACAGATATTAACTGTATAAATGACAGATAATAACTGTATAAATGACAGATAATAACTGTATAAATGACAGATAATAACTGTATTAATGACAGATAATAACTGTATAAATGACAGATAATAACTGTATAAATGACAGATAATAACTGTATTAAAGACAGATAATAACTGTATTAATGACAGATAATAACTGTATAAATGACAGATAATAACTGTATAAATGACAGATAATAACTATTAATGACAGATAATAACTATTAATGACAGATAATAACTGTATAAATGACAGATAATAACTGTATAAATGACAGATAATAACTGTATTAATGACAGATAATAACTGTATAAATGACAGATAATAACTATTAATGACAGATAATAACTGTATTAATGACAGATAATAACTATTAATGACAGATAATAACTGTATTAATGACAGATAATAACTGTATAAATGACAGATAATAACTATTAATGACAGATAATAACTGTATTAATGACAGATAATAACTGTATAAATGACAGATAATAACTATTAATGACAGATAATAACTGTATTAATGACAGATAATAACTATTAATGACAGATAATAACTGTATTAATGACAGATAATAACTATTAATGACAGATAATAACTGTATTAATGACAGATAATAACTGTATAAATGACAGATAATAACTATTAATGACAGATAATAACTGTATTAATGACAGATAATAACTATTAATGACAGATAATAACTGTATTAATGACAGATAATAACTATTAATGACAGATAATAACTGTATTAATGACAGATAATAACTATTAATGACAGATAATAACTGTATTAATGACAGATAATAACTGTATAAAGACAGATATACTATTATGACAGATAATAACTGTATTAATGACAGATAATAACTATTAATGACAGATAATAACTGTATAATGACAGATAATAACTATTAATGACAGATAATAACTGTATTAATGACAGATAATAACTATTAATGACAGATAATAACTGTATTAATGACAGATAATAACTATTAATGACAGATAATAACTGTATTAATGACAGATAATAACTGTATAAATGACAGATAATAACTATTAATGACAGATAATAACTGTATTAATGACAGATAATAACTGTATAAATGACAGATAATAACTATTAATGACAGATAATAACTGTATTAATGACAGATAATAACTATTAATGACAGATAATAACTGTATTAATGACAGATAATAACTATTAATGACAGATAATAACTGTATTAATGACAGATAATAACTGTATAAATGACAGATAATAACTATTAAAGACAGATAATAACTGTATTAATGACAGATAATAACTATTAATGACAGATATAACTGTATTAATGACAGATAATAACTATTAATGACAGATAATAACTGTATTAATGACAGATAATAACTATTAATGACAGATAATAACTGTATTAATGACAGATTAATAACTGTATAAATGACAGATAATAACTATTAATGACAGATATAACTGTATTAATGACAGATAATAACTATTAATGACAGATAATAACTGTATTAATGACAGATAATAACTTATTAATGACAGATAATAACTGTATTAATGACAGATAATAACTATTAATGACAGATAATAACTGTATTAATGACAGATAATAACTATTAATGACAGATAATAACTGTATTAATGACAGATAATAACTGTATAAATGACAGATAATAACTATTAATGACAGATAATAACTGTATTAATGACAGATAATAACTGTATAAATGACAGATAATAACTATTAATGACAGATAATAACTGTATTAATGACAGATAATAACTATTAATGACAGATAATAACTGTATTAATGACAGATAATAACTATTAATGACAGATAATAACTGTATTAATGACAGATAATAACTGTATAATGACAGATAATAACTATTAATGACAGATAATAACTGTATTAATGACAGATAATAACTATTAATGACAGATAATAACTGTATAAATGACAGATAATAACTATTAATGACAGATAATAACTGTATTAATGACAGATAATAACTATTAAAGACAGATAATAACTGTATTAAAGACAGATAATAACTGTATTAATGACAGATAATAACTGTATTAAAGACAGATAATAACTGTATTAATGACAGATAATAACTGTATTAATGACAGATAATAACTGTATAAATGACAGATAATAACTATTAATGACAGATAATAACTGTATTAATGACAGATAATAACTGTATAAATGACAGATAATAACTGTATAAATGACAGATAATAACTGTATAAATGACAGATAATAACTGTATTAAAGACAGATAATAACTGTATTAAAGACAGATAATAAAGACAGATAATAACTGTATTAATGACAGATAATAACTGTATTAAAGACAGATAATAAAGACAGATAATAACTGTATTAATGACAGATAATAACTGTATAAATGACAGATAATAACTGTATAAATGACAGATAATAACTGTATAAATGACAGATAATAACTGTATTAATGACAGATAATACCTGTATTAATGACAGATAATAACTATTAATGACAGATAATAACTGTATAAATGACAGATAATAATGACAGATAATAACTGTATTAAAGACAGATTATAACTATTAATGACAGATAATAACTGTATTAATGACAGATAATAACTGTATTAATGACAGATAATAACTGTATTAATGACAGATAATAACTGTATTAAAGACAGATAATAAAGACAGATAATAACTGTATTAATGACAGATAATAACTGTATAAATGACAGATAATAACTGTATAAATGACAGATAATAACTGTATAAATGACAGATAATAACTGTATAAATGACAGATAATAACTGTATAAATGACAGATAATAACTGTATTAATGACAGATAATAACTGTATAAAGACAGATAATAACTATTAATGACAGATAATAACTGTATAAAGACAGATTATAACTATTAATGACAGATAATAACTGTATTAATGACAGATAATAATGACAGATAATAACTGTATTAAAGACAGATTATAACTATTAATGACAGATAATAACTGTATTAATGACAGATAATAACTATTAATGACAGATAATAAAGACAGATAATAACTGTATTAATGACAGATAATAATGACAGATAATAACTGTATAAATGACTTTAATATGATAATATAATTGTCTCTGCAGGAAACACTCTGGCGTCCCGTAAAAGGCTCCTCCCCCTCGTTAAGGACTACCTATCAGAGCGGGACAGAGTGTGTTTCCATGGAGACGAGGAGGAGGAGGAGTCTCGGTTCCCCCCCACCCCGATGAACAGCCTGGTGGACGGCTGTCCTCTGGACGGGGGGGGGGGGCCGCCGAGGCTCAGTGCTCAGGAGCTGCAGGACAGCTTCAGCAGGATGGCTGACTCTGACCTCTGACCCCATCTGATCGCCCTCTGACCCCCCTGACCTCTGACCCCCTCTGACAGAATAATTGTATTTACTCAGCTCTGTTGTTGTTTATGAACAGCTGATAAACATGTAGACAATCATAGAGCAGGCTGTGTGGATTATTAGTTCTACGTGAATCTTGAATAAAGTCTCACCTGTACCTGTCTGTCTCACTTCCTGTCCATCTCACTTCCTGTCTGTCTCACTACCTGTCTGTCTCACTTCCTGTCCATCTCACTTCCTGTCTGTCTCACTACCTGTCTGTCTCACTTCCTGTCCATCTCACTTCCTGTCTGTCTCACTACCTGTCTGTCTCACTTCCTGTCTGTCTCACTTCCTGTCCATCCTTCACAATAAGAGACTCTGAGGGGTTTTATTGTGAAAGAGAAGAAGCCCGGCTGATCTGCAATAAATACACCGTCATTAAATACTAACTTAAATAACTAATACATTAAACGTTAGATTTGGAATACAATTCAAGCAAATTATAACGAGTGTTATTTTAATAAATGAATGAGTTTGATGTTGATTATTCAAAGGTTTAATCTGAAGATAACAGGCGGGCAGCAGGACCCTGAGGACGCCGTCACTTCCTACTGCTCATATCCTCAGCAGCTGATTGGCTGAAAAGTCCCCATTAAAGCAGATTTAATAAACACCCACAACACACTAAACACAACACACACACACCACACACACAACACACACACACCACACACACAACACACACACAACACACACACCACACACACTACACCACACACAGATATAACAGCTTTAATCAGAACATATTTAAACTTCTCCACAGAACAAACATTTGAAGGTTAGACTCCTGTCAGAATCACACACACTACCTGCAGGCCAGGTGAGCAGTGAGAGGGTTAAAGAGGCTGACTCACCTTTCTGCTTTGTCAGCCAATCAGAGTGCAGCAGTGTGTGTAATGCAGGTGAACCTGCAGAGCGAGGCTCAGAGAGACATCACCGTGACGATATGAGCACCTCAGGACCCCCCGACAGGTGAGAAGAGTGTGTGTGTGTGTGTGTGTGGGGGGGGGGGGGGGGGGGGGTCTCAGCAGCTTTGTGTCTTCGGACAGGAAGTAGCTGTTTCCATGACTACAGGTTTCACTGCTCTGATTCATTGTGTTAGAGATAAACACCTGTCCTCTCACCTGCTCAGTGTGCTCAGGTGAGAGGACAGGTAACACACCACAGAGCTCCAGTCTGAGCCTCTTCATACACCTGGGGAACACTAAGAAGTCCTGAAGCCCCCTGCTGTGATTACACCTGAAGCCCCCTGCTGTGATCACACCTGAAGCCCCCTGCTGTGATCACACCTGAAGCCCCCTGCTGTGATTACACCTGATTATACCTGAAGCCCCCTGCTGTGATTACACCTGAAGCCCCCTGCTGTGATTACACCTGAAGCCCCCTGCTGTGATTACACCTGATTATACCTGAAGCCCCCTGCTGTGATTACACCTGAAGCCCCCTGATGTGATTACACCTGAAGCCCCTTGCTGTGATTACACCTGATTATACCTGAAGCCCCCTGCTGTGATTACACCTGAAGCCCCCTGCTGTGATTACACCTGAAGCCCCCTGCTGTGATTACACCTGAAGCCCCCTGCTGTGATTACACCTGAGTTACTGAAGGATCCACCTGAAGCCCCCTGCTGTGATTACACCTGAAGCCCCCTGCTGTGATTACACCTGAAGCCCCCTGCTGTGATTACACCTGATTATACCTGAAGCCCCCTGCTGTGATTACACCTGAAGCCCCCTGATGTGATTACACCTGAAGCCCCTTGCTGTGATTACACCTGATTATACCTGAAGCCCCCTGCTGTGATTACACCTGAAGCCCCCTGCTGTGATTACACCTGAAGCCCCCTGCTGTGATTACACCTGAGTTACTGAAGGATCCACCTGAAGCCCCCTGCTGTGATTACACCTGAAGCCCCCTGCTGTGATTACACCTGAAGCCCCCTGCTGTGATTACACCTGAGTTACTGAAGGATCCACCTGAAGCCCCCTGCTGTGATTACACCTGAAGCCCCCTGCTGTGATTACACCTGAGTTACTGAAGGATACACCTGAAGCCCCCTGCTGTGATTACACCTGAAGCCCCCTGCTGTGATTACACCTGAAGCCCCCTGCTGTGATTACACCTGAGTTACTGAAGGATACACCTGAAGCCCCCTGCTGTGATTACACCTGAGTTACTGAAGGATCCACCTGAAGCCCCCTGCTGTGATTACACCTGAGTTACTGAAGGATACACCTGAAGCCCCCTGCTGTGATTATACCTGAGTTACTGAAGGATACACCTGAAGCCCCCTGCTGTGATTACACCTGAAGCCCCCTGCTGTGATTACACCTGAAGCCCCCTGCTGTGATTACACCTGAAGCCCCCTGCTGTGATTATACCTGAGTTACTGAAGGATACACCTGAAGCCCCCTGCTGTGATTATACCTGAGTTACTGAAGGATACACCTGAAGCCCCCTGCTGTGATTATACCTGAGTTACTGAAGGATACACCTGAAGCCCCCTGCTGTGATTACACCTGAGTTACTGAAGGATACACCTGAAGCCCCCTGCTGTGATTATACCTGAGTTACTGAAGGATACACCTGAAGCCCCCTGCTGTGATTATACCTGAGTTACTGAAGGATACACCTGAAGCCCCCTGCTGTGATTACGCCTGAAGCCCCCTGCTATGATTACACCTGAAGCCCCCTGCTGTGATTACACCTGAAGCCCCCTGCTGTGATTACACCTGAAGCCCCCTGCTGTGATTACACCTGATTATACCTGAAGCCCCCTGCTGTGATTACACCTGAAGCCCCCTGCTGTGATTACACCTGAAGCCCCCTGCTGTGATTACACCTGAGTTACTGAAGGATCCACCTGAAGCCCCCTGCTGTGATTACACCTGAAGCCCCCTGCTTTGATTACACCTGAAGCCCCCTGCTGTGATTACACCTGAGTTACTGAAGGATCCACCTGAAGCCCCCTGCTGTGATTACACCTGAAGCCCCCTGCTGTGATTACACCTGAGTTACTGAAGGATACACCTGAAGCCCCCTGCTGTGATTACACCTGAAGCCCCCTGCTGTGATTACACCTGAAGCCCCCTGCTGTGATTACACCTGAGTTACTGAAGGATACACCTGAAGCCCCCTGCTGTGATTACACCTGAAGCCCCCTGCTGTGATTACACCTGAGTTACTGAAGGATCCACCTGAAGCCCCCTGCTGTGATTACACCTGAGTTACTGAAGGATACACCTGAAGCCCCCTGCTGTGATTATACCTGAGTTACTGAAGGATACACCTGAAGCCCCCTGCTGTGATTACACCTGAAGCCCCCTGCTGTGATTACACCTGAAGCCCCCTGCTGTGATTACACCTGAAGCCCCCTGCTGTGATTATACCTGAGTTACTGAAGGATACACCTGAAGCCCCCTGCTGTGATTATACCTGAGTTACTGAAGGATACACCTGAAGCCCCCTGCTGTGATTATACCTGAGTTACTGAAGGATACACCTGAAGCCCCCTGCTGTGATTACGCCTGAAGCCCCCTGCTATGATTACACCTGAAGCCCCCTGCTGTGATTACACCTGAAGCCCCCTGCTGTGATTACACCTGAAGCCCCCTGCTGTGATTACACCTGAGCTACTGAAGCCCCCTGCTGTGATTACACCTGAGTTACTGAAGGATACACCTGAAGCCCCCTGCTGTGATTATACCTGAGTTACTGAAGGATACACCTGAAGCCCCCTGCTGTGATTACACCTGAAGCCCCCTGCTGTGATTACACCTGAAGCCCCCTGCTGTGATTACACCTGAAGCCCCCTGCTGTGATTATACCTGAGTTACTGAAGGATACACCTGAAGCCCCCTGCTGTGATTATACCTGAGTTACTGAAGGATACACCTGAAGCCCCCTGCTGTGATTATACCTGAGTTACTGAAGGATACACCTGAAGCCCCCTGCTGTGATTACGCCTGAAGCCCCCTGCTATGATTACACCTGAAGCCCCCTGCTGTGATTACACCTGAAGCCCCCTGCTGTGATTACACCTGAAGCCCCCTGCTGTGATTACACCTGAGCTACTGAAGCCCCTGGAGTCCAGGGTACAGAGGGATAAACTGTCATCAGATGTAATCACAACATCTACAGGAAACATTTCATCTGAGGAGAAAATACACACATCTACACACTTTCAGTATGTAGTGTCTCTACTTTAAAGAGTCCTCTCCTGCTGATGTTCAGGTGTATATCAGTATGTAGTGTCTCTACTTTAAAGAGTCCTCTCCTGCTGATGTTCAGGTGTATATCAGTATGTAGTGTCTCTACTTTAAAGAGTCCTCTCCTGCTGATGTTCAGGTGTATATCAGTATGTAGTTTCTCTACTTTAAAGAGTCCTCTCCTGCTGATGTTCAGGTGTATATCAGTATGTAGTGTCTCTACTTTAAAGAGTCCTCTCCTGCTGATGTTCAGGTGTATATCAGTATGTAATGTCTCTACTTTAAAGAGTCCTCTCCTACTGATGTTCAGGTGTATATCAGTATGTAGTGTCTCTACTTTAAAGAGTCCTCTCCTGCTGATCTTCAGGTGTATGTCAGTATGTAGTCTCTACTTTAAAGAGTCCTCTCCTGCTGGTGTTCAGGTGTATATCAGTATGTAGTGTCTCTACTTTAAAGAGTCCTCTCCTGCTGATGTTCAGGTGTATATCAGTATGTAGTGTCTCTACTTTAAAGAGTCCTCTCCTGCTGATGTTCAGGTGTATATCAGTATGTAGTGTCTCTACTTTAAAGAGTCCTCTCCTGCTGATGTTCAGGTGTATATCAGTATGTAGTGTCTCTACTTTAAAGAGTCCTCTTCTGCTGATGTTCAGGTGTATATCAGTATGTAGTGTCTCTACTTTAAAGAGTCCTCTCCTGCTGATGTTCAGGTGTATATCAGTATGTAGTGTCTCTACTTTAAAGAGTCCTCTCCTGCTGATGTTCAGGTGTATATCAGTATGTAGTGTCTCTACTTTAAAGAGTCCTCTCCTGCTGATGTTCAGGTGTATATCAGTATGTAGTGTCTCTACTTTAAAGAGTCCTCTCCTGCTGATGTTCAGGTGTATATCAGTATGTAGTGTCTCTACTTTAAAGAGTCCTCTTCTGCTGATGTTCAGGTGTTTATCAGTATGTAGTGTCTCTACTTTAAAGAGTCCTCTCCTGCTGATGTTCAGGTGTATATCAGTATGTAGTGTCTCTACTTTAAAGAGTCCTCTCCTGCTGATGTTCAGGTGTATATCAGTATGTAGTGTCTGTACTTTAAAGAGTCCTCTCCTGCTGATGTTCAGGTGTATATCAGTATGTAGTGTCTCTACTTTAAAGAGTCCTCTCCTGCTGATGTTCAGCTGTATATCAGTATGTAGTCAATACTTTAAAGAGTCCTCTCCTGCTGATGTTCAGGTGTATATCAGTATGTAGTGTCTTTACTTTAAAGAGTCCTCTCCTGCTGATGTGCAGGTGTATATCAATATGTAGTGGCTCTACTTTAAAGAGTCCTCTCCTGCTGATGTTCAGGTGTATATCAGTATGTAGTCTCTACTTTAAAGAGTCCTCTCCTGCTGATGTCCAGGTGTATATCAGTCTGTAGTGTCTCTACTTTAAAGAGTCCTCTCCTGCTGATGTTCAGGTGTATATCAGTATGTAGTGTCTCTACTTTAAAGAGTCCTCTCCTGCTGATGCTCAGGTGTATATCAGTATGTAGTGTCTCTACTTTAAAGAGTCCTCTCCTGCTGATGTTCAGGTGTATATCAGTATGTAGTGTCTCTACTTTAAAGAGTCCTCTCCTGCTGATGTTCAGGTGTATATCAGTATGTAGTGTCTCTACTTTAAAGAGTCCTCTCCTACTGATGTTCAGGTGTATATCAGTATGTAGTGTCTCTACTTTAAAGAGTCCTCTCCTGCTGATGCTCAGGTGTATATCAGTATGTAGTGTCTCTACTTTAAAGAGTCCTCTCCTGCTGATGTTCAGGTGTATATCAGTATGTAGTGTCTCTACTTTAAAGAGTCCTCTCCTGCTGATGTTCAGGTGTATATCAGTATGTAGTGTCTCTACTTTAAAGAGTCCTCTCCTGCTGATGTTCAGGTGTATATCAGTATGTAGTGTCTCTACTTTAAAGAGTCCTCTCCTACTGATGTTCAGGTGTATATCAGTATGTAGTGTCTCTACTTTAAAGAGTCCTCTCCTGCTGATGCTCAGGTGTATATCAGTATGTAGTGTCTCTACTTTAAAGAGTCCTCTCCTGATGATGTTCAGGTGTATATCAGTATGTAGTGTCTCTACTTTAAAGAGTCCTCTCCTGCTGATGTTCAGGTGTATATCAGTATGTAGTGTCTCTACTTTAAAGAGTCCTCTCCTGCTGATGTTCAGGTGTATATCAGTATGTAGTGTCTCTACTTTAAAGAGTCCTTGCAGTGCACTAACACCAACAGAACGCACTACGGGAGAGGAACAGGGACTCTTTAAAGACGTGATGTAATTCATATCTACTCACTCAGTTTCCCCACATGACGGCAGGTGTCTCAGAGAGGCGTTCAGGTGCAGCCAGACTTTCCTGCTCCACCTGAAGTTGCTCCTTAATTCGTCTAATCATAAGAGTTCCCCCTGACCACACACACACACACACACACACACACACACACACACACACACACACACACACACATTCCTGCATTCCTTTCTCTGGCTTTAAACGCTTCCTTAGCAGGTAACTCCACAGTAGGTGTGTGTGTGTGTGTGTATGTGTGTTTATCTGGTTCTGATAGAATCAAAGGAACCTGCCTGACGGCTCTGATTCTCCGACACACCTGAGGGGGGGGGCAGGGCTCCATTGTTCCTCTGTTTGTGGTTACTGAAGCAGAGCACACACACACACACCCAGGTGACCACACCTGTGTGTGTGTGTGTGTGTGTGTGTGTGTGTGTGTGTGTGTGTGTGTGTGTGTGTGTGTGTGTGTGTGTGTGTGTGTGTGTGTGTGTGTGTGTGTGTGTGTGTGTGTGTGTGTGCGTGCGTGCGTGCGCACGTGCGCGTGCGTGCGTGTGCGTAAGGATGTTGAGATTAATTTCAGAGAGGCTGGTAAACTGTATTCCATCATCATTCTTATTAACATACTGCCACTTTAATTGACGTGTGTGTGTGTGTGTGTGTGTGTGTGTGTGTGTGTGTGTGTGTGTGTGTGTGTGTGTGTGTGTGTGTGTGTGTGTGTGTGTGTGTGTGTGTGTGTGTGTGTGTGTGTGTGTGTGTGTGTGTGTGTGTGTGTGTGTGTGTGTGTGTGTGTGTGTGTGTGTGTGTGTGTGTGTGTGTGTGTGTGTGTGTGTGTGGTTGATTGTATTTTGTCCCTGCAGGGCTCCTGTAGCGGCCCCCATGCAGGACATGGAGCTGAGGGAGGAATGGCAGGACGACGGCTTCCCCAGGTCACACACACACGCACGCACACACACTCACACCATGTATACATCACTTCAGGGGACATTACATTGACTTACATGCATTTCCTGGAGACTTATCCTAACCCTAACCAAGTCTTCACCCTAAAATTAATGACTCCCCTTATGGGGACCTCCAATTTGTCCCCATAAGGGAGGCGAGTCCCCATACGTGACTGTGTAAACAGATTTAGGTCCCCTCAAGTATAGTAATGCTAGGCCGCACGCACGCACGCACACACACACACACGCACACACACTCACACACACACACACGCACGCACACACACTCACACACACACACACACACTCTCACACACACACACACACACACAGAGTTTCTGTTTGTTCTGTATATCTGCAGAAGGTTAATTTCCACTCGTCACAGAAAGCTTGAAACAAAGTTGAGTGAAACCTTATTCAATGTTTATCTGTGATGTTTTGATCAGGCCTCTCCCCGAGGACTGTGGGAGTCCAGAGGAGCAGCGACCAGGTGACTCTCAGCACACAATACTTTGTTTCTGTACTTAAGTACATGTTTCTGGTATCAGTACTTTACTCCACTACTTATTTTTCTGACCACTTTTTACATTGACTTCTTACACTTTGAACACAAATACCTGTACTTTCTACTTCTTACACTTTGAACACAAATACCTGTACTTTCTACTTCTTACACTTTGAACACAAATACCTGTACTTTCTACTTCTTACATGTTGAACCCAAATACCTGTACTTTCTACTTCTTACACTTTGAACACAAATACCTGTACTTTCTACTTCTTACACTTTGAACACAAATACCTGTACTTTCTACTTCTTACACTTTGAACACAAATACTTGTACTTTCTACTTCTTACACTTTGAACACAAATACCTGTACTTTCTACTTCTCACACTTTGAACACAAATACCTGTACTTTCTACTTCTTACACTTTGAACACAAATACCTGTACTTTCTACTTCTTACATGTTGAACCCAAATACCTGTACTTTCTACTTCTTACATGTTGAACCCAAATACCTGTACTTTCTACTTCTTACATGTTGAACCCAAATACCTGTACTTTCTACTTCTTACATGTTGAACCCAAATACCTGTACTTTCTACTTCTTACATGTTGAACACAAATACCTGTACTTTCTACTTCTTACATGTTGAACACAAATACCTGTACTTTCTACTTCTTACATGTTGAACACAAATACCTGAACTTTCTACTTCTTACATGTTGAACACAAATACCTGTACTTTCTACTTCTTACATGTTGAACACAAATACCTGTACTTTCTACTTCTTACATGTTGAACACAAATACCTGTACTTTCTACTTCTTACATGTTGAACCCAAATACCTGTACTTTCTACTTCTTACATGTTGAACTCAAATACCTGTACTTTCTACTTCTTACATGTTGAACTCAAATACCTGTACTTTCTACTTCTTACATGTTGAACACAAATACCTGTACTTTCTACTTCTTACATGTTGAACTCAAATACCTGTACTTTCTACTTCTTACATGTTGAACTCAAATACCTGTACTTTCTACTTCTTACACTTTGAACACAAATACCTGTACTTTCTACTTCTTACACTTTGAACACAAATACCTGTACTTTCTACTTCTTACATGTTGAACACAAATACCTGTACTTTCTACTTCTTACACTTTGAACACAAATACCTGTACTTTCTACTTCTTACATGTTGAACACAAATACCTGTACTTTCTACTTCTTACACTTTGAACACAAATACCTGTACTTTCTACTTCTTACACTTTGAACTCAAATACCTGTACTTTCTACTTCTTACATGTTGAACACAAATACCTGTACTTTCTACTTCTTACATGTTGAACACAAATACCTGTACTTTCTACTTCTTACATGTGAACACAAATACCTGTACTTTCTACTTCTCACATGTTGAACACAAATACCTGTACTTTCTACTTCTTACATGTTGAACACAAATACCTGTACTTTCTACTTCTTACATGTTGAACACAAATACCTGTACTTTCTACTTCTTACATGTTGAACACAAATACCTCTACTTTCTACTTCTTACATGTTGAACACAAATACCTGTACTTTCTACTTCTTACATGTTGAACACAAATACCTCTACTTTCTACTTCTTACATGTTGAACTCAAATACCTGTACTTTCTACTTCTTACATGTTGAACACAAATACCTGTACTTTCTACTTCTTACATGTTGAACACAAATACCTCTACTTTCTACTTCTTACATGTTGAACACAAATACCTGTACTTTCTACTTCTTACATGTTGAACTCAAATACCTGTACTTTCTACTTCTTACACTTTGAACACAAATACCTGTACTTTCTACTTCTTACATGTTGAACACAAATACCTGTACTTTCTACTTCTTACATGTTGAACTCAAATACCTGTACTTTCTACTTCTTACATGTTGAACTCAAATACCTGTACTTTCTACTTCTTACATGTAAAACACAAATACCTGTACTTTCTACTTCTTACATGTAAAACACAAATACCTGTACTTTCTACTTCTTACATGTAAAACACAAATACCTGTACTTTCTACTTCTTACATGTAAAACACAAATACCTGTACTTTCTACTTCTTACATGTAAAACACAAATACCTGTACTTTCTACTTCTTACATGTTGAACCCAAATACCTGTACTTTCTACTTCTTACATGTTGAACACAAATACCTGTACTTTCTACTTCTTACATGTTGAACACAAATACCTGTACTTTCTACTTCTTACATGTTGAACACAAATACCTGTACTTTCTACTTCTTACATGTTGAACACAAATACCTGTACTTCTACTTCTTACATGTTGAACACAAATACCTGTACTTTCTACTTCTTACATGTTGAACACAAATACCTGTACTTTCTACTTCTTACATGTTGAACACAAATACCTGTACTTCTACTTCTTACATGTTGAACACAAATACCTGTACTTTCTACTTCTTACATGTTGAACCCAAATACCTGTACTTTCTACTTCTTACATGTTGAACACAAATACCTGTACTTTCTACTTCTTACATGTTGAACACAAATACCTGTACTTTCTACTTCTTACATGTTGAACACAAATACCTGTACTTTCTACTTCTTACATGTTGAACTCAAATACCTGTACTTTCTACTTCTTACATGTTGAACACAATACCTGTACTTTCTACTTCTTACATGTTGAACTCAAATACCTGTACTTTCTACTTCTTACATGTTGAACACAAATACCTGTACTTTCTACTTCTTACATGTTGAACTCAAATACCTGTACTTTCTACTTCTTACATGTTGAACACAAATACCTGTACTTTCTACTTCTTACACTTTGAACACAAATACCTGTACTTTCTACTATTACATGTTGAACTCAAATACCTGTACTTTCTACTTCTTACATGTTTGAACACAAATACCTGTACTTTCTACTTCTTACATGTTGAACACAAATACCTGTACTTTCTACTTCTTACACTTTGAACACAAATACCTGTACTTTCTACTTATTACATGTTGAACACAAATACCTGTACTTTCTACTTCTTACATGTTGAACACAAATACCTGTACTTTCTACTTCTTACATGTTGAACACAAATACCTGTACTTTCTACTTCTTACACTTTGAACACAAATACCTGTACTTTCTACTTCTTACATGTTGAACACAAATACCTGTACTTTCTACTTCTTACATGTTGAACTCAAATACCTGTACTTTCTACTTCTTACATGTTGAACTCAATACCTGTACTTTCTACTTCTTACATGTGAACACAAATACCTGTACTTTCTACTTCTTACATGTTGAACACAAATACCTGTACTTTCTACTTCTTACATGTTGAACACAAATACCTGTACTTTCTACTTCTTACATGTTGAACACAAATACCTGTACTTTCTACTTCTTACATGTTGAACCCAAATACCCTGTACTTTCTACTTCTCACATGTTGAACACAAATACCTGTACTTTCTACTTCTTACATGTTGAACACAAATACCTGTACTTTCTACTTCTTACATGTTGAACCCAAATACCTCTACTTTCTACTTCTTACAATTTGAACACAAATACCTGTACTTTCTACTTCTTACACTTTGAACACAAATACCTGTACTTTCTACTTCTTACACTTTGAACACAAATACCTGTACTTTCTACTTCTTACATGTTGAACTCAAATACCTGTACTTTCTACTTCTTACATGTTGAACTCAAATACCTGTACTTTCTACTTCTTACATGTTGAACCCAAATACCTGTACTTTCTACTTCTTACATGTTGAACACAAATACCTGTACTTTCTACTTCTTACATGTTGAACACAAATACCTGTACTTTCTACTTCTCACATGTTGAACACAAATACCTGTACTTTCTACTTCTTACATGTTGAACCCAAATACCTGTACTTTCTACTTCTTACATGTTGAACACAAATACCTGTACTTTCTACTTCTTACATGTTGAACACAAATACCTGTACTTTCTACTTCTCACATGTTGAACACAAATACCTGTACTTTCTACTTCTCACATGTTGAACTCAAATACCTGTACTTTCTACTTCTCACATGTTGAACTCAAATACCTGTACTTTCTACTTCTTACATGTTGAACACAAATACCTGTACTTTCTACTTCTCACATGTTGAACACAAATACCTGTACTTTCTACTTCTCACATGTTGAACACAAATACCTGTACTTTCTACTTCTCACATGTTGAACACAAATACCTGTACTTTCTACTTCTTACATGTTGAACCCAAATACCTGTACTTTCTACTTCTCACATGTTGAACACAAATACCTGTACTTTCTACTTCTTACATGTTGAACACAAATACCTGTACTTTCTACTTCTTACATGTTGACCCAAATACCTCTACTTTCTACTTCTTACAATTTGAAACACAAATACCTGTACTTTCTACTTCTTACATGTTGAACTCAAATACCTGTACTTTCTACTTCTTACATGTTGAACACAAATACCTGTACTTTCTAACTTCTTACATTTTGAACTCAAATACCTGTACTTTTCTACTTCTCACATGTTGAACTCAAATACCTGTACTTTCTACTTCTTACATGTTGAACACAAATACCTGTACTTTCTACTTCTTACATGTTGAACACAAATACCTGTACTTTCTACTTCTCACATGTTGAACTCAAATACCTGTACTTTCTACTTCTCACATGTTGAACACAAATACCTGTACTTTCTACTTCTCACATGTTGAACTCAAATACCTGTACTTTCTACTTCTCACATGTTGAACTCAAATACCTGTACTTTCTACTTCTTACATGTTGAACACAAATACCTGTACTTTCTACTTCTCACATGTTGAACACAAATACCTGTACTTTCTACTTCTCACATGTTGAACTCAAATACCTGTACTTTCTACTTCTCACATGTTGAACTCAAATACCTGTACTTTCTACTTCTTACATGTTGAACACAAATACCTGTACTTTCTACTTCTTACATGTTGAACACAAATACCTGTACTTTCTACTTCTCACATGTTGAACACAAATACCTGTACTTTCTACTTCTCACATGTTGAACACAAATACCTGTACTTTCTACTTCTCACATGTTGAACACAAATACCTGTACTTTCTACTTCTCACATGTTGAACACAAATACCTGTACTTTCTACTTCTTACATGTTGAACCCAAATACCTGTACTTTCTACTTCTCACATGTTGAACACAAATACCTGTACTTTCTACTTCTTACATGTTGAACACAAATACCTGTACTTTCTACTTCTTACATGTTGAACCCAAATACCTCTACTTTCTACTTCTTACAATTTGAACACAAATACCTGTACTTTCTACTTCTTACACTTTGAACACAAATACCTGTACTTTCTACTTCTTACACTTTGAACACAAATACCTGTACTTTCTACTTCTTACATGTTGAACTCAAATACCTGTACTTTCTACTTCTTACATGTTGAACCCAAATACCTGTACTTTCTACTTCTTACATGTTGAACACAAATACCTGTACTTTCTACTTCTTACATGTTGAACCCAAATACCTGTACTTTCTACTTCTTACATGTTGAACCCAAATACCTGTACTTTCTACTTCTTACATGTTGAACCCAAATACCTGTACTTTCTACTTCTTACATGTTGAACCCAAATACTAATATAAAGGGAGCTCAGGTACTCTTTAAAACAGCTACTAGTCATGGGTACTTTTTACTTAACCTCTTAAGCCCCATAGCCCCCGCCCGCGGACACTATCATTTACATGTTGTTACTGTGTTCAATCTGAATTGACTTTAAAATAAAAACATCTATATTGATTCTGACTCTTCTTCAGCCAACTCACAGGTGTAACCTTGCTTTGAGAGAAAAGATTATGAATTTACCCTTTTTAGAAGTAAAGGAATAGTCATTTGTTCTGGGCATGTTCTTTTTGAGCCTAAGGCCTGAAAAACTGGTACCGGGCTTAACAGGTTAAGTACATTTCAAAGCCCATACTTCTTTACTTTTACTTGAGTAAAGAAGTTTAGTCAGTTTGTTTGTAGCCTTTACTTAACCGGGTGAAAGCCCCTTGAGATCAAAAGATCTCTCTTTCAAGGGTGACCTGCAATCAGTACTTCTACTTTTACTAGAGTATTCTTAAACACGAGTATCTGTACTTCTACTTGAGTAAAGGTTGTGTGTACTTTTGCTATCTCTGGTTCCCTAGCTCCGCCCACCAGCCTTGCCCTATCAGGAGCCGGGGGGGCGGGGCTAAGAAGCGTCTGGTGGCGCCCACGCTCAGCCTGACGCTCAGCGATGGATTCTCTGCGGCCGCGCTGTCCAACGACACACCGTCGCTCGACATCAACCTGGAGGCGCTGGAGACGCCGTCCGGCAGCGAGACAGGGACGCTGCCAGACGGCGTCTCCGAGCTGGAGTGGGACGGTGAGACGCTGTTGCATTTCTATTATCTGAGGACGGAGTAGCTGAAAAGAAGCTTCTCATCAAGTTTACAGCGTTTATTAATACAATGATACGATAGGTCTGCAAAAGTAGTCTGCCCAGGTCTCCTGCTATGCTCCACTTGGTCTCTGTCTCTGATCACAGGAAGAGACTCGACCTCTGTCTCAGATCACAGGAAGAGACTCGACCTCTGTCTCAGATCACAGCAAGAGACTCGACCTCTGTCTCAGATCACAGGAAGAGACTCGACCTCTGTCTCAGATCACAGGAAGAGACTCGACCTCTGTCTCTGATCACAGGAAGAGACTCGACCTCTGTCTCAGATCACAGGAAGAGACTCGACCTCTGTCTCAGATCACAGCAAGAGACTCGACCTCTGTCTCAGATCACAGGAAGAGACTCGACCTCTGTCTCAGATCACAGGAAGAGACTCGACCTCTGTCTCTGATCACAGGAAGAGACTCGACCTCTGTCTCTGATCACAGGAAGAGACTCGACCTCTGTCTCAGATCACAGGAAGAGACTCGACCTCTGTCTCAGATCACAGGAAGAGACTCGACCTCTGTCTCTGATCACAGGAAGAGACTCGACCTCTGTCTCAGATCACAGGTAGAGACTCGACCTCTGTCTCAGATCACAGGAAAAGACTCGACCTCTGTCTCAGATCACAGGAAGAGCCTCGATCTCTGTCTCTGATCACAGGAAGAGACTCGACCTCTGTCTCAGATCACAGGAAGAGACTCGACCCTGTCTCAGATCACAGGAAGAGACTCGACCTCTGTCTCTGATCACAGGAAGAGACTCGACCTCTGTCTCAGATCACAGGAAGACACTCGACCTCTGTCTCTGATCACAGGAAGAAACTCGACCTCTGTCTCAGATCACAGGAAGAGACTCGACCTCTGTCTCAGATCACAGGAAGAGACTCGACCTCTGTCTCAGATCACAGGAAGAGACTCGACCTCTGTCTCAGATCACAGGAAGAGACTCGACCTCTGTCTCTGATCACAGGAAGAGACTCGACCTCTGTCTCAGATCACAGGAAGAGACTCGACCTCTGTCTCAGATCACAGCAAGAGACTCGACCTCTGTCTCAGATCACAGGAAGAGACTCGACCTCTGTCTCAGATCACAGGAAGAGACTCGACCTCTGTCTCTGATCAAGGAAGAGACTCGACCTCTGTCTCTGATCACAGGAAGCGACTCGACCTCTGTCTCAGATCACAGGAAGAGACTCGACCTCTGTCTCAGATCACAGGAAGAGACTCGACCTCTGTCTCTGATCACAGGAAGAGGACTCGACCTCTGTCTCAGATCACAGGTAGAGACTCGACCTCTGTCTCAGATCACAGGAAAAGACTCGACCTCTGTCTCAGATCACAGGAAGAGCCTCGATCTCTGTCTCTGATCACAGGAAGAGACTCGACCTCTGTCTCAGATCACAGGAAGAGACTCGACCTCTGTCTCAGATCACAGGAAGAGACTCGACCTCTGTCTCTGATCACAGGAAGAGACTCGACCTCTGTCTCAGATCACAGGAAGACACTCGACCTCTGTCTCTGATCACAGGAAGAAACTCGACCTCTGTCTCAGATCACAGCAAGAGACTCGACCTCTGTCTCAGATCACAGGAAGAGACTCGACCTCTGTCTCAGATCACAGGAAGAGACTCGACCTCTGTCTCTGATGACAGGAAGAGACTCGACCTCTGTCTCAGATCACAGGAAGAGACTCGACCTCTGTCTCAGATCACAGGAAGAGCCTCGATCTCTGTCTCTGATCACAGGAAGAGACTCGACCTCTGTCTCAGATCACAGGAAGAGACTCGACCTCTGTCTCTGATCACAGGAAGAGACTCGACCTCTGTCTCTGATCACAGGAAGAGACTCGACCTCTGTCTCTGATCACAGGAAGAGACTCGACCTCTGTCTCAGATCACAGGAAGAGACTCGACCTCTGTCTCAGATCACAGGAAGAGACTCGACCTCTGTCTCAGATCACAGGAAGACACTCGATCTCTGTCTCAGATCACAGGAAGAGCCTCGATCTCTGTCTCTGATGACAGGAAGAGACTCGACCTCTGTCTCTGATCACAGGAAGAGACTTGACCTCTGTCTCAGATCACATTTCATTATCTCTGTAGAAGTCTAAAGTCTTCTCCCATTGGTTGGCGGGGAGGGGCCAGGTTATATTGGCCACGCCTCTTAGCGTTTACTGCTCCATTCAGATCTTCTGTCGCCCTCTAGTGGCGTAACCAAATAACATTCTTTCACAACATTAAATGGCCAGACAAATTACCCAATAAAACACATAGTAACAGTTGATATATTGATTATTCTCACACCTCTGACCCCTGACCTCTGACCCCCAACTCACATCATTACCTGGTGTTGTTCAGTAGAATTACAGCCTTGATTCTGCCCAGTTTATGAGAGGAGGTTCAGCCAACAGCTGTCTGTGTTTCCTGTAAAGAGTCAAACATATTTAGTTCTTTGATTTAAAGTCAAACTTCATGAATCCTGTGGACTACGACTCCAAGCATGCATTTCACTCATCGACCTCTATCCCCTGACTCGTTGTTCAGTACAATTACAGCCTCGATTCTGCACAGTTTATGACAGGGGTGTCCAAACTACGGCCCGGGGGCCAAATGCGACCCGCAGTCCATTTTGAATCGCTCAGCTAATTCCAAAAGTATAATGAAATATGGCCCACAGTATGAAATGTGTGCTTGTGATATATTACTATAGTATATATCGTACTTCTTAAATATATTTAAACAAATATATTACACAGTGTTCATGCGTGGGTCTGTGTTTCCTGTAAAGAGTCAAACATATTCAGTTCTTTGTTTAAAGGTCTCCTATCATGCAGAATGAAATTTCTGATGTCTTCTCCACATCACCATGTGTCCCCGGTGTGTCAGGAGACTCACAAAGTGATGTCTTCTCTACATCACCATGTGTCCCCGGTGTGTCAGGAGACTCACAAAGTGATGTCTCCTCTACATCACCATGTGTCCCCGGTGTGTCAGGAGACTCTCAAAGTGATGTCTTCTCTACATCACCATGTGTCCCCGGTGTGTCAGGAGACTCACAAAGTGATGTCTTCTCTACATCACCATGTGTCCCCGGTGTGTCAGGAGACTCACAAAGTGATGTCTTCTCTACATCACCATGTGTCCCCGGTGTGTCAGGAGACTCTCAAAGTGATGTCTTCTCTACATCACCATGTGTCCCCGGTGTGTCAGGAGACTCTCAAAGTGATGTCTTCTCTACATCACCATGTGTCCCCGGTGTGTCAGGAGACTCACAAAGTGATGTCTTCTCTACATCACCATGTGTCCCCGGTGTGTCAGGAGACTCACTAAGTGATGTATTCTCTACATCACCATGTGTCCCCGGTGTGTCAGGAGACTCACTAAGTGATGTCTTCTCTACATCACCATGTGTCCCCGGTGTGTCAGGAGACTCACAAAGTGATGTCTTCTCTACAATCACCATGTGTCCCCGGTGTGTCAGGAGACTCACTAAGTGATGTCTTCTCTACATCACCATGTGTCCCCTGTGTGTCAGGAGACTCTCAAAGTGATGTCTTCTCTACGTCACCATATGTCCCCGGTGTGTCAGGAGACTCTCAAAGTGATGTCTTCTCCACGTCACCATGTGTCCCCGGTGTGTCAGGAGACTCACTAAGTGATGTCTTCTCTACATCACCATGTGTCCCCGGTGTGTCAGGAGACTCTCAAAGTGATGTCTTCTCTACGTCACCATATGTCCCCCGGTGTGTCAGGAGACTCACAAAGTGATGTCTTCTCTACATCACCATGTGTCCCCCGGTGTGTCAGGAGACTCTCAAAGTGATGTCTTCTCTACATCACCATGTGTCCCCGGTGTGTCAGGAGACTCTCAAAGTGATGTCTTCTCCACGTCACCATGTGTCCCCCGGTGTGTCAGGAGACTCTCAAAGTGATGTCTTCTCCACGTCACCATGTGTCCCCGGTGTGTCAGGAGACTCTCAAAGTGATGTCTTCTCTACATCATCATGTGTCCCCGGTGTGTCCCCGGTGTGTCTGGAGACTCTCAAAGTGATGTCTTTTCTACATCACCATGTGTCCCCGGTGTGTCCCCGGTGTGTCAGGAGACTCACAAAGTGATGTCTTCTCTACATCATCATGTGTCCCAGGTGTGTCCCCGGTGTGTCAGGAGACTCACAAAGTGATGTCTTCTCTACATCACCATGTGTCCCCGGTGTGTCAGGAGACTCACAAAGTGATGTCTTCTCTACATCACCATGTGTCCCCGGTTTGTCTGGAGACTCACTAAGTGATGTCTTCTCCACATCACCATGTGTCCCCGGTGTGTCCCCGGTGTGTCTGGAGACTCACTAAGTGATGTCTTCTCTACATCACCATGTGTCCCCGGTGTGTCAGGAGACTCACAAAGTGATGTCTTCTCTACATCCCATGTGTCCCCGGTGTGTCAGGAGACTCACTAAGTGATGTCTTCTCTACATCACCATGTGTCCCCGGTGTGTCGGGAGACTCACAAAGTGATGTCTTCTCCACGTCACCATGTGTCCCCGGTGTGTCAGGAGACTCACAAAGTGATGTCTTCTCTACATCACCATGTGTCCCCGGTGTGTCAGGAGACTCTCAAAGTGATGTCTTCTCTACATCACCATGTGTCCCCGGTGAGTCAGGAGACTCACAAAGTGATGTCTTCTCTACATCACCATGTGTCCCCGGTGTGTCAGGAGACTCTCAAAGTGATGTCTTCTCTACATCACCATGTGTCCCCAGTGTGTCAGGAGACTCACTAAGTGATGTCTTCTCTACATCACCATGTGTCCCCGGTGTGTCCCCGGTGTGTCAGGAGACTCACAAAGTGATGTCTTCTCTATATCACCATGTGTCCCCGGTGTGTCAGGAGACTCTCAAAGTGATGTCTTCTCTACATCACCATGTGTCCCCGGTGTGTCTGGAGACTCACTAAGTGATGTCTTCTCTACATCACCATGTGTCCCCGGTGTGTCAGGAGACTCACTAAGTGATGTCTTCTCTACATCACCATGTGGTCCCTGGTGTGTCCCCGGTGTGTCAGGAGACTCTCAAAGTGATGTATTCTCTACATCACCATGTGTCCCCGGTGTGTCAGGAGACTCTCAAAGTGATGTCTTCTCTACATCACCATGTGTCTCCGGTGTGTCAGGAGACTCACTAAGTGATGTCTTCTCTACATCCACCATGTGTCCCCGGTGTGTCAGGAGACTCACTAATTGATGTCTTCTCTACATCACCATGTGTCCCCGGTGTGTCAGGAGACTCACTAAGTGATGTCTTCTCTACATCAACCATGTGTCCCCGGTGTGTCAGGTGACTCACTAAGTGATGTCTTCTCTATATCACCATGTGTCTCCGGTGTGTCTGGAGACTCACTAAGTGATGTCTTCTCTACATCACCATGTGTCCCCCGGTGTGTCAGGTGACTCACTAAGTGATGTCTTCTCTACATTCACCATGTGTCCCCGGTGTGTCCCTGGTGTGGTCTGGAGACTCTCAAAGTGATGTCTCCTCTACATCATCATGTGTTCCCCGGTGTGTCTGGAGACTCTTCAAAGTGATGTCTTCTCTACATCACATGTGTCCCCGGTGTGTCTGGAGACTCTCAAAGTGATGTCTTCTCTACATCATCATGTGTCCCGGTGTGTCCCCGGTGTGTCTGGAGACCTCTCAAAGTGATGTCTTCTCTACATCACCATGTGTCCCCGGTGTGTCCCCGGTGTGTCAGGAGACTCACAAAGTGATGTCTTCTCTACATCACCATGTGTCCCCGGTGTGTCAGGAGACTCACAAAGTGATGTCTTCTCTACATCACCATGTGTCCCCGGTGTGTCCCTGGTGTGTCTGGAGACTCTCAAAGTGATGTCTCCTCTACATCATCATGTGTCCCCGGTGTGTCCCCGGTGTGTCTGGAGACTCTCAAAGTGATGTCTTCTCTACATTCACCATGTGTCCCGGTGTGTCTGGAGACTCTCAAAGTGATGTCTTCTCTACATCACCATGTATCCCCGGTGTCCCCCCGGTGTGTCAGGAGACTCACAAAGTGATGTCTTCTCTACATCATCGTGTGTCCCCGGTGTGTCCCCGGTGTGTCTGAGACTCTCAAAGTGATGTCTTCTCTACATCATCATGTGTCCCCGGTGTGTCCCCGGTGTGTCTGGAGACTCACTAAGTGATGTCTTCTCTACATCACCATGTGTCCCGGTGTGTCAGGAGACTCACTAAGTGATGTCTTCTCTACATCACCATGTGTCCCCGGTGTGGTCTGGAGACTCACTAAGTGATGTCTTCTCTACATCACCATGTGTCCCCTGGTGTGTCTGGAGACTCTCAAAGTGATGTCTTCTCTACATCACCATGTGTCCCTGGTGTGTCTGGAGACTCCTCAAAGTGATGTCTTCTCTACATCATCATGTGTCCCCGGTGTGTCCCCGGTGTGTCTGGAGACGTCACAAAGTGATGTCTTCTCTACATCACCATGTGTCC
Organism: Pogonophryne albipinna; assembly: GCA_028583405.1. Taxonomy (NCBI): domain Eukaryota; kingdom Metazoa; phylum Chordata; class Actinopteri; order Perciformes; family Artedidraconidae; genus Pogonophryne; species Pogonophryne albipinna. The sequence goes on from JAPTMU010000024.1 coordinate 1,216,685, forward strand.
CCGGTGTGTCAGGAGACTCACAAAGTGGATGTCTTCTCTACATCACTTGTGTCCCCTGGTGTGTCAGGAGACTCTCAAAGTGATGTCTTCTCTACATCACCATGTGTCCCGGTGTGTCAGGAGACTCACTAAGTGATGTCTTCTCTACATCACCATGTGTCCCTGGTGTGTCAGGAGAGTCACTAAGTGATGTCTTCTCTACATCACCATGTGTCCCCGGTGTGTCAGGAGACTCACTAAGTGATGTCTTCTCTACATCACCATGTGTCCCCGGTGTGTCAGGAGACTCACAAAGTGATGTCTTCTCCACATCACCATGTGTCCCCGGTGTGTACCCGGCTTATTGTGTCTGGAGGAGTCCACTAAGTGATGTCTTCTCTACATCACCATGTGTCCCGGCTGTGTCAGGAGACTCTCAAAGTGATGTCTTCTCTACATCACCATGTGTCCCCCGGTGTGTCAGGAGACCTCACTAAGTGATGTCTTCTCTACATCACCATGTGTCCCCGGTGTGTCAGGAGACTCACAAAGTGATGTCTTCTCCACATCACCATGTGTCCCCGGTGTGTCTGGAGAGTCACTAAGTGATGTCTTCTCTACATCACCATGTGTCCCCGGTGTGTCAGGAGACTCACAAAGTGATGTCTCCTCTACATCACCATGTGTCCCCGGTGTGTCAGGAGACTCTCAAAGTGATGTCTTCTCTACATCACCATGTGTCCCGGTGTTGTCAGGAGACTCTCAAAGTGATGTCTTCTCTACATCACCATGTGTCCCCGGTGTGTCAGGAGACTCTCAAAGTGATGTCTCCTCTACATCACCATGTGTCCCCGGTGTGTCAGGAGACTCACAAAGTGATGTCTTCTCTACATCACCATGTGTCCCCGGTGTGTCAGGAGACTCACTAAGTGATGTCTTCTCTACATCACGATGTGTCCCCGGTGTGTCAGGAGAGTCTCAAAGTGATGTCTTTTCTACATCACCATGTGTCCCCGGTGTGTCAGGAGACTCACAAAGTGATGTCTTCTCTACATCACCATGTGTCCCCGGTGTGTCAGGAGACTCACAAAGTGATGTCTTCTCTACATCACCATGTGTCCCCGGTGTGTCAGGAGACTCTCAAGTGATGTCTTCTCTACATCACCATGTGTCCCCGGTGTGTCAGGAGACTCACAAAGTGATGTCTTCTCTACATCACCATGTGTCCCCGGTGTGTCAGGAGACTCTCAAAGTGAGTTCTCCTCTACATCACCATGTGTCCCCGGTGTGTCAGGAGACTCTCAAAGTGATGTCTTCTCTACATCACCATGGTCCCCGGTGTGTCAGGAGACTCTCAAAGTGATGTCTTCTCTACATCACCATGTGTCCCCGGTGTGTCAGGAGACTCACTAAGTGATGTATTCTCTACATCACCATGTGTCCCCGGTGTGTCAGGAGACTCACTAAGTGATGTCTTCTCTACATCACCATGTGTCCCCGGTGTGTCAGGAGACTCACAAAGTGATGTCTTCTCTACATCACCATGTGTCCCCGGTGTGTCAGGAGACTCACTAAGTGATGTCTTCTCTACATCACCATGTGTCCCCTGTGTGTCAGGAGACTCTCAAAGTGATGTCTTCTCTACGTCACCATATGTCCCCGGTGTGTCAGGAGACTCTCAAAGTGATGTCTTCTCCACGTCACCATGTGTCCCCGGTGTGTCAGGAGACTCACTAAGTGATGTCTTCTCTACATCACCATGTGTCCCCGGTGTGTCCAGGAGACTCTCAAAGTGATGTCTTCTCTACGTCACCATATGTCCACGGTGTGTCAGAGACTCACAAAGTGATGTCTTCTCTACATCACCATGTGTCCCCGGTGTGTCAGGAGACTCTCAAAGTGATGTCTTCTCTACATCACCATGTGTCCCGGTGTGTCAGGAGACTCTCAAAGTGATGTCTTCTCCACGTCACCATGTGTCCCCGGTGTGTCAGGAGACTCTCAAAGTGATGTCTTCTCCACGTCACCATGTGTCCCCGGTGTGTCAGGAGACTCTCAAAGTGATGTCTTCTCTACATCATCATGTGTCCCCGGTGTGTCTGGAGACTCTCAAAGTGATGTCTTTTCTACATCACCATGTGTCCCCGGTGTGTCCCCGGTGTGTCAGGAGACTCACAAAGTGATGTCTTCTCTACATCATCATGTGTCCCAGGTGTGTCCCCGGTGTGTCAGGAGACTCACAAAGTGATGTCTTCTCTACATCACCATGTGTCCCCGGTGTGTCAGGAGACTCACAAAGTGATGTCTTCTATACATCACCATGTGTCCCCGGTGTTGGAGACTCACTAAGTGATGTCTTCTCCACATCACCATGTGTCCCTGGTGTGTCAGGAGACTCACAAAGTGATGTCTTCCCACATCACCATGTTTCCCCGGTGTGTCCCGGTGTGTCTGGAGACTCACTAAGTGATGTCTTCTCTACATCACCATGTGTCCCCGGTGTGTCAGGAGACTCACAAAGTGATGTCTTCTCTACATCACCATGTGTCCCCGGTGTGTCAGGAGACTCACAAGTGATGTCTTCTCTACATCACCATGTGTCCCCGGTGTGTCGGGAGACTCACAAAGTGATGTCTTCTCCACGTCACCATGTGTCCCCGGTGTGTCAGGAGACTCACAAAGTGATGTCTTCTCTACATCACCATGTGTCCCCGGTGTGTCAGGAGACTCTCAAAGTGATGTCTTCTCTACATCACCATGTGTCCCCGGTGAGTCAGGAGACTCACAAAGTGATGTCTTCTCTACATCACCATGTGTCCCCGGTGTGTCAGGAGACTCTCAAAGTGATGTCTTCTCTACATCACCATGTGTCCCCATTGTGTCAGGAGACTCACTAAGTGATGTCTTCTCTACATCACCATGTGCCCCGGTGTGTCCCCGGTGTGTCAGGAGACTCACAAAGTGATGTCTTCTCTACATCACCATGTGTCCCCGGTGTGTCTGGAGACTCACTAAGTGATGTCTTCTCTACATCACCATGTGTCCCCGGTGTGTCAGGAGACTCACTAAGTGATGTCTTCTCTACATCACCATGTGTCCCTGGTGTGTCCCGGTGTGTCAGGAGACTCTCAAAGTGATGTATTCTCTACATCACCATGTGTCCCCGGTGTGTCAGGAGACTCTCAAAGTGATGTCTTCTCTACATCACCATGTGTCTCCGGGTGTCAGGAGACTCACTAAGTGATGTCTTCTCTACATCACCATGTGTCCCCGGTGTGTCAGGAGACTCACTAATTGATGTCTTCTCTACATCACCATGTGTCCCCGGTGTGTCAGGAGACTCACTAAGTGATGTCTTCTCTACATCACCATGTGTCCCCGGTGTGTCAGGTGACTCACTAAGTGATGTCTTCTCTATATCACCATGTGTCTCCGGTGTGTCTGGAGACTCACTAAGTGATGTCTTCTCTACATCACCATGTGTCCCGGTGTGT